>NW_021024822.1:649333-692123 GCF_004153795.1 Camellia sinensis
TATCTAGTGGGCTTAAAACACACATTTGATGAATTGTTCCAATTCAAATAACCCAACCTTCAACCACGCGCATTCAGGTAGTTATATCACATAAGCAGTTAGCCTCATGGTAAGCATGCTATCATGGCAGTCACTCACACACATGCAAGGATGCTAAAGCATAAACACTTACTGAGTACTCCAAGCCGAAACAGAAACTATGTTAGAAATCCATGCATGATCCTAACTATACAAAAATGCCTAATGCAATACATGCAAAAAATGCAACTACAATAGGCCCGGCTATTCTAAACATGGCATATGATGATGCTACAACTGACACGTATTCAACTTTGGAATTGAAATACAGTGCAGTTAGTATGATGCGCCGAGCCCGGTGCATGCAAGACAGATGAATGAATGCAAACATGCGAAGCATAAGTATGCTAATTGAAACATGCCGTAAACTAACCATCAAAAGCAGGTAAGTAAAAGGGAGAAAGAAGTGGGGTTGGAAGACATGCATCACACGCACGCACACTTATTACAATTGTGCCCTCGCTCGGAGGGTCCAAATAAATAATACAAACTGCCTAATTAACTAACTCACGAGCTAATTAAATATTACAAAATCCTATGAATAACTAGTTACAACTAATTATTACACAACTTAATTAATTAACAAATTAACTAATAAACAACAAATGAAGAGCAACAAATGAAGATGCTCCAGCTCTATTCGAAGAAGGAAGGTATGCATGCTTGTTTTGGTTCCTCGCCTTGGAACGCCTTTCGGTTGCTCTTTAGAGGCTCTGTTTGCAGGGTGTCTTCCAGTGTTTGTTGCTGAAACTTACCAAAACACTGCTGGAGGGTTCACCAGTGGCCTGCCGGCCATGAAAGAGGCATTGCCGGCCAAGGATGAGAGCCTACCGGCCATCAGTGGTGCACCGCCGACCACTGGTGTGCTGTGACACCAAGCTGCAACAAAGCACAAAATAGAGAAAATGGAGGGTCTCCCAAGGGTGTATATGCACTATGCCACCCCAAATCACTTCAAAACATCAAGGGAGAGGCCTTGTCGGATCCACAACCATCAATCACGGATCCCGATGCATGACGGCCAAAGATCCAACTTGTGCAAATCAATATGAAAATGAATGCACAAATAAAGCAAGTAAAGCCTAGAACTCTATCATGAATCATCAAGAGCTTCGGCGACCGAGAATTAAGACACGTTCCATCACTCGGAGTATGAAACGCCCCTCGTTTCTCGTGCTCGGATTAACACTCAACCCAAATAATGCAACATGTAAGCATGGAAAACATGCAATATGAACAACCTGACAAGGCTAATGACATGCAACAAGCACATATGCATGATGTGAGGTAACAACCTTGGACAACATGACAAAATGCAACATGAACATGCAACAACATGTAATGAGGCTAGCATGCGACAACATGAAAAGATGGAGCAAGCATAAAACAATATGCAAGATAGGCATGCGGCAACATGCAAAGGGATGGGCTTAAACTAATGCGGGCAGCTCTCAACTAAGCCCAAATCAGTGGCCATAAGTGATGAATTGATGGCATGAAAAGCATGAAATGGCAAGGCAAACATGTATGTCAAGTGGCTCAAGTATTAAGGCACAAAGAGGACAACTCTTAAGCACACTTAAGGAGCAACAAACACGGATGTATGACGATGAGGTAAGCTCTGAAATCTCATGTAAAGTGATGCCAAATCAAATCAACAATGCAAGCATAGCATGTTATGATGCTCAAAGCTCAAAGTAAGTAAGGGGACTTAAGCCAAGGCCATACAAGGAAAACCCCAAGGGGCCGAGGGGACCTAAAATAGTCCTAGGGCAGGTCCAAACAAGACCAAAACTAAGCTCAAAGCTAGCCAACAAAGGCTAGAACACAAAGCCAAAAAACATGGGGCATGCAAGGCTTTAAAGAGGCAATGCACTACACCTATTGGAACCAATCATGGCATTATTAGGACAACATAAAAGAGAGTTACATTATGGTATAACAAGACCAAAAATGCACTGAAATGATGAGCCAAAGGCTTAAGCTTAATGGCATGCACAAGAACCCATTCTTAAGGCATAAAGCACAAGATCTATAAAGCATTCAAAGCATGTCAAATGCAAGTGAACAACAACATTTCCTAGACTGAAATAACATATGGAATGAGTGCAAAGCATGCAAACATCACATGTATGGCATGGTAGGGGCCTCAAAACCCAAGACTAGCCTAAGCATTTACATTATAGCTATATAAAGCATGAGTGATATGGCCATGACAGCCCAA
Source organism: Camellia sinensis (assembly GCF_004153795.1). Lineage (NCBI taxonomy): Eukaryota > Viridiplantae > Streptophyta > Magnoliopsida > Ericales > Theaceae > Camellia > Camellia sinensis. Next base: position 651,636 of record NW_021024822.1, read on the forward strand.
AACAGTCCTAGAACAGCTCAAAATAAGCATAAAATCATGTTATAGCAAAGCCAAAATATGCTAGTATGATGAGTCAAAACATCATGCACAAAGGGCTAGTAAATAAGATTTGTTCTGCGCCTATACGGAGCATGCAAAGGATGATCAAACCAACTATGGATAGGGTCATGATATGCCAAATGATGGCCAAATACATGCTGAAATGTAGACCAAACAAGCTAACATGACATGGCAAAGCATGGAGCATATGAAGCTAGTTTAGGAGATTTACACCACAAGTGTATCATGCAAGCATGGAGTGACAAAACCAACCCAAAATAGATTCATGGCATGGTAAAACATCACCAAAAATCCACTGAAATGGACTCAACACAAGCTAAGCACACATGCTACTTTGATGAGCTATGAATGGAGTTACATTACACATACAAAATGCATGCAAAATATGACCGAACCAGCCATGGACAGGGCCAAGGTAGGTCCTAGAAGCCACAAAAATAGGCTTGAACCAAGCCTCAAAAATGCATAGAGGGATGGTCCTTTGGAAAGCCAAAAATACAAGCAAAGAGGAACCAAAAGAGAGGGGGCCACCCCCTCTGATTAAGGACCTCAAAACCACACTTTTACCACTGAAAATCCACTGGATTTCAGTGATAGGAAGGTCAAACCAAGGCTAGCTCAAAGGCCTTAAGGCATGGCTTAAAACAAAGCCAAACAAAGCATGCAAGAGGGCTACACACCCCTAACAGCAAAATGACCTTAAACAAACTTAAAAAGGATTTAAATACAAGACTTTTTCCAGTTATAAGAAAAGCCTAAATCAATATGCAAAGAGGGCTAAAGCAAGGTGCAAGAAAATGCAAAATGGGGAAAATACTTACCCTTGAAGACCCTCTTCGAAACCAGCAACTTCAGGGGGTAGAAACTCACTTTCAGACCTCAAGAAGACCTCCCAAGAAGCTTTGTCCAATGGTGGTGGTGTACCTCTAGGTGCTGTAGTGTAAAAGTGCAAGGAAATCCAATTTCTAAGCACAAAATACAAACAATATAGAGAAAAAGAGAGGTTTTTCTCTTCAAAATGGCTGAACCCCTGGCAAAGAGGGAGGCCTCTTGTTTATATAGAGGAATGCAAAGCCAAAGCTTCTTCAAGAAGCTTTGTAAGGGCTTCATCCCTCCATACACGTGTATGGAGGGGAGCAAACAAAAATCCAGCTGGCTCAAAAGATCTGGAGGAAAACCAGCTGAGACAGGGGGGGTGCCGGCCATCATCAATGGCCGGCAGTGGCTCATTGATGGCTAGCAGGGCATCACCAATGGTCGGTAGTGCCATGCCATGGCCGGCAGTGAACCAAAAGGTCCACAAAGAGAGGACCTAGCCAAGGTCCAAGAAAGGGGCAGAAAGGATACAGGGTTCGGGAAGCTCGAACAGGTGACGTTCTGCCGCGACAGTCGAGTACTCAGCGAGCAATCGAACTAGTTGTTGGGTGTACCTGCAAGCACAACTAAGTCTCGAGGACGGTCAAAAATGAGGTGTCTACAGTTGCCTCTCTTTGACAGAACTCGACAGTCACAAAGTGACGAGAGTGAGTGTCAAAGCCCAGAGACGACCCATTTTTGACCAGGCTGAAGGCTCAGACAATCAATCAATATAAGCATGCGAAGATGTGCTCGGAGGCTGGGGCATAATGCAAATAGTATGCAAGATGCAAGAGCATGACTTATAATTATGCCAAGAATGCTGTAATGAAGCAAATCATGCAACAGTTTTAAGCAAGTGAACAACAGTCCTACATATTTCGACAGGAAGGATGTATGAAAATTATGCAAGTCTTACCACGTTTCACGCGGAGTGCATATAATACCTATGCGGCTCGTCTGGTCGTGCCAGCTTCAAATGAACCGTACATACAATATCGTGCCTGAAAGAGAAACAAAACTTAATAGGTACAATTTTGTTAGAAGTGTGCATAACAATGCAATGGAAAGTGCGCGGCAACGCAAGTGAGGGGATGCATGACAATGCAGGTGGAAGGGGGTGCATAACAATGCGACATAGGCGTGCGCATAACAATGCAATTCGAAACAAGCATAACAACGCTGGAGGTTGCCTAAACACATGTAAGTAAAGCATACGTGGAAAAGCATGCAATGTGTATAGCAGGAACGAACACATGTAAGTAAAGTATGTAGTAACGCATACAATGTGTAACCTCTTGTGAGATGCATAAACACATGTAAGTAAAGCATACGTGGAAACGCACGCAATGTGTAAGCAAGCAAGGTATGAACACATGCAAGTAAGCACACGTCGAAACATATACAATGTGTAACCACCTAAGAATACATATACACATGTAAGTAAAGCATGCGGGATTAACACGGGCAATGTGTATGGCAGGAATGAACACATGTAAGTAAACCATGCGGGATTAACGCAGGCAATGTGTAACCTCCTGTAAGATGCATAAACACATGTAAGTAAAGCATACGTGGAAACGCATGCAATGTGTAAGCAAGCAAGGTATGAACACATGTAAGTAAAGCATGCGGGATTAACGCAGGCAATGTGTAACCTCCTGTGAGATGCATAAACACATGTAAGTAAAGCATACGTGGAAACTCAGGCAATGTGTAAGCAAGCAAGGTATGAACACATGTAAGTAAAGCATGCGGGATTAATGCAGGCAATGTGTAACCACCTAAGAATACATATACACATGTAAATAAAGCATGCGGGATTAACGCAAGCAATGTGTATAATAGGAAATTATGACAACTCATGATAAGGAAGTGCATAACGATGTGTGACAAGAAAATGCATGACAATGCATGATAGAGAGAATGCATGACAATGCATAATAAGGATAAGGAAATGCATGACAATGCATGTAAGGTGCGCGTGACGATGCGTGATGAGGAGAATGCATGACAATGCATGATAGAGAAAACGCATGACAATGCATTTTAGAGATATGCAAAACAATGCATATGAACTAGATGGGTGTTTATTGTAACAGACGAACGCTAATTGACACCAACAGAAGAGAAAGATGCTTAATAAAGACATCTTAAAAGGAGACCTCCGGTTCTACCATCCGGAGGGTTTGGGATGCGTCAAAAGGATACACCTCGTGCGCCTTGATTGGTGTAAACCATCGTATATTGAGGACGTGATTCTTGAGTTCCCACAGAGGCGTTTCGAATCAAGTTTTGAGCATTCCTCGGGATTGTTGGGGCCCGGGGACACATACCAAGATCAAATAGGCAAAGAAAGCTGATATGAGGCTGTTGGTCACTAGGGGCAACTGCGGCCATCGCCGGCCATCAGCATACACTGCCAGCCATCGACAACAAGCTGCCGGCCATTGATATGCCCCTGCCGGCCATCGGTGGCAGATTCGGGCAAAAGGGGCTTTTAAGCCGTGGGTCATTAAATAGGCTCAAAACCAACCCATTTCTTCACAAACCCTTCCAGAGAAATCAATTTTCTTCCTTCCTAGGTGTGCCTTCTCTCTAGATTCGCGCGTTCTGCGCGTTTCCCAACACCCTATGCAACCTTGCATCACTAAGGGTTCTTGATTTTCTTCAATTTGAACCGATCAGAAATTGCATCTGAGGCTTCTTTCATCATTTTCCGCATTCAAGGATCATTTCCCCCGATTTTCTCTCGAGGTTAGTTCACTTTCCGGGTTTTTCAACTTTTCTTGAATTTTCTCTCTCTTAGGGTTTGAGTTTATTCAACATTTCAACATTTCGCTCATTTTTGCTCATTTTCGCATCATTCTTTTGCATCCATTTCAGATGGCTGACGATGTGCCTCATGGCGAGGGCTCCCCCGCACTTCCTCCAGTAGAGTTAGCGGCAGAGTTTGCAGCTGAGCCAGAGGTTGAGCCTCATCCGTTACCATTGGACGTACGTCCCTTCGACCCCACGTTGTACCATCCGGAGACTCACATCATTCCGATGGCAGGAGGCATCCATACTTTTATCGATTTTGATGAGGACGTGCCAGACGACCTCTTGTTGAGAGAACTGATGTCTCACTTGTCGGCCATTGCCGTGGAGGTACCATCTCTGCTTTTTTGTAATATTACTTTCGATCGCCTGTATTTCTTGCGCAGTTTCGATCTGATTACATCACATGCTTTGATCTGACTGTATTTCATACATTGCTGATCTGCACTTGACTGTACTTTACACATCGCTGCCCTGTATGTACTGTACACAACCGCATCTCATGCGTCACTACTCTGAATTCGAATGCATCTTTGACACATCACTGCTGTGGATGCAACTGTATTTTCAATACATCACCGATCTGATCTGAACTATATTTTCAATACACTGCTGACCTGATTTGAACTGTACTTTACACATCACTGCCTGTATGTACTATACACAACCGCATCTCATGCGTTACTACTCTAGATTCGAATGCATCTTTGACACATTACTGCTCTGGATGCAACTATATTTTCAATACATCACTGATCTGATTTGAACTGTATTTTCAATACACTGCTGACCTGATTTGAACTGTATTTTCAACAGGAGGGATCTCGCTCCTTCCGAGGCTACGGCGCTACGACCGCTCGAGATTGGTACGATGTGCTCCCCGCGGGGTACTGCCGGATTGTCAACGAGACCGGCTTCGGTATATTTTGCTGCAGCCTGACGCGGGTTACAGCGAGTCGCCCTCTCCTGGGGGCTCTTGTGGAGAGGTGGTGGGACACCACCAATTCCTTCCGTTTTTCCACAACAGGCGAGATAACCATGACTCCTTTTGATTTTGCTATGATCACCGGTCTGGACGTGGGAGGTGATCCGATTCCCCTAGATCCCGACATGGGGGAGTGGGTGGCTGCATGGGATGTGTTGCTTGGAGCACGTCCACCCCTTGCTCGAGCGGGTATGGTTAGATACTCTTGGTTCGAGGAGCAGTTCCGCGGGGAGGATCCTGAGACCGATGAGGGAGTGGAGCAGTACGCCAGGGGCTTCCCCCTGTTCCTTTCTGGTACCACCTTGTTTTCGAACAGGTGGAATACCGTGGGTTTGTACTTCTTGAGCGCCCTGGTGGTGCTTCCGCGAGTCCGCTCCTACAACTGGGGCGTAGCCGGCCTCACCACTCTTTATGGATACATGAGCTCCACTTCTCGGATGCATGGGAGGGTGGTTGGAGGCTACTGGCGAGCTTGGGAGGTGCACAACCTAATTCCCCTTTTCATTACTTTGCTTAGCATTTGTACGTTTTGCTTTGTTCAACATTTGGACTCTCCGTACTTACTGTCACACTGCATGCTTTTTGCTTTGCTTTTTCTGTACACCATACATGCTGCACACTGCACACCATACACTGCACAAAGGATCTAATGTCCGTCTTTCTAGGCCTGCATCTGTTATGTATTGTACTACATTCTTCATTCTGCTTTCTGCATTCTTGTTCATATGCTGTACTGATCACATCTGTTCAACAGCTTTGGGTATATGCATACTTCCCGGCGCTTGCTCCAGATCCGGTGGAGGAGACTGTAGTGACGGTCGCATTCTTTGATGTATATGATGGTCCACACCGTCGTAGGACCCGGGAGAGCTTCATGTTCTTCCGGCAGTATTTTGACACAGTTGCGGTGCGCGAGGTAAGTCTGCAATAAGATTATTTCAATTAACCCAATGCACCTGCCTTAGTTATTTGACGACTGATCATCTTGTTGGTTCTCTTTCTCAGATTACATGGCGACCATGGGAGGTAAATTTCCGTCAGGACTCCGGGATCAGTATCGCGTTGCCCAGATTATGTCTCAGTACCGTATCCTCTTCAAGGGGCCGATCTGTCGGGCCTGGTTTCTGAGTGAGCGCTTTGTGCGTCAGACTTTGGGGTTACCTGCCCCATTTGTATCGATGCCGCCTCCATCATCGATGAGGGAGACACATGTGTTATCCGCCGACTAGGTGATCCAGTTCATGGTAGGGTTTGAGATAGATTACTTCCATGCCGAGGGCAACTACGCGACCTTCATTCAGACACATCTGATGCCGCCTTTGACTGGTGTCCGAGGAGGAGAGAGAGCGAGGGCTCCAGCTACGAGAGGCAGAGGTGGAGCGACCAGGTTTCGTAGGAGGAGAGGTCCTGAGGAGAGATAGGGGTCTGGATGGCCAGTGCTGCCTGCTACTATGACACTTCGAGGGCGAGCTGGAGAGATTTATCAGGTTCCCTTTGCTCCTCCTCCAGCTGGTCACGAGCTTGTCAGAGGTTATGGCTCGACTCCGGTATATACTACACTGTCATTCCTTATACAGTCATTTGATTTCACTTGATATTCTGCCGAGTACTAATGATTTCAATCATTTTTGAAGGCTCCCATTGAGTACACTCATCAGTCTCTGGCGATGACGGCTTCAGTAATGGGGATGCTGCAGACGAGCATGGACCTACTCAGTATCTACAGCATTCCGGTAAGTTCGTTCAAACTGCACTTCGTGCCATGAAATCTTTTCTTCACACACCATCATTTGTACGGCTTGCACATTGCATTGATCTGATACATTGTTCCCATACACCACTCACGACATACATTCACTATTCACAGTACATCATTTTTTTTTTTGCATCTGATACATTTTGATTACTAATGCATTTTGGTGGATTGTCCCTCCTTCAGATTCCTTTCTTGCCGCCAGGCCCATCGGGTGTTCCAGCAGGAGCAGGGGTGGGCCCTTCAGCACCTCCTCGAGCAGTAGAGGGAGTAGGACGAGGGACTAGTTCACGGGGGCCTGCCCCTGATGATGATGAGTCTGACGAGGAGGTGATGAGTCCGCAATCAGATTCAGAGTCAGATGCTGACGGTGGAGGTCCTGGACCTTCGTCCAGGAAGAAGACCAGGATGGATTCCCGCACTTGAGGCCACTGGCGCTGATCCGGACATTTTGCTACTTCAGATGCTGATCCTCTTTTGTTATATTTTCCTTTTTACTAGTAGTTTTGCATATTGTACTGCGTTAGGAAGATTTGGTTTAAAACCAATCTCTTTTGTGAAAAAAAACTATGACGGAATGAAAACAGTCTTTTTGTTGAAAAATTGTTTCGTTTGTACATGCATTGCATCACATCGCATTACTTTACACAACAATGTAAATGAAATCGAAGTTTTTGTTTTGAAAACCAAACGCTCAAATTGCACTAATCAGGTAGTGAATTGACTAATAACAAAACAACTCGATAAACAAAACAAGGCCTAGCAAGTTACAACTCGATAAGCAAATTGCAACAACTCGATAAATAAAAGGAATATAATTACAACCTGACACAGAAAAATAAAATAATACGCCTTAAACAAGACACGACAAAGTCCAACAGGACAAAACAAGACCTTGAAAGACACAAGGGATAGGACTCCACTGCAACGGACAACTGGGTCTTCAGTGAGGGAGCCAATGAGCAAGAGGGAAGTACTGCTGGCCATCGGTGTGACACTGTCAGCCACTGATGAGCCACTGCCGGCCATTGATGGTAGACTCTCCAAAATGACGACATTTGTCCTCCACTCACTTCCTTATCTTCTATATGAGTTCCAGCTTCGGGATTCTCTTTATTTTAGCTCAAATTTGCACCAAATGGAAGCACTCCTTGCCCAAAACCTCACAAATTGGATCGCTTCTCTAGATGGCTCGAAAAAGTTGAACTTCCGGGACTTCGGCTTGAATGCACTATTCACGTTGGGCCGTACTCCGCTGCATCTTCCTTTCCTCCATGCCGCGACAAGGTTTTGGAATCCGGTAACACATGTCTTTAGCTTTAGCGGGCAAGAGATGTGTCTTACCTTCGAGGGTTTCCAAGCTTTGATGGAATCCAAGCATAACGAGGAAATCTTACATCAACTCCGATTTGGCCACGTCCAAGCCCTAGGACAAATGTGCGGCCTCACTTTGCATGATGCTCGATCATTGATTCATGATGGGGAGCTGGACATCCCAATCTTGGTTTGTCGGTTTTCTGATGATGGCGACCGCGGCGACCATTATTGGCAGGGCTATCGGCGACACGCGCTTTGCCTATGCTTGCTATCTCATTTCTTGTTTGCCCCAGGCTCCAGAGGATTCAGTGTCCGGTTGATCGAGATTGCTCAAGGTTTGAAGGAGGGCAAGAGCTGCATTGCCATGACATTGGCTGAAACATTGATGGGCTTAGACGCTTTTCATCGTCGGGAGACGGCTAGGCTTGCGGGGAGTCCACTACTATTGCAGGTAATGTTTCCCACCCAATCTCACATATGTATTACTCACATCACTCGGCCCTCAAACTCGATTTTTCTCACAAAACCCTTTTCTTACTTTTCTCTCATCGTACATCTCTCTATTATTTATTCTCTCATTTTTCATCCCTTCCCAGGTGTGGTTAATAGGTAAGTTACAGATTGTGGAGTCTTGCCCAACATACTCAGCTCGCGGCTACTTTTTTCGACAACGCCTGGTTGATGCCCTGGATGAGGGGTGGTGGTACAACTGCATGTGCAGTTTGTCTGCAAACCTCATCGCTTGGTGCTGCCCTTGGCTCAATCTGCCGGCAATGAGTTACAACATGACCCGTCAACCTGGGATTCAATTGATTGGCATAACACACTGTGTCTTCTATTTTCTATTTCGGTTCTGGCGCCAGTTCGGACATGATTAGACTTGCCCGCCAGAGGGGATAGAGTACCCTGCTGCATTCCCGGTTCGAGGCGCAAAGCTTGCCCGATATGTCGCAACATGGAGGACTAGAGAGCTCCTGACCCCCGCTCCTACTTTCAGTTGCACTTTGTCTGATGAGTGCTTGGATTGGCTCAATGAAGAGGCACAGGGAGGGCCCATTTTGGCATCAGAGGCTTTGACCAGCTCTGGGAGGGGACGCAGGAACACCTGACTTATCTATGCCCCGAATTTATTGCTTTATTAGTACTTTCAAGTTTTCTTATGAATGTAATAAAACGTAACTTCAATTTGTATGCAAGAGCAAGAGAACTCTATATTGAAATCAATGAAATTGAAGGTTTTTGGTATTGAAATTTTTTTGCCTTGGTCCAAAAATGGTCTAAGTTGTAAAAAGATTAATTTTGAACAAAGTCAACTTTTATTAAAACTTTTCAAAACCATTTTCGATATGGATCAGAACTGGACACGCCTGAAATCTGTCACTGAGATGCACAACCCCGAATCCCAGCAACTGGAAAGTTGCCCCTAGTCTGAAGAGCACTGCACCGGAGATCATAACTGAACTCTTGAATGCTGAATAGACAAAGATAACCGAGATGATCAAATGGACAAAGTTGATCGGGGAAAAGTTTATGGCTAAACTTCAGGATGAAGTTTCCTACGTATCCCAAAGATGGGAATCAAGCCTTACGTAGTTCAGGCTTGGGTTCACTCAAGTATTTTCACTCTCATTTTACACTCTAACTTTTGCCATGGCCGCCCTTTGCGGGTTTTCAACCTTGCGAGCTCAGTTTTTATAATTTCAAATTTTTTCAATGCTTTAACTTTTGCCTAGGTCGCCCTTCCTGGTTTTCGACCTAGCGAGCCTCTTAGGGGTAATATTTCTTCAACTTGTCCATGTTGATTGGTTGTAAGAACTATAGGCCATCTAGGTCCATCAGAACCGCTGCTCCACTTGACCAACTAGACTTGATGATGTAGGGACTAGTCCAATTGGGTCTGAACTTGCCCCTTGGGTCGTGGATGGGAGCTCAATTGTCCTTGAGCACCAAATCTCTTTCTTTTAGATTCCTGGACTTAACTTTCTTATTAAAAGCCCTGGCAATTCTGCGCTGATAACCTTGAACATGGTACAGTGCTTTCAGTCTGCGCTCATCAAAGAGCATGAGTTCTTCAAATCTGCTCTGTTGCCAATCTGCTTTGGCTATCTGACACTCAGCCAGCACTCGCAAAGACGGAACCTCAATTTCAATAGGTAGAACGGCCTCCATCTCATAAACCAATGAATACGGAGTCACCCCAGTAGAAGTCTTAATTGACGTCCGGTAGCCCCACAGAGCAAACGGCAGCTTATCTGGCCAATCCTGGTAGGTTTCCACCATCTTCTGCAGTATGTGCTTGATATTCTTGTTGGCGACCTCGACCGCTCCATTGGTTTGCAGCCGATAGGTGGATGACTTATGAAAAGCCACTTTGTATTTTTCCAACAAATCAATCACTTCCTTCTTGAAGTGGGAACCGTTATCTGAAATAATTTCGTTCGGAATCCCGTAGCGACAGATGATGTTGTTTCTAATAAACTTTGCAACGTGCGAAGCCTTCAATACCGCATAAGATTGGGCCTCGACCCACTTTGTAAAATAATCTATCACGACCAGGATGAACTCATGCCCATTCGACCCCTTCGGAGTGACAGCCCCGATCACATCGATTTTCCAAACTGAAAATGGCCATAGCGAAGTCATGTTGTACAGCTTCGACGACGGGATGTTCATGCGGTTCGCATGGATCTGACATTTGTGGCATCGACGAACAAAGCCGATACAATCCTCTTCCATGGTAGACCAATAGTAACCCTGTCTGAGGATCTTCCGAGCTAACATTATCCCGTTCATATACGCCTCACATTCTCCTCCGTGGATGGCCTTCATTAGGCACTTCGATTCTTTGGCTTCCACACACAGCTTATGCATTCCCAGATGACCTCTCTTATACAATTTACCCCTGCAGATGATGAACTGAACGACCATTCTTCTGATTACCCTTTTATCCTTGGCATTTGCCCCTGGCGGATATGCTTCCTTCTCTAAGAAATTCCAAATGTCGTAATACTAGGGGTTCCTGTCCAGAACCTCATCTATGGCAGCAATTAATTCATATGCCGGCGCAAACTTTTGTTCAATGATGATCGAATGCATCCGGACTCCGAAAGGGATATCTATCATGGAAGATAGAGTTGCTAGTGAATCTGCGAACCTATTGTTCTCTCTTACTAGATGAGCAAAGTTTAGCTTCTCAAACCGAGGAATTAATAAGTCCAAGGTCTGGTGATACATTATCATCTTTTCTTCTTTGACTTTCCAGTCTCCTTTTGCTTGAGACACAACAAGGTTCGAGTCCCTGATGACATCCAACCGTTTTGTCCCTAGTTCCAAGGCTGCTTCTAGACTGGCAATACATGCCTCATATTCTGCTTCGTTGTCGAGACTTTGAACCGGAGTTTGAAGGCTAGAGGGATACGGGAATTGTCGGGTGCTATCAGCAACACCCCTATCCCATACCCGTACTGGTTTGACGCTCCGTCAAAATACATCGTTCAAGTTTCGTTTTTGATACGTAAAATGGTCTCATCTGGGAATAAGTACTTGACTGCTTCACCCCATCCACCGGCTGATCAGCTAAAAATTCTGCTACTGCTCTTCCTTTGACTGACTTACGCGTCACATATTTCAGATCGAATTCGGAAAGCAACAGCAACCAACGAGCTATCCTACCTGTAAGTGCCGGTTTCTCGAAAAGATATTTGATGGGATCGAGTCGTGAAACCAACATTACGGAGTGAGCTAACAGGTAGTGTCGCAGCTTCCTGGTAGCCCATACTATGGCTAAGCAAGCCTTCTCCAACGGTGTGTAGCGAGTCTCATACTCTAGCATCTTCTTGCTCAGATAGTAGATGGCTCTCTCCACCTTGTCCTCTGATTCTTGCGCGAGCATACAGCCCATTGTAGTCTCAGTTACTGAAAGACGGTCTCCATGATTCTGGTGGTGACAACACGAGTGGGTTCTGTAAGTATTCTTTGATCTGTTCAAAAGCAGCTTGGCATCGGCCGTCCCACTGGAACTTCGTTCCTTTCTTCAGGAGACCAAAAAGTGGTTCACAAGTCAAGGTTAATTTTGAGATAAACTGTCTTATGAATTGCACTTTACCCAAAAAGCCTCGCACCTCCTTTTTAGTCCTTGGTGGTGGCATTTCTAGGATGGCCTTGATTTTGGAAGGGTCGACTTCGATACCTCTCTGTGTAAATCAGAAACCCCAGCATCTTTCCGTTGTAACACCAAAACATACCACTTCTGAGTTCACCCGTAAACCGACAACTCCCTGATCCCGTTGAAAGAACCTTTTGCAAGGGGTGTAGTGGGCCCCTCACTTTCTTTGGGATTTGACAATCATGTGTCCACGTATGTAACAAGTCCGCGGGGGACCTCGCTAACAGCTCGGACCTCGATTTGTGTCACGGTTCTTAATCTGAACCAAAGAGTCAAATCCGGCAAAATCGTTTGAAAACAGATTTTTAGAAAAAGAAGTGCCAAACATGGACTGCTTTGCCAGATACAGAGTCAGGCCACCCTAAATATTTTTTATGGGGGAATTTTAGGAACCCTGACCTTTGTGCCGAAGGCCACCATGTCCGTCATCACCCGGACGTTGTCTCGGCTCGGGAGCAGGGTACGATTGGGGAAGGTCAGCTATGAAGCACCCCCTCCTCGCCCGATCCGAAGATCGGCCTTCTTACTAACCGTGGATATCCTGTTTTTGAAAACGTTTAATGTGTTCTTAATTACCATTACTAGTCTAATGCGTTACTATATTTATCGCACACAACAAGTATAGACTAGATTGCCTAAATTTGGAAAATAGCATTGCATAATCCGTTTGTCTTAAAAAAGGTACTTTGGAATTTGCTAACTCGCAAGTAGCTAAACTATCGGAAAAAATTTTCAAACGAGTTTTTCCACTTAAACAATCCAACCTTCACCCACAACGGCATCCAACAGTTTATCACATAAGCATCTAGCACATGGTAAGCATGCTATCACATGTTAAACTTCACACGTATGCGAGATGCTAAAATAAAAATACTTTACATCGTACTCCGTGCCAACAACAAGAAACTGGTTAGGAACATGCCGTGATCCTAGTTCATGTTAAATTGACTTGCAGCAACATACAGGATGCAATTAGATTAGGCTCCTAACCTAAACAACATTGTTATGTGAATGGTACAACTATCCACTTATTCAATTGAAATTTGAGTACAAAGCAGTTTAAGAATGATGTCTGATCCTGGTGCATGCAAGGCAAATGTATGAATGCACGCATGCATAGCATAAAGGTATGCTAATTGAACATGCCCTAATCTACCATCATAAGCAGGTAAAATAAAAGGAAGAAAAGAAAATGGGGGTTGGAAGCATTCACACACTCACCCACGCTTAATTACAGATTCGTCCTCGCTCTGGAGGAATCCAAAAGAATAAATACAGAAAATTAAACCTACAAGCTAATTAAATATTTACACAATGCACTAATTAGCTAACAAACTAACTAAGCTAGAAAAAGCAGTAAACCGCCTCGGGAGGAGAACTCAATGCAATGCATGCTCGGGTCTTGCTCGGAAGTGCACCGCCATGCATAGGCTGCCTCTGTTTTCCTTTCGTTACTCCTCTAAAGGCTGCCAAAACTTTAGGATTGCTTCTCTGGATACTGGAGAATGCCATCGGCTGGGTAAAATGCTCACCGGCAGTGGCATGTGATCACCGGCCATTGGTAAAGCTATCGACAGAGAGAGGATTGCCGGTCGGCACTTAGAACTGCCGGTCGGCAGAAAGCTCCTGCAGAATCTGCAATTGACAACAACAGAGGGCAAGGCAGAGCATGGCAATACAATTCAAGGCATAAATGCACCAATCATGTCCCTTATCATGTTAATGACTCAAAGGAACTTGTTCCTTGGTTCTCGGACCATCAATCGCGCATTTCCATGCGTGATGGCCCAAAGACCAAGTTTGCACGTTTTGATGTCAAATACAATGCAAACCAACAAACCAATGGGACTCGACCTCCATCATGACTTGGTCAAGAGGTAGAGTATGCATGCTAATGCAATGCAATCCTAATCATGCGAGCTAGCAATGCAATGCGAGTGATGTACACTAGGCACACAAACTATGCAAACAAGCATACAAGGCATGAGATAACGCAACCAACAAGCATGCAAGGCACAATGTGGGTGTTTAAGCATGTAAACAAACATGTGACTTCATTCAATCATGCAAGTTCAATTATTCAACAACTCACTAATATGCTACAACATACAAGGAGTACATGCAACAAACAAAAAGATGGACTAACATGATTTGGGCAGCTCTAATAAAGCCCAAAACAGTGGCCAAAGTAACCAAAATAAAAGACCAAATACACATGCACACATGCACATGATTAAGGGCCAACACTAAGGCACAAAAGGGGAACTCTCAAGCACACTTGAAAGAGGCATAATGTGGACTAATGGCATGCAAGATAAGCATTGAAAATCATGTTAAGATGGTGCCAAACCAAGCAAACAAAATAGACTAAGCATACGATGAATGGCCCAAGTACTTGAAGCAAGTCAAAGGGGCTTGAACCATGACCAAGCCAACCAAGCCTCACAAGGCTAAGAGGACTTAAAATAGGTTCAAGGCAGACCTAGACCATGCAAAGGGGACCCCCTAGATGGCATCTAAGTGGCTCAAATTCAAAGGCATGTACAATGGCCAAAACATGGAACATGCTACACAAGCTTTCAAAGCATTAAAGAGGTGTCCAAGGCAAGCATACAAGCATGTCAAAGGGACTGAAATTACATGACAAATGGTCCCAACCCACTAAATTAAGGCAAGGATGCATGCTATACATTCACACACTTAAGGCCAACAAGCCAAAAATGCAAAGGGGCTATACAATGCATGCCATGGCCGACCCAAACAACTATGGACAGACCTCTAGCATGTTAAAATAAGCATAGAAGCTTCACAAAACTAGATCTAAAACATGCTTGAACAAAGGTTTACAACCTAAGGCATGTTAAGGCCTAAACATGGCAATACAAGGTAGGTATGCTAAGCATGCATGGTGTACCAAAACCAACAATAAACATAGGCATATTATCATATAATAGGCACAAAAAATAGCCAAGGCATGGTCAACATGAAGCCCAGCTAGATGCTCCCTCAAGAGGCCAAAAATGGTCCATTTCAAGGACAATAAGGAGAGGGGGTGGCCCTCTCCTTCTTGGGACCTCAAGGCACCATCCTCACCTCTGAAATCCCTTAATATTTTAGTGGTGAGGAGGCCCAAACACCAAGGTCTCGGAGCTCACTCAAAATAGTACAAAATGGGGCCTCTCAAGGCCTAAGAGGGGTCAAACACCTCCAAACCACAAAACACTCTAAACAAACTATTTAGAGGGCCTAAAAACAGAACTTTTTTATATTATACACCAAACTCAAAAATAATTTTAAGATAGGTAAAAATACAATGCAAAAATGGGGAATAAATGGACTAGTTTCTTACCCTTGTTGACTTTCTTCACAAATGGTGGACCAGCTGGTTCTTCAAGCTCAAAACCACCCAAGAACACCAAGAACAACCTCTAGTTTTTCAAGGAACCAAGGAAAGGTGAAACACTATGTGTTTGTGTGCAATAGTAAGACACAAACACACTTAAACACACACAAAGGTAAAAGAGAGAGAGATATAGAGATAGAATGTGTATCAATCCTAACCCTAGAACTCAAAACCCTAATATGGCTGTCTAAAATCTCTAACCTAAACAAGGGAGAGGAGGGCTCCTCTTATAGAGCTTTTTGTCTTGTAAAGCTTACAAGACAAGCTTCTAAAGAGAGTGTATGGAGGGGAGCCAAATGCAAGACAGCTGTAATAAAATATCTGCAAAAGCAGATGAACAGTAGTCGGCTGCCTAAAAATGTCATTTTGAAAAAATTGAGTGCCAACCGGCAACAAATAGTGCCAACCGGCATCACACATTGCCGATGGCAAGAAAATACCAGCCGGTGGCCTATGGCCATGGCCGGTGATGTGTGGGGATGCCTCACAAGGTATTCCCTGCCCCTCCAAGGCAAAACACAAGTGTTTGGTGCAAAACCGACACGAAACAGTCGAGTTCGGGGATCCTGAGGCAAGGCGCGTAGCCAAGACCTCCGGGAACTCCAAACGAACACAAACATGGATGATCACCGGGTGTTCAAATGGTGACGTCCAAGTCTTGAGGATAGTCAAAAATGGGGTGTCTACAACGTACACCTCAACCTCTTTGTGGATCATGTCATGCAATATTGTGGTCGCGGCCCGTTGATATGTAGCTCCAGCATTCTTCAACCCAAATGGCATCACTCTGTAGCAGTAAGTCCCCCACGGGGTGGTGAAAGCAATCTTTTCCCGATCTTCGGGTGCCATCATTATCTGATTATAGCCTGAGAAGCCATCCATGAATGAAAGCAACGCATGCCCCGTTGTGAAATCCACCAACTCATCGATATGCGGCAAGGGAAAGTCGTCCTTCGAACTAGCTCTGTTCAAATCCTTGAAATCCACGCATACCCTGATCCTGCCATCCTTCTTCGGCACCAGAACAATGTTGGCCAACCAAGTCGGGTATTCGGATACCAGCAGGAACCCTGCGTCGATTTGCTTGGTGACCTCTTCCTTAATCTTAATGGCCCAGTCAGAGCGGATTCTTCTAAGTTTTTGCTTGATGGGTCGGGCCTCAGGGTCAAGAGGGATCCGGTGCTGTACAATCTCAGGATCGATTCCAGGCATGTCTTCATAGGACCACGCGAAAATAACTTTGAAATCTTTTAATAAAGCGACTAAGCGCTCGCGTTCCTCCGAAGACAACGTGGACCCGATCTGGACCAGCCGCAGGTCCTCTTCAGTACCCACATTCACAATAGTGATTTCATCAACTAAGGGTTTAACAAATCTCTCCTGCTCTTGCTCAATTAAGCGTTGTAAAATCGGAGGAATTTCTTCCTCGTCGTTTTCATCAAAGTTTTGAAAGTCTGAGTTAATGAAATAAATCAAGGGCACAGAAAAGTACTCAGAAATCACAGCCACATCATTCTCATTAAGTACATCCAAATCGTCCGATTCTTCGGTTACAGCTGACTCAAAAGAGAAAGAAAAAGACGACCTGGACAAGACTGTGGTATCCAAGTTATCATCCCCAGGAATATCGGACTCAGACTCAGTCGAGCTGGAACCTGATTCTGACTCAACAGATTCGGAGGAATCAAATTTTGGCTCACTACCTGACCCGGTGCTGCTTGACAAAAATCCCTCTTCGTACTGCCAGATGAGAGAGGGTGCGATAGATGCATCTAAAATGCTTGCTGGTAGGCCCGCAGCCGTTTCATTCCCGATCATGGACACCGAGAAGTTATCCCCCAAGCACTTCTGTCCGATCGAAGGATCTGAAAGTAGACAAGCCAGCGCTACCCCTATTTCAATTTCAACGTCCTCAGACACCAATTTCTTGCTCTGCTCAGCCTCAGCTAACGGGTCCGTCTGCTCTTCAGCATTGTCATCCCCGGATAACTGCAGATCAAAGAAGATCTCGAAACCTGGTATGTGCTTCCTCTCCGCGTTCAGCCACGGCTCTGGGAAGCCACAAAACAGAAAGTCCTCCCCCTCTCGGATGAAGCGTCCGTTTAGGGTACCATGGATGGGCCGGTGCATTAACTCATATGGCTTCCCTGCCTTTTTTGCTCTGGCTCTCCCAGCCATCTCCTTACCTTTCCTTATCCAATCCTCTTTGGTGGGTAGATAACCCAAGCCAAAGGTGTGTGGGT
This sequence comes from Camellia sinensis, assembly GCF_004153795.1. Lineage (NCBI taxonomy): Eukaryota > Viridiplantae > Streptophyta > Magnoliopsida > Ericales > Theaceae > Camellia > Camellia sinensis. The sequence goes on from NW_021024822.1 coordinate 669,237, forward strand.
TGTGTGGCACTTCGGCCAACGCTGCAATGCCTTTCCGGCCGCTTCATCCCATCCCAGGGATGTGTTGGAGTTTATTCATGAGGTATACTGATTGAGCACTGACATACAACCCCTCATTAACAACCATGATGTTTTTCACAACCGGAGCCTCGGCTAAGGTAAAACCAGACATGAACACATCCTCCATACCGTGCTCAATTTCTAAAACTGGCGTAGATACTTCTGGTGGTAGATGGATCGATGAATTTTCAAAGACAATGGCTACTCCCTTCCCATGGGGGTATTTCATTATTTGATGCAAGGTGGACGACATTGCCTTCACCTAGTGCAGCCACAGCCGCCCCAAGAGCAAATTGAAAGTTGCAAGAACTTCTAAGACGTGAAAGTCTATTTCATGCTGTCCTGGCCCAACCTTGGTCTGAATTTTCACTATCCCCATTACTTCTCTGCTCGTATTGTCATAAGTCCGAATCACTTGTGCTGTCGGCACAAAGTCCGCGGTTTTTAAACCGATTGCATACGCAGTCCTTGCTGGGCACACATTGATGGCGGATCCGGTATCAACAAGAACCACCGAAATCCATTTGTTTCTGCACTCCACAGAGATTTAAAGTGGCTTCTTATGGTTTACACCCTCAGGTGGCAATTCTTTATCGGAGAAGGTCAACATCGGGGTAACTCCTCCCGGAAAAACTAAGCCCACCAGCTGTTCGGGCATGGTGTCTATCGAGAGCTTGGCCTTGTCCATGGCCGATAAGACGGCTTGTCGATGCACTCGCGATGCCATAAGCAGTCCCCAAATGGAGATGCCTGCCTGTATCTTTTTCAGCTACTTCAGTACAGCTTCTTCTTCGAGTTGCTTCTCTTTCTATTTCTCTTCCTCCTTATCCTTCCCAGACGCCTCTGGCTGATCTAGATGTGGGGGCCTGAAATACCGCCCGCTTCTAGTCATATGATCGACTTCGTCGATGTACCAGGTATCGTCTGGCTGGTTGCTCCCCCAATCCTCATCTGTGTGGGCAAGACATAGATCATTATCTTCCCACCACATTCTGTCGGCAGCCAACAGACACCTGTCTGGCTCTGGTACAATTATACTCGCAGTATTCTTCGTCCACATGCTCGCAGCATTCTCTGGCCTCGTGCACACAGCACTTTCAATCCCCTCAGGGGCCTTAGCTTTCCTAATTCTCTTAGAATCCCCGAACCTCTCTTGTTCCAACTGCGTCAGTACAGCTGGCTGTTCAACACTTCCCACATTCATGATGCCCAAGTCCTGAGCGAAATTCTTAGCACCGGCGCCATCCGGCGATGCATTCTGATTTCCGGCCCTTCCGGCTACAACTGATGTTCTTGCCCCTGCCGGGCCCTGTTCCAACTGAGTTTCGTCGACGACATCTGGTAGGTCATCAAGCCACCCGGTGACCTCTGCTGACTCTTCAAAATCTGACCAGTTGACTACCATGCCCTCTGGATCTTGTTCATTGAGAAATTAGAGGTTAGCAAAGTCCCCTTCCACGGCTGCCAAGTTATCTACCCTCTGACCAGATTCATCCCCCTGTATCACACAAAGCTCTGCCCCTGCCGGCAATTCCATATTTGGCCCAACCTGGCCTACTGGTAGAATATAGTCATTCGGACTGTATACCTCCTCAGCAAAACTCCCAGATTCGTCAGATTCTGACTCAATAATCCCACTCTCCCATGAAATCTCCCCTGTTCTGTGTTCTACGGTCACTACCAATGGTTCGGGTTGAGTTCTGGAGATGTCCAACATGAACAACTCAGTGCAGTCAGGAAGGAGCACCTCCGGCTTGGGTAGGTGGGATGGAGTGATATAGATGCTAGGATTGTAAGACACGACCCCAATCTAGATAAAGTCGATTCTTTTGGGAGGTGGAGCTTGGTTGTGTGATGGGAGAGGGTTTATTGTGACATTGGGTTTTTCTAGAGGCACAATCACCTACTTGTCAACGAGGTCTTGGATCTCATGACGCAATCTAAAACATTGGTCAGTGTCGTGACAATGTTGTTGGTGATACGCGCAGTATTTGGCAGAATTATAGGAAGAGGGAAGTTTTTCTGGCAACGGCCTCAGCTCCAAGGGCTTTAGGTGCCCTTTTCTGATTAATACCCCTAGAGCCTTGGACAGGGGCATATATAAAGGCGTGAAGGTTCTTTGGCTTCTGGGTTGGTATTTGGTGGTTTGTGTGTTGCTTCCGGACGTGTCGGAGAAAGGCGTAGTTGCCATAGGTCTTGGAGAAGGAATGATGGTAACCATGCTTACTTCTGAAGCTCTAGCATTTGCGGCATTGCTGGTGCCTGTGTTGTTGTTGTGGTTGAAGGTTCTTCGGGGTTGTTTTCTGTCTTGGTCAATCAGACTTGTTTCATAGAATCCTCAATTTGTACCCCCATCTCGTGCAAATCTGAAAAGGTAGGGAAGGGGAGCACAATCATTTTCTGCATCAGTTTTGGCTAGAGATTGCGCACAATCATCCGAATTTGGTCCTTGTTAGTGGGCCTTAGGGTCATCATTGAGGCCTTGGCCCTCCACCGGGCCACAAAATCCGAAAAGCTCTCCTTAGGCTCCTATCTTGTTGTCTCAAGATCACGGGTTGTAATCTCGATTTGAGTGTTATAGGAGTACTGTGCAATGAAATTGAAGGCTAGAGGGATACGGGAATTGTCGGGTGCTATCAGCAACACTCCTATCCCATACCCATACTGGGTTGACGCTCTGTCAAAGTACATCGTCCAAGTTTCATCGTCGATATGCAAAATGGTCTCATCTGGGAATAAGTACTTGACTGCTTCACCCCTTCCACCGAATGATCAGCTAAAAATTCTGCTACTGCTCTTCCTTTGACTGACTTGCGCGTCACATATTTCAGATCAAATTCGGAAAGCAACAGCAACCAACGAGCTAGCCTACCCGTAAATGCCGGTTTCTCGAAAAGATATTTGATGGGATCCAGTCGTGAAACCAACATTATGGAGTGAGCTAACAGGTAATGTCGCAGCTTCTTGGTAGCCAATACCAAGTCCAACGGTGTGTAGCGAGTCTCATACTCTAGTATCTTCTTGCTCAGATAGTAGATGGCTCTCTTCACCTTGTCCTCTGATTCTTGCGCGAGCATACAGCCCATTGTAGTCTTAGTTACTAAAAGACGGTCTCCCTGATTCTGGTGGTGACAACACGGGTGGATTCTGTAAGTATTCTTTGATTTGTTCAAAAGCAGCTTGGCATCGGCCGTCCCACTGGAACTTCGTTCCTTTCTTCAGGAGACCAAAAAATGGTTCACAAGTCAAGGTTAATTTTGTGATAAACCGCCTTATGAATTGCACTTTACCCAGAAAGCCTCACACCTCCTTTTCAGTCCTTGGTGGTGGCACTTCTAAGATGGCCTTGATTTTGGAAGGGTCAACTTCGATACCTCTCTGTGTAATCAGAAACCCCAGCATCTTTCCCGCTGTAACACCAAACGTACACTTCTGAGGATTCAACCGCAACTGAAATTCTCTGATCCTTTGAAAGAACTTTTGCAAGGCAGCGTAGTGGCCCTCTCTTTCTTTGGATTTGACAATCATGTCGTCCATGTACACCTCAACCTCTTTGTGGATCATGTCATGCAATATTGTGGTCGCGGCCCGTTGATATGTAGTTCCAGCATTCTTCAACCCAAATGGCATCACTCTGTAGCAGTAAGTCCCCTACGGGGTGGTGAAAGCAGTCTTTTCCCGATCTTCGGGTGCAATCACTATCTGATTATAGCCTGAGAAGCCATCCATGAATGAAAGCAACGCATGCCCCGTTGTGAAATCCACCAACTCATCGATATGCGGCAAGAGAAAGTCGTCCTTCGAACTAGCTCTGTTCAAATCCCTGAAATTCACGCATACCCTGATCCTGCCATCCTTTTTCGGCACTGGAACAATGTTGGCCAACCAAGTCGTGTATTCGGATACCAGCAGGAACCCTGCGTCGATTTGCTTGGTGACCTCTTCCTTAATCTTGATGGCCCAGTCAGAGCGGATTCTTCTAAGTTTTTTCTTGATGGGTTGGGCCTCAGGGTCAAGAGGGATCCGGTGTTGTACAATCTCAGGATCGATTCCAGGCATGTCTTCGTAGGACCACGCGAAAACATCTTTGAAATCTTTTAATAAAGCGACTAAGCGCTCGCGTTCCTCCGAAGACAACGTGGACCCGATCTGGACCAGCCGCAGGTCCTCCTCCGTACCCACATTCACAGTAGTGATTTCATCAACTAAGGGTTTAACAAATCTCTCATGCTCTTGCTCAATTAAGCGTTGCAAAATCGGAGGAATTTCTTCCTCGTCGTTTTCATCAAAGTTTTGAAAGTCTGAGTTAATGCAATAAATCAAGGGCACAGAAAAGTACTCAGAAATCACAGCCACATCATTCTCATTAAGTACATCCAAATCGTTCGATTCTTCGGTTACAACAGACTCAAAAGAGAAAGAAAAAGACGACCTGGACAAGACTGTGGTATCCGAGTTATCACCCCCAGGAATATCGGACTCAGACTCAGTCGAGCTGGAACCTGATTCTAAGTCAACAGATTCGGAGGAATCAAATTTTGGCTCACTACCTGACCCGGTGCTACTTGACAAAAATCCCTCTTCGTACTGCCAGATGAGAGAGGGTGCGATAGATGCATCCAAAATGTTTGTTGGTAGGCCCGCAGCCGTTTCATTCCCGATCATGGACACCGAGAAGTTATCCCCCAAGCACTTCTATCCGATCGAAGGATCTGAAAGTAGACAAGCCAGTGCTACCCCTATTTCAATTTCAACGTCCTCAGACACCAATTTCTTGCTCTGCTCAGCCTCAGCTAACGAGTCCGTTTGCTCTTCGGCAATGTCATCCCCGAATAACTGCAGATCAAAGAAGATCTCGAAACCTGGTACGCGTTTCCTCTCCGCGTTCAGCCACGGCTCTGGGAAGCCACAAAACAGAAAGTCCTCCCCCTCTCGGACGAAGCGTCCGTTTAGGGTATCCTGGATGGGCCGGTGCATTAACTCATATGGCTTCCCTACCTTTTTTGCTCTGGCTCTCCCAGCCATCTCCTTACCTTTCCTTATCCAATCCTCTTTGGTGGGTAGATAACCCAAGCCAAAGGTATGTGGTTTGTGTGGCACCTCGGCCAATGCTGCGATGCCCTTTCAGCCGCTCTTTCCCAATCCCATCCCGGTGATATGTTGAAGCTTGTTCATGAGGTATACTGATTGAGCACTGACATACAACCCCTCATTAACAGCCATGATGTTTTTCACAACCCGAGCCTCGGCTAAGGTAAAACCCGACATGAACACATCCTCCATACCGTGCTCAATTTCTAAAACTGGCGTAGATACTTCTGGTGGTAGATGGATCGATGAATTTCCAAAGACAATGGCTACTCCCTTCCCATGGGGGTATTTCACTATTTAATGCAAGGTGGACGACACTGCCTTCACCTGGTGCAGCCACGGCCGCCCCAAGAGCAGATTGAAAGTTGCAGGAACTTCTAAGACGTGAAAGTCTATTTCATGCTGTCCTGGCCCAACCTTGGTCTGAATTTTCACTGTCCCCATTACTTCTCTACTCGTATTGTCATATGCCCGAATCACCTGTGCTGTCGGCACAAAGTCCGCAGTTTTTAAACCGATTGCATACGCAGTCCTTGCCGGGCACACATTGATGGCGGATCCGGTATCAACAAGAACCACCGGAATCCATTTGTTTCTGCACTCCACAGAGATGTAGAGTGGCTTGTTATGGTTCGCACCCTCAGGTGGCAATTCTTTATCGGAGAAGGTCAACATCGGGGTAACTCCTCCCGAAAAAACTAAGCCCACCAGCTGTTCGGGCATGGTGTCTATCGAGAGCTTGGCCTTGTCCATGGCCGATAAGACGGCTTGTCGATGCACTCGCGATGCCATAAGCAGTCCCCAAATGGAGATGCCTGCCTGTATCTTTTTCAGCTGCTTCAGTACAGCTTCTTCTTCGAGTTGCTTCTCTTTCTGTTTCTCTGCCTCCTTATCCTTTCTAGACGCCTCTGGCTGATCTAGATGTGGGGGCCTGAAATACCGCCCGCTTCTAGTCATATGATTGACTTCGTCGATGTACCAGGTATCGTCTGGCTGGTTGCTCCCCCAATCCTCATCTGTGTGGGCAAGACATAGATCATTATCTTCCCACCACATTCCGTCGGCAGCCAACAGACACTTGTCTGGCTCTGGTACAATTATACTCGCAGTATTCTTCGTCCACATGCTCGCAGCATTCTCTGGCCTCATACACACAGCACTTTCAATCCCCTCAGGGGCCTTAGCTTTCCTGATTCTCTCAGAATCCCCGAACCTCTCTTGTTCTAACTGCGTCAGTACAGCTGGCTGTTCAACACTTCCCGCATTCATGATGCCCAAGTCCTGAGCGAAATTCTTAGCACCGGCGCCATCCGGCGATGCATTCTAATTTCCGGCCCTTCCGGCCACAACTGATGTTCTTGTCCCTGCCGGGCCCTGTTCCAACTGAGTTTCGTCGACGACATCTGGTAGGTCATCAAGTCACCTGGCGACCTCTGCTGACTCTTCAAAATCTGACCAGTTGACTACCATGCCCTCTGGATCTTGTTCATTGAGAAATTGGAGGTTAGCAAAGTCCCCTTCCACGGCTACCAAGTTATCTACTCTCTGACCAGATTCATCCCCCTGTATCACACAAAGCTCTGCCCCTGCCGGCAATTCCACATTTGGCCCAACCTGGCCTATTGGTAGAATATAGTCATTCGGACTGTATACCTCCTCAGTAAAACTCCCAGATTCCTCAGATTCTGACTCAATAATCCCACTCTCCCCTGAAATCTCCCCTGTTCTGTGTTCGACAGTCACTACCAATGGTTTGGGTTGAGTTCTGGAGATGTCAACATGAACAAGTCAGTGCAGTCAGGAAGGAGCACCTCCGGCTTGGGTAGGTGGGATGGAGTGATATAGATGCTAGGATCATAAGACACGACCCCAATCTAGATAAGGTTGATTCTTTTGGGAGGTGGAGCTTGGTTGTGTGATGGAAGAGGGTTTGTTGTGACATTGGGTTTTTCTAAAGGCACAATTAGCTGCTTGTCAACGAGGTCTTGGATCTCATGACGCAATCTAAAACATTGGTCAATGTCGTGACAATGTTGTTGGTGATACGCGCAGTATTTGGCAGAATTATGGGAAGGGGGAAGTTTTTCTGGCAACGGCCTCGGCTCCAAGGGCTTTAGGTGCCCTTTCTTGATTAATACCCCTAGAGCCTTGGACAGGGGCATATATAAAGGCGTGAAGGTTCTTTGGCTTCTGGGTTGGTATTTGGTGGTTTGTGTGTTGCTTCTGGACGCGCCGGAGAAAGGCGTAGCTGCCATAGGTCTTGGAGGAGGAATGGTGGTGACCATGCTTACTTCTGAAGCTCTAGCATTTGCGGCATTGCTGGTGCCTGTGTTGTTGTTGCGGTTGAAGGTTCTTCGGGGTTGTTCTCTGTCTTGGTCAATCAGACTTGTTTCATAGCATCCTCAATTTGTACCCCCATCTCGTGCAAATCTGAAAAGGTAGGGAAGGGGAGCACCATCATTTTCTGCATTAGTTTTGGCTGGAGATTGTGCACAATCATCCGAATTTGGTCCTTGTCAGTGGGCCTTAGGGTCATCATTGAGGCCTTGGCCCTCCACCGGGTCACAAAATCCGAAAAGCTCTTCTTAGGCTCTTACCTTGTTGTCTCAAGATCACGGGTTGTAATCTTGATTTGAGTGTTATAGGAGTACTGTGCAATGAAAGCCTCAGCCATCTCGTCCCAGTTCCGCTTAACATCATCTTCTAATTTTGCATACCAGATAGCGGCCACACCTGACAAGGTCCGGCCGAATAGTGAAAGCTTCTGTGGTCTGGTGAGGCCCATCGGTCGCAGTATATCTGAGAACAACCGAAGATGGACCATGGGATCCCCGGATCCGTCGAAGTGATCGATTTGTGGCATTTTGAACCTATCTGGCAGCGTCACAGCCACATCGGTATATCCGTCCTCAATGTCTGGGATGGACTTCACCCCTTGTGATTTCTTGAACAACTTCTCAAGCTTGCTCAATTTCAATGCTATATGGTCCACCTCGAACTCAAAGGGAGAGTCCGGTTGATTGACAGGCGTAGGTGCCTTGGATAACTGAGGTAGAATCGGGGGCGGAGCCGACCCCATCGAGATGTCCGTATCTCCCTGGACATTTGGTGCCTCCCCAGGTGTTGGAACTCCTGGTGGGGGAGGAGTCGAGTGTGAAGCAGATGCCCCGGTTTGTTGTTGCAACCTGGCAATTAATTCTGCCTGCTGGGCCATGATCTCGGCCTGTTGTTTGGTAAACTCATCCCAACGAACAGCGTCCTACTACATGGCTCTCATGGTGTCCTGCATCTGACGCATCATTTTCTCAACTCCTGTTGTTCCTGCCATACTGCCCTGATCTATCTGAACTACCGGTAGGTCTAACTCTGCAGTAACCTCGGGAAGCTCAACCTGACTGTTCAAAGTCCACTGATCTGGCAATCTTTGCTCGGATACACTGCGTTTCCTCGATCTTTGTCTGATAACTGGGTGTAGAGAGTGGAACACTGGTTGTCCGTCAACCAGATCCTCAGATCGATTGAGTCGGCGACCTCTTGTCCAGAGTGCTTGGGGAATATCTGCTTGGTTTGAAGCAATTGTGCTAAACTACCTAGCAAAAAAATAAATAAAGCAATAATAAGGAAATAAACAACCAGACGAACGGACAGCATAACGGCTTAAAATAAATACACAACACACAGTTGATAAGCTGAAAATGCTGTTCTCCAACACTGATCATTATCCCCAAATCACTGCCCCCAAAACTGAATCGGATACCCGCAGATAACTGATTCTGAAAATACTAAACTGGTACCCGCAGGCCTGATACCCAAAATACTGAACTGGTGCCCGCAGGCCTGATGCCCAAACATGTAAACTGATACATGCATTCCCATAGAGACGCACTCTAAAAGCACATAGTAGACAAGTAAGAGGCAAAACACCCCTATGTTGGGGTAGGGTTTCCTTGTCCTATTTTGTCAAGAACTAGGGTTTCACTACGCACACAGCGGTTTCAAACAACCTGTAATCGGGTAAGTAACCTGTCCTAGTCTGGAATTGTCACTATGAATTCCGAACATGCACTAGGTCAAATGGTCAAAAAGGGTGCCCCGGCAAAATCGGGGTTTGTGTTATCGTTGTGGCAGAGCCCGCAACCGGTCAGCCTTATGGCACGCTTCTCGAAGCGAGCCTCTGGCAAACCGTTCAGGAATAGCATACATCAAACACGGTGTCCTAGGCGTACCAATGCACATGCAATACAAAGAAACACACAAGTGTAGTCAAAACCAGATATCATGAGCTCGAGTCAAGTTCTCTAAGTCCCCTGCAGAGTCGCCAGAAACTGTAGACGTCCCCGAACGTCCCGGGAGGAAAATCCCATTTTGTTCATTTGAGGCTCACTACAGTTCAGGACTCACAGTCACGGTCTTGTATCTAATCTTGCAGAGTACAATGCAAGACTGATGAATCATCAAAGAGTCCAAATCTGGAAAATTGTTTTTAAAAACAGATTTTTTGAAAGAAGTGCCAAACATGGACTGCTTTGCCAGATACAGAGTCGCCACCTAAATATTTTATTTTGGGAGAAATTTAGGAAACCCTGACTCGTGCATAAGGCCACGTGTCCGTCATCACCAAAGTTGCCTCGGCTCGGGAACTTGGGTACGATTGGGGAAGGTCACTTCGTGAGCACCCCTGCTCGCCTGATCAAAGATCGGCCTCTACTAACCATGATATCTAGTTTTGAAAACATTATGCATTCTTATTCCGGTTATTAGCCTAGATTTACTATGTGATGCGCACAGCATACAAGTATAGACTGGATCGCCCGAATTGGAGCAAAACATCTCATGTTTGTTTCGAAAAACGGTTTGCTACTCGCAAGTAGGCTAAAATGTAGATTTGCCACCCTTAGGCGGGCTTAGAAAAACATGATGATTTGTCACTCTCAAGTGGGCTTAAAACTCACAATTGATGAATTGTTCCAATCCGAATAACCCAACCTTCACCCACAAGCATTCAGGCAGTTATATCACATAAGCAGGTAGCCTCATGGTAAGCATGCTATCATGGCAGTCACTCACAAACATGCAAGGATGCTAAAGCATAAATACTTACCGAGTACTCCAAGCCAAAACAGAAACTATGTTAGAAATCCATGCATGATCTTAACTATACAGAAATGCCTAATGCAATACATGCAAAAAATGCAACTACAATAGACTCGGCTATTCTAAACATGGCATATGATGATGCTACAGCTGACACGTATTCAACTTTGGAATTGAAATACAATGCAGTTAGTATGATGCGCCGAGCCCGGTGCATGCAAGACAGATGAATGAATGCAAACATGCGAAGCATAAGTACGCTAATTGAAACATGTCGTAAACTAACCGTCAAAAGCAGGTAAGTAAAAGGGAGAAAGAAGTGGGGTTGGACGACATGCATCACACGCACACACACTTATTACAACTGTGCCCTCGCTCGGAGGGTCCGAATAAATAATACAAACCGCCTAATTAACTAACTCACCAGCTAATTAAATATTACAAAATCCTATGAATAACTAGTTACAACTAATTATTACACAACTTAATTAATTAACAAATTAACTAATAAACAACAAATGAAGATGCTCCAGCTCTGTTTGAAAAAGGAAGGTATGCATGCTTGCTTTGGTTCCTCACCTCGGAATGCCTTTTGGTTGCTCTTTAGAGGCTCTGTTTGCAGGGTGTCTTCTAGTGTTTATTGCTGAAACTTACCAAAACACTGCTGGAGGGTTCACCAGTGGCCTGCCGGCCATGAAAGAGGCACTGCTGGCCAAGGATGAGAGCCTGTTGGCCATCAGTGGTGCACTGCCGGCCACTGGTGTACTGTGACACCAAGCTGCAACAAAGCACAAAACAGAGAAAATGGAGGGTCTCCCAAGGGTGTATACGCACTATGCCACCCCAAATCACCTCAAAACATCAAGGGAGAGGCCTAGTCGGATCCACAACCATCAATCACGTATCCCGATGCATGATGGCCAAAGATCCAACTTGTGCAAATCAATATGAAAATGAATGCACAAATAAAGCAAGTAAAGCCTAGAACTCTATCATGAATCATCAAGAGCTTCGGCGACCGAGAATTGAGACACGTTCCATCACTCGGAGTATGAAACGCCCCTCATTCCTCGTGTTCGGATTAACACTTAACCCAAACAATGCAACATGTAAGCATGGCAAACATGCAATATGAACAACCTGACAAGGCTAATGATATGCAACAAGCACATATGCATGATATGAGGTAACAACCTTAGACAACATGACAAAATGCAACATGAACATGCAACAACATGTAATGAGCCTAGCATGCGACAACATGCAAAGATGGAGCAAGCATACAACAATATGCAAGACAGGCATGAGACAACATGCAAAGGGATGGGCTTAAACTAATGTGGACAGCTCTCAACTAAGCCCAAATCAGTGGCCATAAGTGATGAATTGATGGCATGAAAAGTATGAAATGGCAAGGCAAACATGTATGTCAAGTGGCTCAAGTATTAAGCCACAAAGAGGACAACTCTTAAGCACGCTTAAGGAGCAACAAACACGGATGTATGACAATGAGGTAAGTTCTGAAATCTCATGTCAAGTGATGCCAAATCAAATCAACAATGCAAGCATAGCATGTTGTGATGCTCAAAGCTCAAAATAAGCAAGGGGACTTAAGCCAAGGCCATACAAGGCAAACCCCATGGGGCCGAGGGGACCTAAAATAGTCCTAGGGCAGGTCCAAACAAGACCAAAACTAAGCTCAAAGCTAGCCAACAAAGGCTAGAACACAAAGCCAAAAGACATGGGGCATGCAAGGCTTTAAAGAGGCAATGCACTACACCTATTGGAACCAATCATGGCATTATTAGGACAACATAAAATAGAGTTACATTATGGTATAATAAGACCAAAAATGCACTGAAATGATGAGCCAAAGGCTTAAGCTTAATGGCATGCACAAGAACCCATTCTTGAGGCATAAAGCACAAGCTCTATAAAGCATTCAAAGCATGTCAAATGCAAGTGAACAACAACATTTCCTGGACTGAAATAGCATATGGAATGAGGGCAAAGCATGCAAACATCACATGTATGGCATGGTAGGGGCCTCAAAACCCAAGACTAGCCTAAGCATTTACACTATAGCTATACAAAGCATGAGTGATATGGCCATGACAGCCCAAAACAGTCCTAGAACAGCTCAAAATAAGCATAAAATCATGTTAGTGCAAAGCCAAAATATGCTAGTATGATGAGTCAAAACATCATGCACAAAGGGCTAGTAAACAAGATTTGTTCTACGCCTATATGGAGCATGCAAAGGTTGATCAAACCAACTATGGATAGGGTCATGATATGCCAAATGATGGCCAAATACATGCTGAAATGTAGACCAAACAAGCTAACATGACATGGCAAAGCATGGATCATATGAAGCTAGTTTAAGGGATTTACACCACAAGTGTATCATGCAAGCATGGAGTGAAAAAACCAACCCAAAAAAGATTCACGGCATGGTAAAACATCACCAAAAATCCACTGAAAGGGACTCAACACAAGCTAAGCACACATGCTACTTTGATGAGCTATGAATGGAGTTACATTACACATACAAGATGCATGCAAAATATGACCAAACCAGCCATGGACAGGGCCAAGGTAGATCCTATAAGTCACAAAAATAGGCCTGAACCAAGCCTCAAAAATGCATAGAGGGATGGTCCTTTGGAAGGCCAAAAATGCAAGCAAAGAGGAACCAAAAGAGAGGGGGCCACCCCCTCTGATTAAGGACCTCAAAAGCACACCTTTACCACTAAAAATCCACTAGATTTCAGTGGTAGGAAGGTCAAACCAAGGCTAGCTCGGAGGCCTTAAGGCATGGCTTAAAACAAAGCCAAACAAAGCATGGAAGAGGGCTACACACCCCTACTAGCAAAATGACCTTAAACAAACTTAAAAAGGACTTAAATACAAGACTTTTTTCAGTTATAAGTAAATCCTAAATCAACATGAAAAGAGGGCTAAAGCAAGGTGCAAGAAAATGCAAAAATAGGGAAAATACTTACCCTTGAAGACCCTCTTCAAAACCAGCAACTTCAGGGGGTAGAAACTCACTTTCAAACCTCAAGAAGACCTCCAAAGAAGCTTTGTCCAATGGTGGTGGTGTACCTCTAGGTGTTGTAGTGTAAAAGTGCAAGGAAATCCAACTTCTAAGCACAAAATACAAACAATATAGAGAAAAAGAGAGGTTTTCCTCTTCAAAATGGCTGAACCCCTGGCAAAGAGGGAGGCCTCTTGCTTATATAGAGGAATGCAAAGCCAAAGCTTCTTCAAGAAGCTTTACAAGGGCTTCATCCCTCTATACACGTGTATGGAGGGGAGGAAACAAAAATCCAGTTGGCTCAAAAGATCTAGAGGAAAACCAGCTGAGACAGGGGGGGTGCCGGCCATCATCAATGGCCGGCAGTGACTCACTGATGGCCGGCAGGGCATCACCAATGGCCGGCAGTGAACCAAAAGGTCCACAAAGAGAGGACCTAGCCAAGGTCCAAGAAAGGGGCAGAAAGGATACAGGGTCCGGGAAGCTCGAACCGGTGACGTTCTACCGCGACAGTCGAGTACTCAGCGAGCAATCGAACTAGTTGTTGGGTGTACTTGCAAGCATAACCAAGTCTCGAAGACGGTCAAAAATGGGGTGTCTACACTGATAGATAATAAAATGAAAGATAACTGAGGAACATAAAGGACAGATGGAATAGAATTAATAGACATAGCAGACGGTAAGACAAACCCAACAGATACAACAGACATACCAGACCCATTAGTAGCATTAACAATAATAGGAAAGGAAATGGGAGTATAATTTTAAAGTAATGAGAGATGGAGAGTTATATGATGAGAGGCATCAGAGTCAAAAATCCCGACAGATGGAGAGATACTTGAAGAAGACCCAAGCAAACCGGAATAAAGAGAGGAAACAATAGAGGCAGATGGAGATGGTTTGGAGGTAGACAAAATATGCTAAAGCTGACTAATTTGAGCACTCAAGGAAGCCAAGTCAAGATCAGGAGTCGGAGTAGATGCAATATAAGTGACGGAAGGAGCTCGGAAGTGGTTTTGAGATTACTGAAAAGACGAGGCTGGCATACGTCCATTCTTGGGACAGTGGTACTTCCAATGGCCCCTCTGATGCCAGTGGCTCCTTCTTAGGCTTTGTAGAAGACTAAAGCTGATGGGTAGATGGAATCGATGTCAGTGGAGATTGAGTAGAAGCCAGTAAGACAGATGAAGAAAGAGCCTGAATCTTATTATTTGACATCTTCATGAACCAAAAACAGAGAACCAATTGGGCTAAGTGTAATAAACAAGAGACTGATGGATCAAACTCTAATAATCCAAAACTAGAACCAAAAAGGTGATAGTGTAATAAACAACAAGGTTATAGGCAATGACTTAATAAACCCAAAACAAAGTTGATGGGTCAACCATAATATACCCAAACTAGAATATGATTCAGATGGTCAAATACAACCACAGAGAGAAGGGAATCAGCCACAAATTAGAGAAGTGAGAAGTCGACCAAGACGGAGACACGATGAGCTGCGAGGACAAATTGCGAGGAGGAGTTGACTAGATGAGTCGAGCAGCTCAATAGGTCGACTGAGACAACTCATTCGCGAGATGAAGAAGCCAGACGAAGCATTCGTAGACGAAATTGATGGGTCACCTAAGTCACGAATAGAGATTGAACCAAAGGAGTTTGATCGTATACCAGACCAATCGAGAAAGAGAAAACTCGATCAAACAGATGAATCACCAGCAAGTTAAACCAGTTCGTGCATAACCCTAGCCACCACGAAATCAGGAATTGCGAAGCTCTGATACCATGGAAGATTTATGAATGTTTTCTATATATTCAATTGTCTCAAAATACAAAGGATACATCTGATCATATAGTACTCCTAACCCTAAGACTAAAAAGGAAACAAAAATATTCATCTAATCTCAGAATATATACACACTACGCTACCATATATATACATATATTCTCAATATTCTCACAGTTGACTGCCTTTCTCTAATTGCAATCTTGAATCGAATTTTTTTTATAGCTTTGTTGCAATTATTGGTAAGGAGAATAGGAAAGTTTCAGATAGTTTGAGAGAGGTGGTCAATGATGGTGGGAGGAGAGGTGAGTTCCTCTTGGTATGTAATAATGAGGAGGAGAATAGGAGAAACGCTTATTTACACTGTGCTTTTAGGCACGGACATACGCTAGTATATATATTTATATATCTATGGATAAATAGTTTGGTCATTTTATAGGAGTTTGTCTTTATGAATAAAATATTTTAAAGTGTAGATCTTTGATTAAAGAAAATTTAAAATTGGATTTATGGATTGAGTGTCAAAAAAATTCAGTTTACTAACTTATTAGCTTACTTGGGTTAAATCATCTTTTTACTTTTTTATACGTCTTTGGGTGATAAGAAAAAAGTCAACTTATAAATCATATCCAAAACAACCTTTAGATGAGTGACATGAAAATAAAATAAAATAAATGAAATTATTATTTTTTAAAATTCATATAAAATGTTTGGGTATATAAAAAGATAAATGAAATGAAATGAAATAAGAATAAATTTTAAGAAACTCATTTTTCTTACAATCTTTAGTTTGAATATCTCCAAAATGGAGAGATTGGAAAAGAAAATAAAACATCTTGATTGTTATTTTCTTATAATACAAAACCTGCCCCTTTAGATACAGAAAATAACAAATTTCTTTTTTCTTTGATGTAGTTTAATTAACATATCTTTTCTTTCATTCCTCTCTTGTTGTCTAAACAAGATGAAGAGAAACTACGGTAGTGTTTGGTAGAGTTATAAAATTATGATTTGAGAATTGAGTCGTATTTTGAGTTTGTAAGTTTTAGAATTATGATTTGAAAAAAAAAAAGAGTACTGTTCCGGTCAACCGATCAGACATCCGGGATGATGTCCAGATGGACGACCGAGTAGACCAAAAATTTAAAAATTGTCTACTTTACCAAACATGTTTTCAAATTGTATTTTGAAATTGATTTGGAATCATGATTTGAAAACTCAAACTAAACATAGCATTAGAATGTAAGGGTAGAATTAATTTTAGAAAACTCTACCAAACACAGCCTATAATTTTGTCATTGTCCTCGAAGTGACTTGCATAGTGGGTTAGATTGAACAATAGTTTTTACAATGATATGTGCTTGATAGATATGTACGTGGTGTTTAATGGGACTTGTTTTTGGAAAATATATATATATATATATATATGAGATTTAATGATTTATTTTACTTTATAATCTTTGCCCTAACAAGAAAGTCATGAAAATAGACTTAAAAATATACTTATAAGGATGAAGAAATTTGTTGCGTATAAGTCAATTCAATGTATGTAAGACCATTTATTTATTTATTTATTTTATATTGGAATCTTTACACATGTTTCAATAATTTGTCCCTCACGTGAATCAAACATCGGGCCTAATCTAAATTTCCTTTAAGTCTAATCTATCATCCACACTGTCACTATAGATCATAGACACTTTTCGTTATTTCTATTTATTACTCTATGATACAATCTCCAATCCAAGTCAAGTGACAATATGTTATGGGCTCATGCCTATTGATTTTTAAATTACAGGACACCATGTTACAGGTTCATTAGTCACATGCATTTGAATTTTTTTACTGAAAAACCTTAGTGATTCGTGATTAGATCAAGATTTAATTATTCTAATTCCCAATCAAATAAAACTCACAATCTAAATTATCAAGCACTTACGAGAGTGATTTAGATTGTTGTTTTCGAAAAACAATAAATCGACACAAACGATTTTTACATGGAAAAACCACAATTGAAGCACCTTCATTGTGATAAAAAAATCATGGGCGAAACGCCACTAATCAACCAACTGCTGAAGAAAGAAAGATTACAAAGATAACAAACAAATTACCCAAACGCTTCCAATTTGTCTTCAAATCTTCTGTATATCTCTCACTGCAACCTTTATCTTGGAATTGATTAGATTGAAGTTGAATCCATAACTTCTATTGTCGAACCAACGACCATGTACAGTATCAAACTCCTTTGACACTCCACACTTGAATCTCCGGATTCCATCGAAGAAGAACACTCTTGAATATGAACAATCAACCTCCTTGATGTGTGCTTCTCAAAACATGAGTTTAATACTCAATCAAATCATCAAGGAAAACTCACAAAAACCTCCAAAAGAAAACCCCCAAAACCTTAAAGTAGATCTCTAAAACGTAATCCTAGTTTTGGATTGAAATTAATACTTATAGAAAATTGGGGCAGCGAAGCTCACTCGAGCGAAGACTCTCTCGCTTGAGCGAGGAACCAAAAACACGTGTTTTCCTTAAGTGGCCTCGCTCGAGCCACGCTACCTGCGCTCGAGCGTACAATCATCCTTCTCAGGTTTTTTTACAGAAGCAACTTTCGCTCGAGCGAGAACTCCTTTGCTCGAGCGAGCAAGACAAAAAACTTAGAAAAAAAACAACACAATAAAAACATGTTTGTTCACGAGATTGACAAGACTAAGGGACCTAACTTTTACTCTACCAAGATTTACATGTAAATTTTTCTATTCCATCTAGAGATTTCATGTAAGCTTACCAATATCAATTTAACCAAGAGAATCCACTCAAATTCTCATCCACTAAGAAAACGATAATTTTAATATTTTTCTCTAATTTTTAGGTGTATTTAATCTCTTGTTTATATACTGTTGGCTTTTTGGTTTTTGAAGGTTATTATTGTAATTGTGAGCGTGCTAGCAAGGATCAATCAGTTTTTACAGAATATTAATTGCCAACCAATTATCAGACGATTGTGTTTTAGTTCTTTCAGCCTCAATGAAGAGGGCTTTTACTGGTGGCTTTGTTTAAGAGAATTAAGCAAACAATGATTAAATGAAGAACAATTGTAACATTTCATTAAGCAAAATGAAAGACTTACAAAGATCCAAATCAGCCTCGTAGAGGTTTACAGGAACAAGCTACTTGAAAACTACTCCTATGAACGAAATACAGTGCAGGAATTTGAAGTACAAAAATGTAAAGAACAAGAAATGTAAAAACTAGAAAGAAAAATAAAGTAGATAAAACTGGTTTTTTGGATCTGAGTCTGGGGGCACTTTCTGGGACTTTCTCTGCTATTTATTCTTCTCAATGACAACCGTCGAACTGCATTTCTAATCATCGAACCGCCCCTCCATGATTGTTGGTCATGTTGCCTTATAGTTAGCTCCACTATGCCAATATCTGTAGTTAGGCTTCCCTCCTGATTTTGAACTTAAATATAAGTAACCGTTGAAGCCATATCATTTTGCATCTCTTTGCTGATCTAGTGCTACGCAGATCTTATAAAACCAATACTAACTGCCACGTGTACGATTACGATTGAATATTTGAATTGTCTTCCCGTATTGCCCTTATCTTGCCACGTGTCGAACTGTAACTAGTTTATACAAAATATGTAGCCAGCATTACCCTCTGCACTAATATACTCAATACTTGGTGATATTAGTGGATCAAGGCATTTTACCCACGTCTTAGAACGTGCATGGGCTCTGCATTTTCCAGAAATGCAACCGCCATTCCTCAATGAAACATTTGCATTAAATTCTCTTCTACCCCTTGAACACTCCCATCTAAAGTTCTTAGTTCAAGACCCTAGCACTTATGGAGAAAAATATGCTAGGATTGCCCTCTATCCTGCTTCTTTTGCTTACTATCTTACATTCTTCCATCAGCTTCCTGTTTCTCCATCTGCCACCTTCTTTTACCCCTTCGATGCCAATAAAGGACCAACTTGGCTAAAAACGTTCTTGGCTGATAGAGAATGTTCCATTCCATCGCATAAAGATATGTGGGCCTCTATTTTGTCGCCGAGGGAACTTTTTATTGGGACTTTAAATGCTCGAGCTTATAAGTGCATATCTGAGGTATACTGCCCCTCCCAGTTTGCCAGGCAATTTGGGCTTACCCAGGGAATTCCCATTCCACTTTGCAGTCACTCGAATGTCCATCTCACAGCCAAAGACCTGAGAGTACCCAAATCTAAACTAGAGGAGGCAACATTTAATTTGTTGAAAGACTTGAGTGAGTTCAAATTTACTCCCTTCTTCCCTTTTGGCTTAGCCTTGAAGAGATTTAAAAATTGGTGGACAGCCAATATGGAAGTGCATTTAGCAATACATCCTCATGATTTATTGATAGGGCTAGGTGTACCTTCTAAGGTCAAACCAAAAGAAGCTGGGACCATCCCCTCTCTTTCTACAGCTGCCAAGACTATTCCTGTAGTCTCACCCCCTCCTTCCAGAGTCACTAGAGCTGCTTCGAAAAAGGATATGCATTTTTAGGCTTCCTTTCTTTTAGAATTTTCTGTTTGTTTTCTTCATATTTCATGCTACTTGGTGTATGGTCTCTACAAGAAGAATCTGCCAAGAGAGCTGAAGCCCTAGCTATTCTCAAAGACAAACATCAGCAGAAAAAGAAAAGAAAACTAATATTCACCCCTGAGGAGTCCGAATCTCAGATTGAAGAGAAAGAGACAGAGAAAGAACAGGAAATACCATTGCAAAGAAAAAAGAGAAAAAAGATAACCGTTTCTCCTTCTGACTTGGTTGAAGACCCTACTCATGAGGCAGCTGTTGAAGCAGTAGAGAAGGAACATTCTAAGGAAATAATTGTTTTCCAGAGGGCTGAAAAAAGGCGACAGCAGCAACTGCTAAGGGATGAAGCAGCTGTTGTTGACATAATTCAAAGGGAAACTTAAAGAAGACAACACACTACTGAGCATTATTCCCTTCGGAGTTCTCCCATCATTGCCACCACCTCTGAAATGAGTAATTTCCTTTCATGTTTCCACTTTCTTTTCTCAAATTGTTGGTACTAAGACCTAACATTGTTTTGTATTTCTTCTTTTGTAGCAACAACTGCTTTGCCTACTTTTCCAATAAAGATTCCTTCAATTTAAACTGAAGTTGAACAACCTCAAAAGGTAGAGCCCATTCAAATAATACTCCCACTTTCTGGCCCTATATTTTCCATACCTTTCTTGAGGCCAAACATTCCTGCACCCCTATCCTTTGGCTTGACTTCAAACTTTCCTCACTTTTCTTTCAATTTGCTCTTCCTTTAAGCCTTGCCGCTCCTTCCCTTCCTGAGGAAATTCCAACTATTGCATCATCTCCAGTAATGGCTGATTTCCATAGAGCAGACACTGGTAGCCCTTCAATTCTTCGTCCATTATCTCTGCCTAGCACCAGTCCCTCTTCTCTTGATCTACTGGTAGCCAAAACTATAGAGACTGCTAGGAGTACTTCATATTTTTCTCCTATTCCTATACAGCCGTTTCTTCCTTCTACTAGAGGTCTTTTTGCACCTTCCATGTCAACAGATGAGGTGAACATCTTTGAAACTAGGCTAGCTAGTCTTTTTGACATACCTTCCACCTCTCCAATAGCTAGCAATGAGATTGAGCCATTAGTCCTGGCTGATTCTTTACTAGAAATTTTTTAGAGCTCTTCCTCCAGTAGTAAGACTTCGTTACCTTCAATAGACTTGGACAGCTGTTTGGATTTATTGACATCATTCTCAAGGATTTCTTACGAAGCTTTACAAAGGCCTATAATCAGAAATGGCTTCCTCCAGTGCTGTAAGATTGTTGAGCAATCCAACATGACTATTTCAAGTCATTTATCTCAGGCGGCAGCCATTATTGATTTCTACATCAACATCTGCCATGTTGCCAAGGCCGTAGAGGAAAAATTGCTGAGAGACCAAAGTTTTGTTTCTCAAGTTCATGCTGAAGTGTCAGAACTGAAGGAGCAACATTCCTCTATCTCCCAATTCCAAGCTCAACTACTGGAGAAGAAAGCTCAACTTAAAGAAGAATTATCAGCAGTCAATCAGGCTTTGGATCGAACAGCCACCAAGCTGCAGATCACTAATCAAGAGCTGGCTGATCAAAAGCAAGAGATGACTGCAGCCATTCAGTTGTTCCCGTCTCTCAAGAATAGAGCATCTATTGTAAAAGAACAACTAAAACACTATACTGACTTTTGGGCCAATCTATGGCTATATGTATTTAACTCATTATGAAATAAAATCCTTATTTATCATTTGAGTGTTTTCATGTTCTTTTATTTAGCATTTATTCTATTCCTTGTGTTTTCCATATGGTTGGAAAATAAGGCTTCAAATATCTGCCATTAATCTTCTTGGAATGTACATATTCATTCAAAATTTTCAAATGATATGCTCCCGAAGGCAAGACTCTATGAATTTGATATGGTCCTTCCCAGTTAGGTGACCATTTACCAAACTTGTGGCTTTTAATCCCTATTGGGAGTATTGTCTTCCATACCAAATTACCTTCATCAAAGCTAATGTACTTGACCTTCTTATTATAGTTTTTGGTTGCTTTCTTCTTTTGGAAAAGAATGCTATTTAATGCCAGAATTCTATCTTTATCGATGCTTTCTAATTCTAAGCACATACTTTGATGGTACTACTCAGGAATTAACTGATCTTGGCCTCTCACCCTTAAAGACTTGATATTAATTTCTACAGGTAGCACTGCATCATGCCCATATACTAAGACATAAGGAGTAACCCATGTACTTGATCTTGGAGATGTCCTGTAGGCCCATAATACATCCAATAGTAAGTTATACCAATCCCTGGGATTGTCTTCTACAACTTGTTGTATTCCTTTCTTCAAGAATTTATTGGATGATTTTGTCTGGCCATTGGCTTGTACATAATAGGGGTTGGAATTAACAAGACTAATTCCAAATTCTGCCACGAAAGACTTTACCATCTTCCCATCAAATACAGTCTCATTATCAACAGTTATGGTCTGTGGGATGCCAAATATGTGGATTAGATCTTAATGAATCTAATAACTTCAATCTGGTCTACGGCCTTATACAGTTTAGCTTTGACCCACTTAGTGAAGTAATCTGTGGCTACTACGATGAAACAATGATGCTTCGAAGAGGGTGGGTGTATTTTCCCTATCATGTCCATGGCCCATCCTCTAAACGGCTAAGGATTCACAACTGCATGTAGATCAGTTATAGGTATATCTCTTATTGCGCCATGCTTCTGGCATGCCTGGCAACCTCTAGCATATTCTATGCAATCCTTAAGGATGGTTGGCCAATAGTAAGAATGCCTTCGAAGCAGCCATCTCATCTTCACACCAGGCTAATGAGCACCACAGATGCCTTCATGAACCTCAGCCATGGCTGTCAATGCTTCATTTGGACCTAAACATTCCAATAATAACCCATCTGTCCCCCTTTTGTAGAGAGCATTACCATACATTATGTATTGCATAGACTGCAATTTGATTTTTCTGCTGGCTTTCGAAGATGGGCCAGCTAGATACTGCATTATTGGATGCCACCAATCTTGTTCTTGTAAGTCATTATGATTGACTTCTAAGACCATGTTCCTTTTATTCAAAGGTAGTATTACCTTCTGATATGTTGTTTGGCTTTTGTTCCTTTGAATGTTGTCCCTTCTCTTGAAATTCGAAGCTTTCTGAGCCACATCATTAGCTTTACTATTCAAGAATCTGGGGACATAAGTTACATTTGCTATCTGAAATTGAGAAAGCAAATAT
>NW_021024822.1:692148-709198 GCF_004153795.1 Camellia sinensis
GCACGTAACACTGAAATTTTTTATCAATGATGGTGGGCCCATTGAAGAAAAATAAATTGATATCACGTGCCGAGCAGCAAGCCATGTCTCTTAGATGGGAGAAATGGCTGATAGTCTCCTTTTCATTTCGTCCGTTCGAAAAGTTTGATAGCAATGAACCGTGAATCCTTTATTAAATTAAGTTTAAGCTCAAATCCCTAGACTTTCAATTGGAATTTGTATCGTTTTTCAAATTAATTAATTCTAATTAGATTATGGTTTTTTTTTTGATAATCTGTAAATTATTATCTTAATCAATAAAAGTTATACATATGTGATGATTGCCCCAGAATCATCTAGAATGGTTGTATTCAAATTGATTACATAGCAATAATGACATTTATATAGCATAATAATGTGAACCATTATCTTAGTTAAGAAAAAGTTATGCATATGTGGCAATTGTATATTGCCATTAAGAATCATGGAGAGAGTTGTGGCAAGGTTCAATTGAAATTTTGTACCGTTTTTCAAATTGATTATATAGCTATAATCCGGTATAAAATTGAATTATTATCTTAGTTACAAAAAGTTGTACATATGTAGCAATTACATATTTGCATTAAGAATTACAGTAGAAGGGTTCCGTTATAATTATTGCAAGGATCGAAAGTTAGGCACATCCGTTTAATGAAGATTTGTAATGAGTATATGTTGGCTACATATTTTGTATAAGTCAGTTACAGTTCGACACGTGGCAAAATAAGGACAATACGAGAAAGACAATTCAAATTTTCAATCATAATCGTACACGTGGCAGTTAGTATTGGTTTTATAAGATCTGCGTAGCACTAGATCAGCAAAGAGATGCAAAATGATGTGGCTTTAACGGTTACTCATATTTAAATCAAAATCAGGAGGAAGCCTAACTGCAGATATTGGCATAGTGGAGCTAACTATAAGGCAACATGATCAGCAATCATGGAGGGGCGGTTCGACGGTTAGAAAATGCAGTTCGACGGTTGTCATTGAGAAGAATAAATAGCAGAGAAGGTCCCGAAAGTGCCCCCAGACTCAAATCTAAAAAACCAGTTTTATCTACTTTATTTTTCCTTCCAATTTTTACATTTCTTGTTCTTTACATTTCTGTACTTTCAAATTCCTGCACTGCATTTCATCATAGGAGTAGTTTTCAAGTAGTTTGTTGTTGTAAACCTCTACGAGGCTAATTGGATCTTTGTAAGTCTTTCATTTTTCTTAATGACATGTTACAATTGTTCTTTATTTAATCATTGTTTACTTAATTCTCCTAAACAAAGCCGCCAGTAAAGCCCTCTTCATTGAGGCTGAAAGAATTAAAACACAATCGTCTGATAATTGGTTGGCAATGAATATTCTGTAAGGACTGATTGATCCTTACTGGCACGCTCACAATTACAATAATAACCGTCAAAAGCCAAAAAGCCAACATATATTTTTGGCACGCCCAGTGGGACTAATTGAAATGGCTAGACGTAGGAGATAAGAAAAAATGAACGCTTGGAAGAAGGCGTGGAAGGAGAGGTAGAAATGCCCAATCCAGAGGATAATGTGATAACACATCCTGTGGAAGCACCTATTTTATCAGAACCTATGGTCGAACAAACCAGCACTTCGGAACAAGTACCATGTTCAGAATATTGGACGAGGCCAAGGGATTGGACCATCCACCTATTCCATCTACTCAGCCAATGAATCCATGGGTGGCTTAGTAGTGCTATGGGACAGCAATTAATGAACACAATGGAAAGGTGGGCAAACATCCTTTTGGATCGAATGAATACTCATCAACCAACTAACGCAAGGCATATAGAAGAAATTCAAATGTTCCTCAGCAAAGATTGGCTAGAGATAAACAGCTTATGCAGAGTTAATAGACATACCAATGGCCAAACTAGTAACCAAAATCATGAAAGACGATCACCTCAACTTGGTATGAGCCTCTTTCAAGGCTTGTGGCAAATCAAATGCCTCCTTACTCAACAGTGAAGCCATGTAAATTGATGGATTTGGTCCAACACAAGAAAATGACATAAGGATGTTTCTAAACCCATGTTTGAAGCCATTACCTGGCACGAGGGGGGTTCACTAATCCTTTGTTCGAATTTGTGCCCGGGGGTGGAAGGGTTTCTACAACTGGAAGAGACACAACACATGTTCCAACACCTTTCGCAGGACAGGCTCAAAGGGGTCGCCCATACCCTCAACAACAGCCAGCACCACAGGACAAACAGTCCCAAACATACCACCCTATGGATTAAGAGGACCCCAGGCACAAGTTGTCCACCAAATCCTGTGTTTGTTCCTCCAGTAGTGGTTCAACAGGCACAAAATATGATCCCTAGCGACCAAATTGCTGATATTGTTAGAGAAATGTGTGACCAATGGCTCGGGGGTTCAAACTCTTTGTACAGGAAACCGTACCAGAATGGTAAATAGGGTACATGAATACCCAAGAGGCTTTAGGATACCAGACTTTGCCCTTTTTATGGGAATGGAAACCAGTCAACGGTTGAGCATATTGCAGGTTCACTATTTTGGTGTTTACCAATAATGGATTACATGAAGTTAAGATTGTTAACTAATTCTCTAACTGGGGCAGCCTTTGTATGGTATATAACCTTACACCTGGCTCTATCCAAACTTGGCAACAAATGGAGAGGCATTTTATGCCCAATTCTTCCAAACAGAGCTAGAATTTCTATGGCAGATTCGGCAAGATGAGTCAAAGGCCTGATGAGAAAGCTACTCAGTTTATTGCCACATTTAAAAGAGCACGAAACAAATGTAGGATCATCTTACCAGAGCCTGAATTTGTGGGTTGCGCTCAAAATGGTCTAGAGTTTAGGCTTCGACAAGAAGTTTGACTCAACTGAGTTTAGAGACTTAATGGAACTAACCATATAAGGTGTCTAGGTATGAAACATTACTAGAGGAAGAGCAAGATCGAAGTAATGCATCATACAAGACGTATTATAGAGATCCTAATTATGAGATTGATGTGGCAGAGATTGGTGAAAAAAGACCGGTGATCTGTGAAGCATTAATTCATAAAGACACAAGCAGTTTAAAAATAAAGGCCTTAATAGGAAATACTCTTTTGATTTGACAAACGCAGATGACATTTTTGATCATTTGCTTGCTGCGAACTTCCTGAAGTTACCAAAAGGAGTCAAAATTCCGTCTCCAGAGGAACTTAAAGGAAAAGTTTATTGTAAATGCATAATTCTTAGTCTCACTCAACTAAAAACTGCATTGTTTTTCGAGACAGAATCTAAGAGCATATTCGAAGAGAAGTTTGAAATTCCCAATAAAGCAGAAAAGGCCATGGGGATTGACATTAATCCATTTCCAGAAATTGGAGAAAGTGACAGCCAATGTTATTATACCAGACTTCCAAAACTTGTCATTTAAAGAATGGAAGAGGTCAATGTGCAAATACATGTTACCAGCCAGACTACTGTCAAGAAAGATGCTAGAAGTCTATCAGCTATTGAATAAGGTTTTCCAGATCAGAGGGAAGACTTTGATGAGGAAGCACCGGATGATGATTCTTTAGAGACAGCGGTTATGCAAAGGATGTGTCCCAGACGCAGGTTGAGCTACAAGTGCTGAAAGGGCTTCCGATTGATAGGAAACATATTACAAAGATGTGCAAAGGCGTCATAAACCAACCAATGCTTATAACAAAAGGCCATATCCAACTGGTATTAGGCAGCAGCCATTAATGGCTGAGCCAACACAGCACTAGAGTGCACTCCAAAAGCAAGAAGCTCTACATGAATCCAGACCACCTAATTATTACAGAATGAAGAGTAACTCATCCTGAAAGGAGACCTAAAAGGGATTCAAGTTATGGGATCAAAGCCAGAGATTAGCTCCTAGACCAGCTTTCTCACAGGATGGAAAGTGGCCATCTTCATCGAAGGCCTGAATTGGGCCCAAAACAGGGAGTCAGGGCCAAGCAGTGGCCTTCACAGCCAGCTTCGAAGATGGCTTTAAGGAAGAAAGAGACAGTTCAACAACTGGGCTAGTAGGTTCGTGGGTGCCTGGAGTCCTAGATTAGTTTGTCATGCAGAACAAACTAGGGAAATGTCTACCCAAAGAAGTGTTGTTGGAAGCCAAGGTAAGATGGTCAAACCTCCTTTAGTAGCTCTATATAATTGGGTGTTACTAAAGCATCCAAAAACAAAGGAACCAGATATGGTTCCAGTGATCTCTAGATTCAAAGGAGGAAAATCCAACGAAGGTACACTCAGTACCAGAATGATCAGAAAGAAAGTGGAGAAAGCTCTTCATTGGTCCAGCCAAAAGCCCAAGCAGAGGGAGAAAAAGTTTAAAGTTAGATCATAATCCAAAATCGATTCTTAAGACAAGAGGAGTTACAACAGAGAACAATTGGCCAAAGTTCATTCCGAACTGAAAGCCAAAGAGAGATCCAGTTTAGCAGGACTGGAAAAGGCTTTGATGGAAAGTGATAGTGAGACTGAGGAAGAAGTTGGCCAGGCCAAAGGAAGGAGATGGTAAAGGAAGAAATGTTTGAAGCCTTCATGGCTGAGCAAACATTTTTTAGTTGAAAAAACCAATAGAAACAGATCCTTCGAAGAAAGTTACTAGTACCGAGTGCCAGAATGCAGCATGGACAATGATTCTGAAATAATTGAACAAGTTGGCCAGGAAGAGAAAAGGTACAGCCAGTCATCCAATTTGGCTCGTTTCCTCCAATATCAGTGAATATGGTACAATATACTCATAAGAATTCCAAACTGAAGATGAGAACCAAGAAGGTCAAGAAATTGACCCATATTCTTGTTTTCAGTGAAGATTCACAAGTGAGTATGGTGCAAGATGAATCCGAAGTGGCCATACCAATGGAAACTGGAGATGAGAGTGAGGAGGAGGTAAATTAACCTCTCATACCTTTGAGTACCCCACGACATCCATGACACAACATGTCAAACCCTTGTATATCAAGGCCTTCTTCGATGAGATACAGATGAACCAAGTGTTGGTGAATAATGGGACAACAGTAAATCTGCTTCCAAAATCTTCTTTGAAGAAACTAGGAGAGGAGAACCCCAAACTAATCCCAACCAGTACGACCATTGCTGGTTTCGGTGGAGACAAACAGATGGCTCAAGCCATTTTGCCCATCAACCTGAGTGTGGGAACCAAGGACTGTATGACTGCATTCTTCGTTATCGATAGTAATGCAAATACAATGCTCTACTTGATAGGGATTGGATTCACACCAACAAGTGTATGCCTTCCTCTCTGCATACAAAAATAATGATGCCCTTGGGCAGTGGAGAGACAGAGGAGATCAATGCAGATCCTCAACCTTTCATAGCTTGTGCAGATTTGCAGAGGCCAAATTGTATATTGAAGGAGTGGCACCACTCAATGTACTGAGGAAACCTGATGGATCAGCCGAAGTGACAGCTGATGAGGAATTAACACACCTGAAGCACTTAGTCCAAGAAAGTGTTGATGAGGAGTTTGTCGCCAAAGATGACAATGATGCTGGTTGTAGGCAAAAGATGGAACCTAGGAGGCCAAGTCTTTGGCTTTAATTAAGTTCTCAGTATTGGACATAAAATCAATAGTCCAAAAGATGCATGAGCAAGAAGGAGAAGCCATGACAATTGGCTGTAAACAAGAGCAGCAACGGGTCAGGGTTTTGGCCTTGGGAAAATACTGTGCATTGGACATTGAAACAAAATCCAGGAGATACAAGAAGAAGAAGCCTTATGGACAGACTTTGTTTATGAGGAGGAGGGAAAGATGTTGAATCAAAGAAACTGGGCAGGATAGAGCAAGGAGATTGCTTTGAAGATAAAAGAAATAAAAAAAGAAGAATCAGTGAGTCCTCAAATGCAAGACCTTTGGAAGAAGTAAACTTAAGGGGAAGGTTCTATGCAGCAGCCCACCTATATAAGTGCTTGGTTGAATGCTCTTGATAGGGACCAGTTGTTGTGGTCTTGAAGAGATATAAAGATTGTTTTGCATGGTCTTATAATGAAACTATCAGGATTGGATAGGTTATTAGTAGAACATAGCTCCCTATGAGCTATTTCAAGCCATACAAGCAAAAACCAAGAAGAATGAGTCCTGAGGTGAATCCAGAAGGTCAAGGAGAAAATTCTTAGGCTCCTCAAGGCAGACTTTATTAAGACAGCTAAGTATGTTGAATGGCTATCAATATTGTGCATGTAGTTAAGAAGAATGGTAAAATGAGGGTATTCATCGATTTTAGAAATCTGAATTTAAAAACTCCAAAAGATGAGTACCCTATGCCATAGTAGATTTATTGTGAACAGTTCAGCAGGGCATCAAATTTTATCAATGATGGATAGGCACTCTGGTTATAACAAATCTGTATTGCAGAAGAGGATATCCATAAAACAACATTCCAATGTCCTGGGCATTGGCACCTTTGAATGGGTCAAAATGCCGTTTGGTATGAAGATTGTTGGGGCTACATATAAAGGACTATGAACACTATCTTTCATGATCTCATTGAAGGATACTTAGAGTGCTATATTGATGACATTGTAGTAAAATCCCAATCCATGGAGGAACATTTGTTTCACTGGAAGCAGCTTTTTGAAAGAATGTGAAAGTTCAAGTTGAAACTTAATCCTCTCAAATGTGCTTTTGGTGTATCAGTGAAAACTTCTTGGCGCTATGTAGTACACAAGAAGGGAATACAAATTGATCAGAACAAAGTCAAAGCTATCATTGAAGCCAAACCTCCATCAAGTAAGAAAGAAGTAACAAAATTCCTTGGGCAGGTTAATTTTTTTTGAAGATTTATTTTAATACTGTAGGGAAAAAAAGTATTTTCTTCCTTATTAAGGTTGAAAGATGAAGAGGAATTTGTGTGGACAGTAGAGCATCAAACTTCTTTCGAAGGAATCAAGCCTATTTGGCCAACCCTCCAGTGCTGATGCCACCAAAGGGTGATAAGCCCTTGAAGTTGTATATAGCTGCAGCAGAAGATTCACTGGGAGTTTTCCTAGCCCAAGACAAAGAAGAAGGCAAGGAGCAAGCTGTTTATTACCTTAGTAGGTTTCTAAATTCTTGTGAATGTAAATATTCAGCTGTAGAAATTGTACCTTGCATTGTATTTCACTGCAATGAAATTAAGATACTATCTTTTGCCACAACTGTCTTGGTAATTGTTAACCAAGATTTGTTAAATATATGTTATCTAGACCTATGTTGAGGGGAAGAATTGGCAAATAGATACTAGCTTTATTAGAATTTCATCTAGAATATGTCCC
The DNA here is from genome assembly GCF_004153795.1 of Camellia sinensis. Classification (NCBI taxonomy): domain Eukaryota; kingdom Viridiplantae; phylum Streptophyta; class Magnoliopsida; order Ericales; family Theaceae; genus Camellia; species Camellia sinensis. The sequence goes on from NW_021024822.1 coordinate 699,453, forward strand.
CCAAAAGGCAGTAAAAGGACAAGTTTAGCTAATTTTTTGGCAAACCATCCATGTCGAACAGAAAGCCAAGAGATAATGGAACTTGTATGGTTAGTATTGAACCATGGCAAATGTGGTTCGATGGATCAAAAGCCAATAGTCTGACTGGAATTGGTGTGGTGATTAAGTCACCACAAGGGGTAGAAACCACACATGGTTTCAGGTAGATGAAATTACTTGTTCTATATATCAAGCTGAATACGAAGCTTTAATATTGGGATGGAAATACTTATTGGATTACAAGCACATGGCAGTTGACATATTGGAGATTCTCAATTAGTAGTTAACCAGGTGAAAGGGATTTTCAAATGTCAAAGTGTAAGCATGTTGCCATACTATATTGTTGCATTGCATTTACGTTATCTTGCACCATACTCACTTGTGAGTCTTCACTAGAAACTGGAATTGGGTCAATTTCTTGACCTTCTTGGTTCTCATCTTTAGCTTGGAATTCTTGTGGTAGTATATGTGCCATATTCACTAATACTGAAGGAAACAAGCCAAATTGGATGACTGTCTGTACTTGTTTCTCTTTCAATAAGGAAGAAAATACCTTAGTTTTCCCTACAGTATTAGAAATAAATCTTCAAAGAAAATTAACCTACCCAAGGAATTTTTGTACTTCTTTCTTACTTGATGGAGGTTTGGCTTCAATGATAGCTTTGACTTTGTTCTGATCAATCTGTATTCCCTTCTTGTGTACTACATAGCCCAAGAAGTTTCCAACTGATACACCAAAAGCACATTTCAGAGGATTAAGTTTCAACTTGAACTTTCTCATTCTTTCAAAAGCTGCTTCCAAGTGAAACAAATGTTCCTCCATGGATTGGGATTTTACTACAATGTCATCAATGTAGCACTCTAAGTATCCTCCAATGAGATCATGAAAGATAGTGTTCATAGTCCTTTGATATGTAGCCCCAACATTCTTCATACCAAATGGCATTTTGACCCATTCGAAGGTGCCAATGTTCCTAGGACATTAGAATGTTGTTTTATGGATATCCTCTTCTGCAATACAGATTTGGTTATAACCAGAGTGCCTATCCATCATTGATAAAATTTGATGCCCTGTTGAACTGTCCACCAATAAATCTACTATAGGCATAGGGTACTCAACTTTTGGAGTTGCTAAATTCAGATTTCTGAAATTGATGAATACTCTCATTTTACCATTCTTCTTAACTACAGGCACAATATTGAATAGCCATTCAACATACTTGGCTGTCTTAATAAAGCCTACCTTGAGGAGCCTAAGAATTTTCTCCTTGACCTTCTGGATCACCTCAGGACTCATTCTTCTTGGTTTTTGCTTGTATGGCTTGAAATTAGGCCTCATAGGGAGCCTATGTTCTACTAATAACCTATCCAATCTTGATAGTTTATTATAAGACCATGCAAAACAATCTTTATATCTCTTCAAGACCACCAACAACTGGTCCCTATCAAGAGCATTCAACCAAGCACTTATATAGATGGGCTGCTGCATAGAACCTTTCCCTAAGTTTACTTCTTCCAAAAGGTCTTGCATCTGAGGACTCACTGATTCTTCTTTTTTTATTTCTTTTATCTTCAAAGCAATCTCCTTGCTCTATCCTGCTCCCAGTTTCTTTGATTCAACATCTTTGCCCTCCTCCTCATAAACAAAGTCTGTCCATAAGGCTTCTTCTTCTTGTATCTCCTGGACTTTTGTTTCAATGTCTAATGCACAGTATTTTCCCAAGGCCAAAACCCTGACCTGTTGCTGCTCTTGCTTACAGCCAATTGCCATGGCTTCTTCCTCTTGCTCATACATCTTTTGGACTATTGATTTTATGTCCAATACTGAGAACTTAATTAAAGCCAAAGACTTGGCCTCCTAGGTTCCATCTTTTTGTCTACAACCAGGCATCATTGTCATCTTTGGCGACAAACTCCTCATCAACACTTTCTTGGACTAAGTGCTTCAGGTGTGTTAATTTCTCATTAGCTGTCACTTCGGCTGATCCATTAGGTTTCCTCAGTACACTGAGTGGTGCCACTCCTTCAGTATACAATTTGGCCTCTGCAAAATCTGCACAAGCTATGAAAGGTTGAGGATCTGCATTGATCTCCTCTGTCTCTCCACTGCCCAAGGGCATCATTATTTTCTGATGCAGAGAGGAAGGCATACACTTGTTGGTGTGAATCCAATCCCTATCAAGTAGAGCATTGTATTTAGCATTACTATCGATAACGAAGAATGCAGTCATACAGTGCTTGGTTCCCACACTCAGGTTGATGGGAAAAATGGCTTGAGCCATCTGTTTGTCTCCACCGAAACCAGCAATGGTTGTACTGGTTGGGATTAGTTTGGGGTTCCTCTTTCCTAGTTTTTTCAAAGAAGATTTTGGAAGCAGATTTACTGTTGTCCCATTATTCACCAACACTTGGTTCATCTGTATCTCATCGAAGAAGGCCTTGATATACAAGGGTTTGACATGTTGTGTCATGGATGTCGTGGGGTACTCAAAAGGGTATGAGAGGTTAATACTTACCTCTTCCTCACTCTCATCTCCAGTTTCCATTGGTATGGCCACTTCGGATTCATTTTGCACCATACTCACTTGTGAATCTTCATTGAAAACTGGAATTGGGTCAATTTCTTGACCTTCTTGGTTCTCATCTTCAGTTTGGAATTCTTATGGTAGTATATGTACCATATTCACTGATATTGGAGGAAACGAGCCAAATTGGATGACTGGCTGTACCTGTTTCTCTTCCTGGCCAACTTGTTCAATTATTTCAGAAGCATTGTCCATGCTGCATTCTGGCACTTCGGTACTAGTAACTTTCTTCGAAGGATCTGTTTCTATTGGTTTTTCAACTAAAAATGTTTGCTCAGTCATGAAGGCTTCAAACATTTCTTCCTTTACCGTCTCCTTCCTTTGGCCTAGGCCAACTTCTTCCGCAGTCTCACTATCACTTTCCATCAAAGCCTTTTCCAGTCCTGCTAAACTGGATCTCTCTTTGGCTTTCAGTTCGGAATGAACTTTGGCCAATTGTTCTCTGCTGTAACTCCTCTTGTCTTGAAGATTCGATTTTGGATTATGATCTAACTTTAAACTTTTTTCTCCTTCTGCTTGGGCCTTTGGCTGGACCAATGAAGAGCTTTCTCCACTTTCTTTCTGATCATTCTGGTACTGAGTGTACCTTTGTTGGATCTTCCTTCTTTGGAATCTAGAGATCACTGGAACCATATCCGGTTCCTTTGTTTTTGGATGCTTTAGTAACACCCAATTATATAGAGCTACTAAAGGAGGTTTGACCATCTTACCTTGGCTTCCAACAACACTTCTTTGGGTAGACATTTCCCTAGGTTTGTTCTGCATGACAAACTAATCTAGGACTCCAGGCACCCACGAACCTACTAGCCCAGTTGTTGAACTGTCTCTTTCTTCCTTTGAAGCCATATTCGAAGCTGGCTGTGAAGGCCACTGCTTGGCCCTAACTCCCTGTTTTGGGCCCAATTCAGGCCTTCGATGAAGATGGCCACTTTCCATCTTGTGAGAAGCTGGTCTAGGAGGCCAATCTCTGGCTTTGATCCCATAACTTGAATTCCTTTTAGGTCTCCTTTCAGGATGATTACTCTTCATTCTGTAATAATTAGGTGGTCTGGATTCATGTAGAGGTTTCTTGCCTTTGGAGTGCACTCTAGTGGCTGTTGGCTCAGCCATTAATGGCTGCTGCCTAATACCAGTTGGATATGGCCTTTTGTTATAAGCATTGGTTGGTTTATGACGCCTTTGCACATCTTTGTAATATTGCTTCCTATCAATCAGAAGCTCTTTCTGGGACACATCCTTTGCATAACCGCTGTCTCTAAAGAATCATCATCCTGTGCTTCTTCATCAGAGTCTTCCCTCTAGTATGGAAAACCTTGTCCAATAGCTGATAGACTTCTAGCTTCTTTCTTGACAGTAATCTGGCTGGTAACATGTATTTGCACATTGACCTCTTCCAATTCTTTAAAGGACAAGTTCTGGAAGTCTGGCATAATAACATTGGCTGTCACTTCTCCAATTTCTGGAAATGGATTAGTGTCAATCCCCATGGCCTTTTCTGCTTTAGCTGGGAATTTTAAACTTGTCTTTCGAATATGCTCTTAGATTCTGTCTCGAAAAACAATGCAGTTTTTAGTTGAGTGAGACTAAGAATTATGCCATTTACAATAAACTTTTCCTTTAAGTTCCTCTGGAGACGGAATTTTGACTCCTTTTGGTAACTTCAGGAAGTTCGCAGCAAGCAAATGATCAAAAATGTCATCTGCGTTTGTCAAATCAAAAGAGTATTTCCTATTAAGGCCTTTATTTTTAAACTGCTTGTGTCTTTATGAATTAATGCTTCACAGATCACCGGTTCTTTTTTCACAATCTCTGCCACATCAATCTCATAATTAGGATCTCTATAATACGTCTTGTATGATGCATTACTTCGATCTTGCTCTTCCTCTAGTAATGTTTCATACCTAGACACCTTATAGGTTAGTTCCATTAAGTCTCTAAACTCAGTTGAGTCAAACTTCTGTCGAAGCCTAAACTCTAGACCATTTTGAGCCAACCTCACAAATTCAGGCTCTGGTAAGATGATCCTACATTTGTTTCGTGCTCTTTTAAATGTGGCAATAAACTGAGTAGCTTTCTCATCAGGCCTTTGACTCAATCTTGCCGAATCTGCCATAGAAACTTCTAGCTCTGTTTGGAAGAATTGGGCATAAAATGCCTCCTCCATTTGTTGCCAAGTTTGGATAGAGCCAGGTGTAAGGTTAATATACCATACAAAGGCTGCCCCAGTTAGAGAATTTAGTAACAATCTTAACTTCATGTAATCATTATTGGTAAACACCAAATAGTGAACCTGGCAATATGCTCAACCGTTGACTGGTTTCCATTCCCATAAAAAAGGGCAAAGTCTGGTATCCTAAAGCCTCTTGGGTATTCATGTACCCTATTTACCCATTCTGGGTACGGTTTCCTGTACACAAGAGTTTGAACCCCCCGAGCCATTGGTCCACACATTTCTCTAACAATATCAGCAATTTGGTCGCTAGGGATCATATTTTGTGCCTGTTGAACCACTACTGGAGGAACAAACACAGGATTTGGTGGACAACCTTGTGCCTGGGGTCCTCTTAATCCATAGGGTGGTATGTTTGGGACTGGTTGTCCTTGTGGTGCTGGCTGTTGTTGAGGGTATGGGCGACCCCTTTGAGCCTGTCCTGCGAAAGGTGTTGGAACATGTGTTGTGTCTCTTCCAGTTGTAGAAAACCCTTCCAACCCCCCGGGCACAAATTCGAACAAAGGATTAGTGAACCCCCCTCGTGCCAGGTATGGCTTCAAACATGGGATTTAGAAACATCCTTATGTCATTTTCTTGTGTTGGACCAAATCCATCAATTTACATGGCTTCACTGTTGAGTAAGGAGGCATTTTGATTTGCCACAAGCCTTGAAAGAGGCTCATACCAAGATTGAGGTGATCGTCTTTCATGATTTTGGTTACTAGTTTGGCCATTGGTATGTCTATTACTCTGCATAAGCTGTTTATCTCTAGCCAATCTTTGCTGAGGAACATTTGAAATTTCTTCTATATGCCTTGCGTTAGTTGGTTGATGAGTATTCATTCGATCCAAAAAGGATGTTGCCCACCTTTCCATTGTGTTCATTAATTGCTGTCCCATAGCATCTACTAAGCCACCCCATGGATTCATTGGCTGAGTAGATGGAATAGTGGATGGTCCAATCCCTTGGCCTCGTCCAATATTCTGAACATGTGGTACTTGTTCCGAAGTGCTGGTTTGTTCGACCATAGGTTCTGATAAAATAGGTGCTTCCACAGGATGTGTTATCACATTATCCTCTGGATTGGGCATTTCTACCTCTCCTTCCACGCCTTCTTCCAAGCGTTCATTTTTTTCTTATCTCCTACGTCTAGCCATTTCAATTAGTCCCACTGGGCGTGCCAAAAATATATGTTGGCTTTTTGGCTTTTGACGGTTATTATTGTAATTGTGAGCGTGCCAGTAAGGATCAATCAGTCCTTACAGAATATTCATTGCCAACCAATTATCAGACGATTGTGTTTTAATTCTTTCAGCCTCAATGAAGAGGGCTTTTACTGGCGGCTTTGTTTAGGAGAATTAAGTAAACAATGATTAAATAAAGAACAATTGTAACATGTCATTAAGAAAAATGAAAGACTTACAAAGATCCAAATTAGCCTCGTAGAGGTTTACAACAACAAACTACTTGAAAACTACTCCTATGAATGAAATGCAGTGCAGGAATTTGAAGTACAGAAATGTAAAGAACAAGAAATGTAAAAATTGGAAGGAAAAATAAAGTAGATAAAACTGGTTTTTTAGATCTGAGTCTGGGGGCACTTTCTGGGACCTTCTCTGCTATTTATTCTTCTCAATGACAACCGTCGAACTGCATTTCTAACCGTCGAACCGCCCCTCCATGATTGCTGATCATGTTGCCTTATAGTTAGCTCCACTATGCCAATATCTGCAGTTAGGCTTCCCTCCTGATTTTGAATTTAAATATGAGTAACCGTTAAAGCCACATCATTTTGCATCTCTTTGCTGATCTAGTGCTACGCAGATCTTATAAAACCAATACTAACTGCCACGTGTACGATTATGATTGAAAATTTGAATTGTCTTCTCGTATTGTCCTTATTTTGCCACGTGTCGAACTGTAACTGACTTATACAAAATATGTAGCCAACATATACTCATTACAAATCTTTCATTAAACGGATGTGCCTAACTTTCGATCCTTGCAATAATTATAACGGAACCCCTTCTACGTAATTCTTAATTGCAAATATGTAATTGCTACATATGTACAACTTTTTGTAACTAAGATAATAATTCAATTTTATACCGGATTATAGCTATATAATCAATTTGAAAAACGGTACAAAATTTCAATTGAACCTTGCCCAACTCTTCTCCATGATTCTTAATGGCAAATATGCAATTGCACATATGCATAACTTTTTCTTAACTAAGATAATGGTTCGCATTATTATGCTATATAAATGTCGTTATTGCTATATAATCAATTTGAATACAACCATTCTAGATTATTTTTGGGCAATCATCACATATGTACAACTTTTATTGATTAAGATAATAATTTACAGTATTATCATAAATAAAATAAAAAAACGTGATCTAATTAGAATTAATTAATTTGAAAAACGATACAAATTCCAATTGAATTGTCTAGGGATTTGAGCTTAAACTTAATTTTAATAAAGGATTCACGGTTCATTGCTATCAAACTTTTCGAACGGACGAAATGAAAAGGAGACTATCAGCCATTTCTCCCATCTAAGAGACATGGCTTGCTGCTCGGCACGTGATATCAATTTATTTTTCTTCAATGGGCCCACCATCATTGATAAAAAAATTTCAGTGTTACGTGCACCAATTAGTATATTAATTAGTGTACTAACATTGGTTATGACATTATTATTGACTCTACTCATTATACAAATTATAAATATCAAAAATATTTTAAATTATGCTACATCATCAATTGATACACTAATTAATACATTAATTGATATATATAATATTATTCAATTTTTTTCCGGTGGTTATATGTTTGGACATTAATTTCTTTTTCGACCCCGTCAGGACAAATCATCTACGTCGGAATTAAAAAATTTACAAAAAAAAAGTTTTTCACGATTTGATTAAAAAAATTAAACTCTGAACATAATTTGACGTACTATATAAATATTTTGTTTGCACTGAGGGTTGTTTTGGGAAGTTGGTAAAAAGTTGACTTTTGATTTTTTACCAAGTTTTTTGATTTTTTTGGATGTGGTTTGGGAAGTTAGTAAAAAGCTGACTTTTTAGATTTTTTGTTTAATATTTTTTAAAACTGTCAAATCAATGCAAAATGATGAAAATACCCTTACCTTTTTCCGAAAATTACGATTCTGGCCTTCACTATGTGAACAGTGTTTGCAACGTTGCTGGGTGCACACGTTTGCAAGTTTTCCCCCTTTTTATATATTATTCTACCATTTCCAAAATTTTGCCTAATACTTTTAATTATTACAAATGTATTATTCTTTTTTTATGATTTTTTTTATTATTGCAAGTTTATTACTAAATGTATTATTTGTTATATATTCTACAATTCCCAAATTTTACCAAATACTTTTAATTATTACAAATTTATTATTCTGTAAGATCTCATTTGTTATTATTATTATTACAAGTTTATTACTAAATGTATTTTTTTTATACATATATTCTACAATTTTCAAATTTTATCAAATCATTTTAAGTATTACAAATTTGTTATTCTCTATTTTTCTAATTTTTTATTATTATTATCACAAGTTTATTACTAATAAATGTATAATTTTTTTATTATTCTACAATTATCAAATTTTACAAACTACTTTTAATTATTAGAAATTTATTATTCTCTATTTTTTTAAATTTTTATTATTATTATTACAAGTTTATTACTAAATGTATTTTTGTTATATATGCTACAATTTCCAAATTTTACCAAATAATTGTAATTATTACAAATTTATTATTCTCTATTTTTTTAAATTTTTATTATTATTATTACAAGTTTATTACTAAATGTATTATTTGTTATATATTCTACAATTCCCAAATTTTACCAAATACTTTTAATTATTACAAATTTATTATTCTCTATTTTTTTAAATTTTTATTATTATTATTACAAGTTTATTACTAAATGTATTATTTGTTATATATTCTACAATTCCCAAATTTTACCAAATACTTTTAATTATTACAAATTTATTATTCTCTATTTTTTTAAATTTTTATTATTATTATTACAAGTTTATTACTAAATGTATTATTTGTTATATATTCTACAATTCCCAAATTTTACCAAATACTTTTAATTATTACAAATTTATTATTCTCTATTTTTTTAAATTTTTATTATTATTATTACAAGTTTATTACTAAATGTATTATTTGTTATATATTCTACAATTCCCAAATTTTACCAAATACTTTTAATTATTACAAATTTATTATTCTCTATTTTTTTAAATTTTTATTATTATTATTACAAGTTTATTACTAAATGTATTATTTGTTATATATTCTACAATTCCCAAATTTTACCAAATACTTTTAATTATTACAAATTTATTATTCTCTATTTTTTTAAATTTTTATTATTATTATTACAAGTTTATTACTAAATGTATTATTTGTTATATATTCTACAATTCCCAAATTTTACCAAATACTTTTAATTATTACAAATTTATTATTCTCTATTTTTTTAAATTTTTATTATTATTATTACAAGTTTATTACTAAATGTATTATTTGTTATATATTCTACAATTCCCAAATTTTACCAAATACTTTTAATTATTACAAATTTATTATTCTCTATTTTTTTAAATTTTTATTATTATTATTACAAGTTTATTACTAAATGTATTATTTGTTATATATTCTACAATTCCCAAATTTTACCAAATACTTTTAATTATTACAAATTTATTATTCTCTATTTTTTTAAATTTTTATTATTATTATTACAAGTTTATTACTAAATGTATTATTTGTTATATATTCTACAATTCCCAAATTTTACCAAATACTTTTAATTATTACAAATTTATTATTCTCTATTTATGATTTTTTTTATTATT
>NW_021024822.1:723201-748234 GCF_004153795.1 Camellia sinensis
ACCTACTCCACTAAACCTAACCCACTACACCACTACCACCTCCACTTCACCTACTCCTTACCTACTACACACTCACCATCTTCTATATATAGGAATCATGAATCATTGTAATTAATATAACATTATGTATCAATCAATAATACAATTCTCTATTTCTCTTTATACATTAAATTTCTACATGGTATCAGAGCAGGTTTAGAACCTAGTATTTTCGCTTCACCGGCGGGCAGCAATCTCACCTTAGCCGCCCGCCGGTCCTCAACCTATTCCGCTGTCATCTCTATCAATACATGTAGCTTCTTCCATGGCAGATCTCTCTCCTTTCACCTATTAGAAGTACTGAACTTCTCCAGCCTGCACAGTGATGTCAGTTTTGATGCCCTTGAGAGACTTGTTGCTAGGTGCAAGTCATTAAGTGTTTTGAAGGTCAATAAGAATGTCAACTTGAAACAATTACAGAGGCTACTTGTACGGGCTCCTCAGTTGATGGAGCTTGGTACTGGAAACTTTCAACAAGAACTTGCACCGCGCCAGTATGTAGCGCTTGAAAGTGCATTCAGCCACTGCAAAAAATCTGCACACCCTATCAGGTTTATGGGAAGCTACGGCCCTTTATCTTCCTGTTCTTTACCCAGCTTGTGCGAGTCTGGCATTCTTGAATTTGAGCTATTCAACTCTTCTGCAATAGTGGGGGTGTTCTAGGGCTTGTTCCCACTCTCTCTCCTCCTATCTCCTATCACTTTTCTGGATAATATCTTAAGCAATCTGTCTCCACCGCCTAAACTTTATTTTTTTATTATAAAACTTAATTGGTGCTCTCGCCCTGTTCCCCACTCCATCCTTTATTATTTTTATTCATCATTATATATTCATCATCACCATGCTTATCATTTCATCACCATCATCATATTTTTGTTATTTGATTCCCTTACTTTTCACAAAAAAAAAAAAAAAAAAAAAAAAAAAAAAATCCAAAACACGAGGGGCCACGTGACCTTTGCGGCCTACGGGCCCAACAGCACCCTCCAATGTACAATGTACTATAGGGCTTCCCTATAACATAACATAAAAGTCATTACAAAAAATTAAAATTTTAGAATCAAAATTTAGGGATAAAATTATTTTTTAGAAATCAAATATTTTTGTTCTGAAAGGTATCATTATTATATTTTTAGCAACGAAAATTGGACATTAGTGATAAATTATTATCATTTTGGGACCAAATTTTTTGTCTCAAAATATAAATTCTTTTGAGACCAAATTATTTTGTCCCTAAAAGTGTATTTATTAGTGACATTTTCAAAAATTTGTCGCTAAAAGCCTTATTTTTGACTTTTTAAAACATTTTTTAGCGACTATCTTCACAATGGTAAAAATTGGTCCCTGAATCAATTTTGACACAAAATTAACTTTTAAAGACTAAAAAATTAGTTTCTAAAACTCTTATATATTGTAGCGAGTTATGGACTCAGAAATATAATTTAGAAACTTACCCAGAATGTTGTTTGATGATGTCGATTTAGTTTTGTGAGCTTCTTTTTTAAAATGCATCTCAACCATTCAATACTTTTCTATTTTTATTTTATTTTATTTATTTATAAATATTTTGAGTTTCCTAGCACTTTTGTAACATAAATTCATATTTTCCTAGTCAGCTCATATTTTGAAAGGGGTCGACCTATGATGGAAACATGAGTATCACCTTTCTAAAATTGAGAATTACAGAACAGAGATTTGAGATTAATATCAACTTGACACTGTCACCATCCATTCACATTCAAACTTCTTGTAACACTCCAAAGTTCTGATATTGGAACAATATCAACCATAGTATATTGTTGTGATGCAAAAATATGATCTAAGTAAATTTGTTGTTAGAAAATGCTAAAATTATGGTCTAAAGCAAGATTTCAAGCTATATCAATTCCTCTACAATCTTTTTAAGCACTCAACTGGCATTCTACATTTGGATTTTTAAGTTTGTGCAACTCTTACTCAAGGATTACTTCCATAATCTTTTGGGAAAATTAGTCTTAGGTCCCTCTCACATTTTTAGTAATAAAAGTGATCGACAATATTATTTTATGATGTCTAAGGTCCCTCAATCCCAAACCCATATATCACAGAGAAATTTGTGTCTTCCGAATGTTGCATCAGTTTGCTTCTACTGCCCATTTGTATGTATGTATATAGAGATAGACAGATTAGGGTTTCTTCTACGAAAGAATTTGACTAATCAAGTCACCAGTGACATGGTGGTCGACATTGGCAGCAACATCAGTTGTGAGAAAAAGAGAATACGATGAGAGAGAGAGAGAGAGAGACCTCTGTTTGGCCCTCAAATGGAACTCGACAGAGCAGAACTCACACTCATCGTCACCGTCGTTGTCGTAGGTGCGACATTCCATCAACACCAATTGAGATCTGGCTGGAAAGTCAAGATTTGGTCCAGATATTGTTCAGATCACGCAAGATCTCCTCATCAGATTCAAATACAATGTGATTTTGTTGAGGAGGTTTGGAGGGGAAGCTGGGTTGTGCAATCTGTGGGAATGGAGAAGAAATTGCAACTTTGTTGATTGTTGATTGTTGTTTGAGGTGCCACTCAACTCCTCACTCTCCCAGTAGTTCACATTGATGGATGGTGGATATGTAATTAAAGCAATTGCTGCCAATGGAAAATCTCTCTTATTGTTACTATATTGAATAGAAGAAAAATAAGGGTGTAAAGATGTCAAAACTTGTACTGCATTTTATATAACAAAGATGTCAAATTTCTCTGCATTTTCTCTGATTGTGATAATTGTTTGTGAATTTTCTCTGGCTGGAGAGAATTTCTCTGGCTGGAGAGAATTTCTCTGATTTGAACTGAAAGAAATTTCAATTTTCTCTGGTTTGAACAAGAGAAATTCTCTGTTCAAATTTCTTTGGTAGGTCTTTCTTGTTCAAATTTCTTTGGTATTGGATTTTCTCTGCATTAGCGATTTTTTTCAACACAATCGAAATTTCTCTAGAAAGAAACAAAGAATTTCTCTGGGTTTGAAATATACTTTTCAACTCCAAATTGATTGTTCTTATTGTATTTATGGTTCTGGCTTTGAATTTTCTCTGCATTAGCGAATTTTTCAACAAAATCGAAAATTTTCTCTCTGGAGCCAATGTGTGAACCATGGAACACATTTTGCCCGAGGTTTATGATTTTCAACCAGAAAAGATTCTACTTTTCTCCCTGAATGCTCCTGCTATCTCTCGAGCTAAAGCGCCCATAGCCTGCTGGCCTACTGGCTCGGCCACATTAGCCTGGCCAATTCCCTCCTGAACTGCCGGAATCTCTTCTGGCACAGGCACCCCCTGCCTACCCGGCCTACCACGCCTACCGCGTCCTCGTCCTCGTCCTGACATCCTAATAAAGGAAACAGAGACATTAGCACATTAATAAATGTGCCGAAGCTAAACACAAAATCGAAATTTCTCTAGAAAGAAATAGAGAATTTCTCTAGGTTTGAAATCTACTTTTCAACTCCAAATTAATTGTTCTTATTGCATTTATGGTTCTGACTTTGAATTTTCTCTACATTAGCGAATTTTTCAACAAAATCGAAAATTTTCTCTCTGGAGCCAATGTGTGAACCGTGGAACACATTTTGCCTGAGGTTTATGATTTTCAACCAGAAAAGATTGTGAGGGGGAATTTCTCTGGGTTGGAAAGGGGGATTTTCTCTGGTTTGAGTGATTTTCTCTAGGGTGGAGGTGAGATTTTATCTAGTTTTGAAGAATTTCTTTGGGTTGATGTGAATTTCTCTGGTGAGATTTTCTCTGTGAATTTTGTTCAAGCTGGAGTTTCAAAAATTAACAATTTTGTTCAAGTTTGGAGATAATGAGAGTGGTGATTGTTTTCTTAAAGATTCTGGAGGTTTATGTAGATTATATGTGAATTTTCTATAGATTTAGTTACTGTGTGAATTTTCTCTGGATTTGGCTATTGTGTGAATTTTCTCTAGATTTAGTCACTGTGCGAATTTTCTCTGAAAAACTCGGGATGTGTTGGTTTCTTTTTGATATTTGGTTGTTTTAGTTTCTCTATTAATTTGTTTACTTGCTCAGATATTGAAAGGGAAAAAAAAATGAAAATGTGATTTTGAATAGATTTTCTCTGGTTTGATAATGATTAGGTATATATTGATCTTGAGGTTCCTTTGTGATCAATTTTCTCTAGTTGAGTCAAAACACAAATTTCTCTAGAGGAAAAATCTCTAGGAGGTCTAGAGAAATTCTCTGAGAAGTGCAGAGAAATTCAAGAAAGTCCAGAGAAATTTCCAGAATTTCTCTAAAGAGAATTTCTCTAGGAAGTCTAGAGAAATTCTCTGGGTCGAATTTTCTCTGGATTGATGTTGAGGGACCTTAGACATTATAAAACTATTAGGTATCCTTTATGCAATAAAATCTTAATACCAGAGATCTTAAAAAAAATCCCCTAATCTTTTTATGTACTAGACAATTATTCTGATATTGGGTTTTATACTCAAGTAATTCCTTGACAATTTTTTCAAGCATTTGACACTTATTTTGAAGCAAAATTATAGACTAATTAATCAATTCCCCCACAATCGTTTCAAGCATTGTCTTTTAATTTTTCTGAATCATGTATCGTATTTTATCGTATCATGTATCAAAGATACTTTAATACCTTTAGAAATAGGTAGAAAAATAAATATAGTTATAAAAAAAAAACGAATATCTTATGAGAATAAAACACTAAACAATATGTAATTCTATCAATTGCAGAACCAAAGTTCCTTAAATTAAATATATATATATATATATATATATATATGCAGCAATACATATTATTTTCACAAGACATAAATTAATAACTCAACATTCTTAAACCATACAATAGATATGTCAAAAAGGTCGAGAAATAGACTAAAATGTATCATTCTCATTTAAAAAATAGTTTTTTTTTAATAAGTTAATTAAAATTCTCGACAATATTAATTTATATAAAATAATTTGAATATTTTTTTTTCCAAATTTGCTAAAGAAATTTAAGTATTTATGTGACATACGTATCACATTATGTATCTCCTAACCTGTATCGCATTATGTATCTCCTAACCTATATCGCATCACATATCGTATATGTATCGTAAGATACATTTAATTTAAGATACGTATTGATGATAGTATCGATTCCTTCTGAAAAGTACCGAATCATAAGATACATATCGTGAATCAAAAGATATTGAGTGGTTAAAAGTACTTAGGTTGTGTTAGGTTGCATGATTTGATGAGGAAAAAAAAAACAAAATGAAATCTCACTTTTTATTTGTTTATAATGGAAAACATAGGTAAAAAAAGAAAGAGGGACCTGCAATCTCATTTTTTGTCTTTTTAAGTTCACTTAAACTCTTTTCTTTCTTTATTTCCCAACTCAACCAAATATGATTTGAAATTTGAATTTATCAATTATTTTATTTTATTTTTTCTATTCCTCCTTTTATTTTTTTCATCAAATCCTCTAACCGGAAAACAGCCTAAAAGGATTGTCATAAAATAAGATTTCAAAGTCAATCAATTCCTTCCCAATCTGTCCAAGAATCCAACAGTTTTGGGTGACTAATATGTAGTTAATGGGTCAATAGGATTTCAAACCCAACAGTTATTGGGTCAATAGTTGGGATGAATTGGGTCACTATGATGCAGTTATGCATTTTCCTCTCATTTATTGATGTAAGCTATTTTAGTTTCAAAATACATTTACATTTTTCTAATATAAAAAAAGAAAAAAACAGTTATTCATAAGCAAGATTTTAAACTCAAGCAATTCATCATCAATCTTTTAAAGCACTTAACCGTTATTTTGAAGCAATATTTTTAACGTGATCAATTCCTACACTATTTTCAAGCGCTCGACTATCAAGATTTTAAACTCGAGCAATTCTTTCACAATCTTCACAATTTAACCTCGCTTGGTCCCTGGATATGATTGTATTGGAGCTTATCATTTTAAAAGAGAAAGTCTATTGAAATAATTGATATTAAAAAATATAAATGATATTAAGAAAACCTAATTATAATTAATATTAAAAAAAATATGACTACTGAAAAATTTAAAATCCTAGAGATATTGATTTGTGATTGTGTTTCAATTTTAAATATTGAATAACAATCCCAATCAAACAATCAAAGACAAATCGGCACAACGATATGAAAAACTTTGAATCAAAAGGTGTTAATAGGAAAAAAGGTTCATAAATTCCCAAGCCATGAAATTACCTGTTCATTCTTACTTAATTTATGTACTAAGAACCATTCCCTTAATAACCTCGTGCTCAAACAAATTCAATAAAATGGTGGCATGAATGTTGACAATCTTTGCAAATACATAAAATCTTCTGAAGATACTCATGCATTCTTTTAGCCACATTCACAAAATTTTGTACGGTTGCCATGTAATTGTGTGGCTCAACTAATTCACAAGAAAGAAACACAAGAAAGAAAAGAAAAAAAAAAGTGTTTTCAATTAAGATGCACCCAATCTTTGTCTATCATCATAATACCACAATATAGCTTGTTTTTGGTATTACCAATTCATAAAAATAATATCCAAATCCAAAAGTTTGATGGAAATATATTCAATCTCTTTTAGTTCTCTATCAATGTCAATGTGATTTTTGATTTCACATTTTGGACACAACTTAGTAAAGGAGCTAAATGGTTTTTGAAAACTAACATTGATATGGACCTATTAGAAGCAGCAACATTTTTATTTTATTAATAATAAAAATCATGTAATTACTAAAGCATATTCAATGGTGAGAAGCAGACACTATCTCACTTCAAGTCAATTGCTACAATTCAAAATTCTAAAGCATAAACTTCTTGATAACTTGTCATGATTAAATAGAACTCTTAAAATCTAGCAATTGAAGAATTGATAATGAAAGCCTCCAAGTTAAACAGAATCTAATTGCCAAGGTCAATAGGATGTGTACATGGAAATGAAATAAAACAATAAATAATGAAATTTCTAATTAGAACCTACACAATTGTCGAAGAAATAGATGCACAATTCTAATGACATTCAGATTATCAAGTGTTGCCATAACATTTCATCAAAATACTTTGCAAAATTCTTTACAAAAATTTAGCATCATCACTAGATTTTCACATGCATATCCAAGATAAATTTTTTAAAGACATTATTTGCTAGTTATAGCTTTAAAAATTAGATCTCTAATGAATCACTTTTTTTGTAATCTAGGAAAAATATTGGCAGTGGCATGTGGTTCACAATGATCAGCTACTTTCAATGATATTAAAACAAATTGGAGGAAATCAAACATAGTTTGCAAACATGGACCAGTGTATCTTAATACCTCATGCATAACAATATAGAAGAAATCAATATTAAGCCATAGAATACCTTCAAAAAAAAAAAAATCAATTTTACAATGTAATAAAGGAGAATTGAAATGCAAGTCTTGGATTTGAGTAGGATTTTTTTTCAAACCTAGTGAACTGAGGATTCTCCACACAAGGTAATGAAAAACAATATGGCAACATTTCTTCACCAAATAGGGAGGGGGTAAACATAGGAATAACATACAAGAGAGTAAAGGTCAATCTTGATATGTGTAAATATAATATGAAAAAAAAGGCAAAAAGAATAAACAAACCTTTTGAATTGAAGAAAAACAAAAATGGAACTAGAAGAGATTTGGGGAGAGCAATCCTAGCAAATCATGAAAGATAAAGGGAGAAATATTTGAAGATTTGAAATTGACAGAGATTGTCGTGTGGGAGAAGGAGGAGAAGTTTTCGCATTATTTTTTAATAGTTTGGAATCACATTTTTAAAATGTGAAAATATGCTGGGTTAACAGGTTAAAAAGAAAATATTTCTATAAATTATAATTTTCGATAGCTTTTGAAAAAAAAAATGCTATGGATGTTAATAAATATTAAAGCATTTTGGGGGAAAAATGATGTGAACACATGTTATTGGAAGTTGCTTCTATTGTAGTACAAATCAAATCAAATGCACTATTATTATTGAGCTTTCAACCAAAAGGCAAAGAGTAAAGGGGTCAACTATACCTCTCATGATGAAAATTTTGCTCCCATGCGATATTATACTCACCCACACCCACACTATTTCCCCAGGGCCATACACATCACCTATCTTTTAACAATGAATCTAAGAACATACAAACCAAATATAGTATTGGACACAAAATATATTAATCAACAAATTTTTTTAGGTATGGCCACACCATGTAAAGTTATGTTAAAACATATATTCTATGTTTGATTCTGTATTTGATTTATGGGTTCCAACACTTACTGCTATTTCTAGAGTTCCAAAAACATAGCCAAAAAAAAAAAAATCACTAACCTTGTGATCTACGAAGGAAATAAAAATATTGAAAAGGTGTGCAAATATCATTACTTAGAGGGGAATTTCTAGGAACATGATCAAGTTTTCTATTACATTTACAACCTTAAAGCATGAGTACAACCGAAAGATTATAGAATAGTAGATTTGGGTATGAATCTTGTGTGTAATTTTATCTCTACTAGTGTATTGATGAAACAATATCCAAAATAAAAGAAAAGGAAAAAGAAAAGCAATGAGAAAAATAATAAAGAATAAATAACAAAGACAATATACAAAGATGACACATCCTGAGCTAAAATCAACCCAACAAAGTCTCTTCTGCCCCAGCAAATGTTGAAAACCAATGAGGAACAATTAAATAACTGTTACACCCCGCTTTTTATTACTCGGATTCCATTACCAAAACCATTATTTAAGATTCAATTCCAGAAATAGCATACAGAAGCTCATCATATTTATAAAGAAAACATAAGGAAGGGTTCTCTCAAGCGAATAAAAAAAAAACGAATGTAGTATGGACATAACTAAATAAATTGCCTGTAAGCTTACATCATTTAAATCAAGAGGAAGGGTTTAACCCTTTACATCAATGGCATTCTGCCTACACATATAGAGGCCTTGTGGCCAACAAATAAGGAAGATCCGTAATCTTGTAGCAAATCCTGATAATCACCTGAAAAAGATTTAACAAACCTGGGATGAACATAAAGTCCAGTAGGGATCTCAATATGATCCTCAATAATAACAACTTACAGATAGCTATGATCATGAATGCTAATCTCATACCATATAAATAAAGTGACATTTTATAACCAAAGTATACATACATATGTACTTTTCTCAAAATCATTCACTTATTCAACAACACCAAGTTTCTCTTTTTCTACCCATTTCCCATTTAAACAATCCCATTTGAGACCAAACACCCCACAATAACCCTTTTTATTTCTTTTTCTTAAAAACATGCTCACTGACTCCGATTTCCTCACATTACTTATAACCCATTATACATCCATGGTCCGACTCCACACGTTCATTGTATTCTCAATTTTGAGTTCAAATTAAAGTGACATCTTCAATAATCGAATATTGGTAGGTAACTCCTTCATCAACTTTCTAACACGTCCCAACTTGCATAAACATAACTACTCAACATATAAGGCAATTCAATCTTACAAATTCATAATCACCATAACACATGACATACACAGTCAATTGAGACAACAATGATAAATAAGCCAATGATACATCTCTCCAAAATGCACTGCCAATTTACCAGACACAAGCTAGAAGGGAATGGTACCTCTGCCAATTTACCAGGCGCTAGCTGGAAGGAAATGGTACCTCTCATTCTCAGCGCAACACACACAGCCAATTTACCAAGCGCTAGCTGGAAGGGAAATGGTATCTCTGATTATCAACGCAACACGCACACACATATCGACCATCACAACATGATAAAGTGCAACCAACAAGTGTAACACATACACATGACTAATCAACGCAATAATGTCATCCTCCACCGATGACCAAGGACAAAACCTCTAAGCAACACGTATTCAATTTACACATACCAACAAGTCTGCTACTGTGTGTAGTTAATTGCTGTCTTATTGAAGCTCCGTGGGTTGAGTTTGTTTCTCTGCTGAAATGATATTATGCATAAGTTCTGGTATGCTATGTTCTGTGCTAATTCTGATCTGTTTTGAGATGGATTTGTGTTCAATTGGATTCTGATCTGTTCGATTAAGCTGGTGTATTAAGATGGATTTGTTGTGTTGGTCTGAATCTGTTCTGAGATGGCCTTGGAAGGCTTCAGTTGGTAGGCAGAGTTTTTGCTGATATGGATTGCTGTAGTGAAGTCCTGCAGTGTTGCTTACATTTCTAGTGCTGGTTTAGCTTAGTTCTGCTCAGTTTTTGGTGATGAGATTTTGGTGTTGAGGTTTGGTGGTGGATTCTGATACTAGTTTGAAGCTGGTTTAACGTAGTCAGTTAGCTTAGTTTGTTTGGTGCATGATGTTGTGCAAATTTGAAGCATAAATGCAGTGGTGTGTTAGCTGGAGGAAAATGTGCTACTGAGGGTGAAATTTGTGGCTACCTACTTTTGGAGAATTCTTTCAGGTTGGAGGCTTCCTTCAGATTAAGAACAGTAATGTGGAGTTGTTGGGACTACTTAGGTGGTGCACACTTTGATTCCTTAATCAAGATCAGAGATGGGGTTTCAAATCAGTAATTGGGCTGGTATGTAACCTGCTTGGTTTCCAGATCAGAGTTGGGTCTCTAAATCAGTAATTGAACTGTAATGGTTTTGCCCTAGTTTTTGATGCTATATAACCTTGGATTGCCATCAGTGGAAGTGTAATGGTTTTTGCAGGTCTGCAGCTGAATTGCTCTGCTGATAGTGCTGAAGCTAGGCTTCTCCTCTGTAGTTACTGTGTTTGTTATTTAGTCTGCAGTGTAGTTCTTAACTCTAGTGTAGGTTGGGTGGAAGTCTGTTGCTTTGAGATCCAATTAGTCTATAAGCACCTTAGATGTGGATTTCACTTCTGACTGAGCTCAATTTCAGTTTTGACTGCTTCATTGTTCTGGATTCAGTTTTGACTGCTTCTATTCAGATCTGCTCTCAACTTCAGTGCTGGTCTGGATTGGTTTTGTTCTATTTTGGTGCTATGTTATAGTTGTATGGATCCAGGGTGTAGTCTGATCTGCTATGCTTTTATTGTTCTCTTTTTGTTCGTTGGTTTCTCACCAACTGGAGCTTGGAGCTTCCTTTAGCTTCAAGCTCCTCTTTATTGATGTTCTGTATCGTTTTACATACTTTCATCAATAAAGATTTTCTTTGCCGATCAAAAAAAAAATAATAATAATTCACATTGGACTTTGGACCCAATTACAACAACAATGAAATTAGATACTCATGATTCAACCCTAAGTCAATTTTCGAAACTCCCACTATGTTAGCATTTCATTCTTCCATTTGCAAAATCAATTGTCTTTTCCTTCTACATTAATCTTCTTCACCCTTTGCCTCAATTCATTCATTTCAATTCTCAAAAGAAGATATAACCAACTCAATTTCCTTCATTTTAAATAAGGGATTTCCAATCATGTCCAACGAAATTATGATTTACTCAATTTCTATTTAATGGTAGTGTAACACAATAATATTCAAAACTCATGGTTAGTTCCATCCTCTTCAATGTACACATTATCAATTCACTACAAACAACTATGAACACAACACTAAGTCAATGTTAAGAATTTATGGGGCTCAATTAATCTCAAATAAAACAACAATTCATCAATTAGTTTCTTAAGTTCATAACATGAAAAATTCATCATTTAAATCTCTAATTTCATAACATGCTTAACGCACAATTAAAACCTTTTTATCAAATGAGCATTTTTTTTTTGTAAAATTAGGGCTTCACCATTCTCTCTACATAAACAAGTTAAACTACTTCCCAAAATTTATCCTACAACAACACATTCCCAATTCTCAACCACACACACAACCCATCTTGGACCCCTATTCATGATTTTCAACAAAAATCCATAACAATTTGATTTTTATGCAATAGAATATACCACATGCCTATCTATAGGGAAGGCATTGAAGAAAATTAAGGAAATCCCCACCTCAAGAGAGAAGAGGAGAAAAAGCCCAAAAATTGACCTCGCCGAAATGCGATCTCCACCGGTCAGGACGAAACCCTCGACACGCTCATCATTTTGGTACAAGGGACTAGCATCAAAATCCCAATGGATTTCTTGAGATCAAAGAAGATATAATGTTTTGTGGGTTTTGGTAGAGAGAGATGAGAGAAAAAGAGAGAAAATATTGTATAGAGAGAGATATATCAGAAATATGAGGAAAAGGAGCAAAAATGCAAAATATAACTAGAATGCACAAAAAATGAAGCTGAAAACGCGCTCGGCCGCATGTGCTGTGCCCCCTCCCGCACGTACGGAGCGCCTCTCCCGCACGTGCGGCTCTCACCCTCGCAGGTGCAGGCTCCCCCTCACCATACCTCCGCACCTGACTTTTAGGCAGTGTGCTCCTCCTAACTTCCCGCACGTGCGGCCCGGCCCCCCGCACGTGCGGCCCCTCTCACGCACGTGCGGCCCTGGCCCCCGGCCAGGAAAATTTCTCAGCTTCACTCCCGACACCCCGGAGCCGACCCCGTACCCTCCGGAATGAGTGAAAACTCATATTCAAAATAATCACAGCAGAAAATAACTAAGAGAGAAAATTCCAACAACAACTACTTACCCGACATCTTAACAACGATAGTTCCAACATAACCTCAAGAGAGCAGGGCAAGATACGCACCGGTCATCACAATAACACTCCAAAAAGTAATAGAAGAATAAAAAATAAAAACCCAAAAGTATACATGGGTATAAAAAAAAATAACAACAGAACATGTTATCTTCACGTAACCAAGAACGAAGCATCAATAAAATTTTGCAAAATTTGCATAAAATCTATTATTGTCCTTCACTTGAAGATGAATAGTAGTTCCCGCAATAGCAATAACTATGTATCCAACCATGAAGATAATAATAATAATAATAATAATAATAATAATAATAATAATAATAATAATAACAAATTTAGGATAGACTTTAACATATTTCTTTTCATTTGAAGCAAGGAAATGCAATTTTTTTATTTCCAAATGATGTTGTATGTTAGTTAGAATGTTAGTTAGATCATTAGTTGAGAATTTTTTTTTTTCCAAACCAAGTCAAGAATTGTCTAATTCATGTGAGAGTGAGCTTCAAATAGAGATTCCAAATCCAATGTTTAGTAATTACTCCTAAGCTGTAACGCCGCAAATTTCTAGCCCAAATGATAAGACAACAATCATGGTCCTTTCAAGGAAAACTGAATATAAATCTTCAAACTTACATTACATGATACAATAGTTCTTCATGCAACAATACATTAATCTAACAACAAGTAAATAAAGAAATAAATAACCCCAAGGGTTTACAAGTTTCCAAGGCTTGAACATGGTTACACAAAATGGTTATTCAAACCCACACAAACACAGTCCTTGGCTTACACATAGAGTCATAGCAAAATGAGAGCATTGTACTCCCAACACACATACTTCCACGCCCCTAGTTGGATGGGATCACCACATCTTTTTCTGCAAAAAATTCCGTAGGATGAACATAAAGCCCAGTAGGAAATTCTTAACAAAGTATATACATTTTATACAAGTCTCAAGAGATGAAATGCACATGCCATGCTATGCCCTTTTTGAAGATAAATCACATTTTCATCTTTTAAAAACCATCATGCTCAATGATATCATGCAATTTCAATTGTTCAAAATTTAACAATTTATTTCAAGGGCAGTAAATACGCCTTTGGTAATCCCTAGGTCGGTGTCTACAAGTAAACTATACAAGTACTACCAAATTGTCATTTTTACCGGTATTAATCGAAAGGCTCGACACTTATCCGCGCGGATTTTCAGTCTTTCACCCTGGATTCTCAGGCCAACTTATTCAATATCATCTACACCACCTATCAAGACTTACCAACGTATTTACCCCCAAACCATTTCATAAAAACTTGTTTCTCAACATTCTTTTCTCAATGCAAGTTTTCAAATCAACTTTCAAAGTTTAATGTGATCAAATGAATTGATATGCCAATTTCACAAGATGAATATAAATACTTTTATTCCAATTCATTATCCAAGGAATAACACAATTCCCTCTTCTCAAGTATCCCTGACAATTAGTTATTTCAAGACTATTTCAACGTTTTGAACAATAATTTTCAAAATGAAAAACAATTCTCATATTTCCTGAAATTTATCATTTATATAAATATAAATAAGAAAATTTTCAAACATCCATTTATTTTGACACACAAAATAAATATAACAATACCATTCATGGATTTTCAGTCTCCTTTAAAAAAAATTCCCAAATTCTAGATTTTCTCACAAAAACTATACCACTCAAATCTTTTGAAAGAAAACTTTCCAAAATCATCTTTTCTTCAATCAACGAAGATCAAAACCCATAAGATCATTTTAAAAGAACAAGAGATAAACCCACTTTCAAAATCGCTCAACTTCTTGAATCAACAATCAATTTTCAAAGCTATCGAAAGATGATTTCAAAAATCATATAGATCTTGAAAAAATATATATATAACTCTAAGAAAATCCCTACCTCTAGTTTAAAAGAAGAAATGAGATGAAACCCCCAAAATCAACGGTGTCGAAACTCGATATTCACCGCACACAACGAAGCCCTCTAGAAGTTAACCAACTTTGACAAAGAACTTATGGAAGAACTCTAATGGATCTTGAGAAATCAAGGTTTTGATCCAATTTGGCATAGGAAAATGTTGAGAGAATGGAGAGGAAAGGGTTTTTAGAGAAAGAGAGATATACAAAAGTGATCTGAAATATCAGATTCACGAACTGATATAACATGGTTCGCTCGAGCGTGGAAAGCCCTGCTCGAGCGTCAATTACACTTTTCTAGTACTTTTGCAGACAGGTCAAACTTCAGAAACCAAACATTCTTCGCTCGAGCGCATAAACAGCCGCTCGAGCAGACAAGTAACTTTTAATTCATTTTGCATTTTTGCTTTGGGGGCGCTGCCCCTCAACCTCGCCATGGCACTGCCCTAGGACCCGCCAAGGGGCGCTGCCCCCTGGACCCCTGCGAGCTGACCGGGTAGCTCGGTTCTCGCAGGGCGCTGCCCTTGGACCCACCAAGGGGCGCTGCCCCTTGGACCCCCGCGAGCTGACCGGGCAGCTTGATCCCCCGACATACTTAGCAAAGTGGCAAAACTAGGATCGCTACATAAGCATAGGACAACACACCAACAAAAGGAATAACATGAGAGTTCTCCAACTAAACAGGAATTTCTCACATGGCAACCAAAGAGAAAATAATTCTTAATTGATTTTGAATGTCATGACACAACCAAATGATAGCTAAAAAATCTGTGAAAAGTTGCAACTTAAATTTATATTTTTTTTTTTGCAAATGAATCCTAACAATAGCTAAAAAATCCATCAAAAGTTGCAACTTATATTTTTGCGAATGAATCCAAATGATATGTACCAGACTCAAAATTATAGTTTCAACACCTAACCTGAAGAATTCCTCTATGTCAATTTCTGGATCAAAATAGCACCGTGTGTTCTACATGCCTTGCCTGCACCATAAAATCAATGAAAATATAGAAATATTATGAGTTAGTTATTCATGTCTTCAATTATGTAGTTGGGCAAGTCTGCAGATACAGAAAAACTTTACCAAGACATAGTTAAGCTTTTCATGGAGTATTTGTAGATCAAAAATATAATACAAAACCATTAATGTCATGAGCATAAACTATAGGCATAATTTTATTTTATTTTACTTTATTTTTGTGTAAAAATTGGTTTGGGGATGGGAAAGTGGAAGTACTTATCAATTTACGATTGGAAAAATCAAGGTTAAAAAACAATAAATTCTGGAGATGGTGGGCATGTACCTTGTAGAGAGAGAGAGAGAGAGAAAAAAAAAAGAGAAGAAGAAGAAGAAGAAGAAGAAGAAGATAAGCCATAACTTTCAAGGATATTTTATTTATTTATTTCCCCAATGTAATCAAAGTATAATCTAAAATTTTGTAAAAAACATATTATATTCAAAACTCTCTAGGAATGATTATCATTTTCCGCACATATGACTTTCTCTTTTTGGTTTAGAGAACTAAAAACTAAAAAAGAGAAAGCAAAGCTTGTGCATTTTTTTAACCTTTCTATGACTAATATTGCAATTGGAAGGTTTTATATTTCTATTAATATCATAAAACATTTAATGAGTAAAATACTTAGTTTTGACTCAAATGTGTTTCAAGTTAGTTCTAGTAATAAAACTTAGTATTAATAAAATTGAATATAAATCATAAATGTCATAAATTTACCACTATAAAGTCTTTAAAAATTGATAGATTTCATAAATAATATAGATAACATAAATTAAAATATAAAAAAGACAACCCTTCTAAGTTAAAAATATTCTACTCACCAACAAAAGCAAAAACCAACTAAAGAAATATATCAAACATGATAATAACACAAAAACTAAAATCATGTATTAGTATTGAAGATTTATACATATCAATATACGACTCTAAACATTACGTTCACATCATGAGTATTTATTTTAAATACCTACAAACTAATACGAATAAATTTAAAAACATATAAAAAGTCAAATTAGAGAAACAACAATTAACATAACAACATAATATGAACAGAATTTTTTACTCCCAACAACCTTACAGAAGAAAAAGCAAGTAAGAGCATCTCCAGCCCTTACCCTTTACCCATATAATATTGAATTCCATAATAAATACAATATAAACCCTAAAGATATAAAGATGAAGAAACTCTAATTTTATTAGGTAGGATCCCAAAAATAAATCTACACATTTTTTTTCTTTTTCTATTTCCGTTGTATCTTCTTTAGTCGATTTAGTTATAAAACATCATATTATTATTTAGTTGGGATTATGATGTGAGCCCCAAAAAAATAGGTAGAATTAGGGATTGGTCCTTGCAATTTTTTTTACAACTCACAAAAATTATTCTAAAAAAACTACTTTCACATGAAGAGAGAAATGACGAACAGAGAAGAAATTTTTTTTAAAAAAAAAAAAATCAGATATTGTATGTATGAAAACCCTAACTTTTGAAAAACAAACCTGAACAATAGGAGAGGGGAGTGTGACAACTCTGGTCTTCCTTCTTCGTCTCCTTCAATTTCTTCTCTCTCTCTCTCTTTTGTCCGTCTTCTCTAGGGAACACAAGTGTTACTTGTGTTTTGTTGGTCTTGTTTTTAGGCTTTATAAGTAAAGGGGCAAAATAGAGAGACCGTTGAGAGGAGAGGGGTGGTGGTCGAATATCGTCGTTGGTGGAGGGAGATCACCGTTGGGAGAAGAGAGGAGAGAGAGGGGAGGAGGGTACTCTGAGACAGATAAAGAGAGAGAGAGTGGGTATACTATAGATCTTTTCATTTTCATAAACAGCTGTGAGCAAACAAATTTTGAAGTCAATTTTCCATCAATACCCTTGCATCAAAAGAAGAAAAGTTATAAAGCACAAGGGTAAAATTGACTTTTCAACCATTCAATAAACACTGTTCATTTTCAGCCAAAAATACTATTCACTTTGGATCCATGCTTTATATATTGTATAGATATAAGATGTGTAATAATACTAAAAATTGAGAACTCAGAAGATGGCAGACCAAATAGGAAAAATATACAAGTTGGAGAAAAAAAAAATCGATCTACGTGAGACAAAACTATGTTTTCATATGATAAAATATTATTTAGATTTTATACTTGGCTTATATGAGTTCAAGGCACATTCAAAATCGATCTACAATATAGAGAATATGTACTATGAAGATGGGTTAAAGAAGAAAGTTTCTCGTTCTATTTTTGAAGACTTTTCTTTGAAATTTAGATTTGAGAAAGTTAATTTTAAATTCAAAGTGGATGTAGACGTGCCAAGTGGTTTAAGTAATTAAAACTTAAGGACAAGTTTTTCATAAGATGAGGAGAATGATGCAGACCAAATTTTAAAATTAATATTTGATTTAGGAAAATACTCTAATTTAGTATAAAACATTATAGAATTATTTAATTATTTAATTTCCCGTTTTGATATGATACAATTTTTTTTATTTTGTTAGTTTTGATTTTATTTCCTGTTTTATTGTTTTCTTGTTTTACAATAAGTAGATTCAATATAAATAAAGATGTAATCCTTAGGGCAAAAGATAATTTTTGGTGATTAATAAAATTGTGAGTTAATATATTCTTTTTCTTCAACCTTAGATATTCTTTGAGAATCAACTATTGTTGATCATTTATTCTTGATATTCTTTGTAAATCAACGAGTTTAGAGGTGAATCTTGCTTCCACTATTTTTGTTGAAATCAACGGATTCTAAGATTGTTATTATTTGGTGTTTCGCATTTCATCAATGTTCCATTGAACACCAAATGGTGGCTATAGAGTTGTCCATGTGTGCAGGGAATTATTCATTATTGGAGATGATATAGCGATCCCGGTTGTCCCTTTACTGTTCTGTTGTATTCCGGACTCGGTTCCGTGATGTTGGTGGTGGTATACCTTGTTGTCATCCTTTAATTCTGCTTGATTGAGTTTTAGGATGTATTGGGCAGAGTTGTTACAGGTTGGTTGGGCTTTGGTTTCAATTCTTTGTTGCCCAGTTTTTAGGAGGTCCGCTCGAGCGGGTCTTCTTGCGCTCGAGCGGAGATTGCATGCTCCCAGTATTTTGGTCCTCTGTAGAACTTCTGCAGGCATGTTTTTCACGCTCGAGCGGGTTTCTTTACGCTCAAGCGGTGGCGCTCGAGCAGGTACTCTGACGCTCGAGCGGGTAGTACTTTTTGGTGTAAGTTCTGGGAGGGGGAAATCTACGCTCGAGCGGGCTGGTTTTCGCGCTCGAGCGGATGTACTTTATTCTTCTGTCTTGGTGCTCAAGCGGGCCTTATTGCGCTCGAGCGGATCTAGTTTTTTGTTCTTGACGCTCAAGCGTTGTGTTCTCCGCTCGAGTGGGAATGTCGTATATCAGTTGGCAGCTGGGCATTTTAAAAACACTTTTTACATTCTCTCTCTCTCTCTCTTACTTTCTAAAAAGACATTTTGAGAGTTCCTCTCTCTAGAAACTCCCTTCTCTCTAGGGTTTGATCTAGTTAGAGTGTTTCCTTTTCCTTCGGCCTTTGTAAAAGTTGGGTTGATCGTCGAGGGCTACACATTGATCCGAGTATATTGAGTTTTGGAGCACGTTGAGTTTCTTCACCTTCTTTCCTTGAGCTCCGAATTTGAGGTAGAGATTCCTACTCACTCTTATGGTCTTTGACCTAGATTTTTGGTTGTTTTGATAAAGTGTTGGAGTTGGGTAATTTTGGGACTTAGGGTTTCAAAATGTTAAAAGAGGATTTGTTATTTTGAGTCTAAGATGTGTATTGTGGGTTCAAAATAATGATATCGTTATTGGTTGTTAATATTTAGACCAATGGGTCAATATTTAGAAATTGGGTGGAAAACCCTAATTTTGGGGAAAATTGTGACTTTATGGAATTGAGTTGGAAATAATGAAATTGGTGCATTATGTGGTTGAATAGTGGAGTTAGATTTGTTAATCGCTCACTTTTGAAAATATCGATATTTTATCTGTTGGAGCTTTTATTATCTGTTTAGAAATAATTGCTTGGGCTACCGGTGGAGGGTAGTTTTGATTGTTGTAGACAATGCATGATGATTAGGCAAACTAAAACTAATCAATTGGATATGTCATAGAGTATGACGGTTGATAGAATACATTAACGTTTTGTATTGATTGATTGTGTATATGGCCTTTGTGTATATACGTTGTGTGTGTGGGAGGAGATCGGGGATGTACTCCACGGTTTAGGGGAAGATAGGGGATGGACCTCTAAACCAGATGTTGTTTGGGAGGAGATAAGGGATGGACTCCACTGATACAGCTCATATGCTTGTCAGATAATGTGTTGATATAGCTCATATGCTTATCTTTGGAAGTGTTGATATAGCTAATATGCATATCTGTTGAAATGTGGATACAGCTTGTATGCTTATCTGTTGAGATGTTGATACAACTAGTATGTTTATCTATTGTAAAAATGAGAAATGTTTAATATGAGTCACTGTCTCATATAAGTGGTTGGCCAGGTTCTGAGCCGTTGATGTAAATTATGAAATTGATAAGAAATGGAAATTGAAATGAAACATGAACATAGTGGTCATGAAATAGAAATGGGTTATGAATAGGTTTATGGAAATTGAACATCTATCAATTGCTAATGTCTTAGTTATTGCTCATACTATGTTTAGCATATCTCTACTGGGCGTTGGCTCACCCTTTATGGGACATTATTTTCAGGTACAGGTAGTATGCCACCTCCAAGGACATAGCTTGGATGATGATGAGAGTTGAAGACTCTTTTTGTTTATTTTGTTTGTATTACATGTATATCAAGCCAAGGGCTTATTTTGTATAGAGTTAGTACTCTTCTTTTGTGTAACCAGGTGTTGACTTGGAAAGCTGTAAGCCCATAGGGCATTTGCTTTTGTTGTTAACATGTAATACAGTTGTAAGAATTACTCTGATGAATAGAAATGGTTGGTTTCTTTTATATCAATGCATGTCTAAAGTGTTGGATTTTATGTATTATTTTGAGGGCGTGACAACTTGGTATCAGAGCGTACCGAGTTCGAATACTTTGGGTACGTGGGAAATGATTTGGATCATAATGGGTTTGTCTCGCTTGATAGAGACTTAGATGTAGTGTCATATGCTATGTGCTTAATTGATAACATGCTTATGTGACTATGTGGGTATGGAATGTAGTTTCTAGGATGTTGATTGGATCCTTGGGTTTCTGGGAGTCTTGTTGGAAAAGCACTTGATCAATGCTATTTCTAACCGGAACTCTAGTAACGCCTCGGGACTATCATTATCCGGAAATGAAATTCGTAAGTGCTTATGTGTTTATGTGCTTACGTGGAGTGAATTACAGTTGTCCATGTATTAGGACGCGAGTGTTTAGTTTTGGCACATTTATGAATGTGCTAACGTTCTTCGTTACCTTTATTAGGATGTCAGGACGAGGACGCGGCAGACGTGGTAGGCAGGAGATGCCTTTACCGGATGATATTCCGGCACAGCAGGAGGGAGTTGGCCAGGCCAATGTGGCCGAGCCAGCAGGTCAGGAGGCTATGGGCGCTTTAGCCCGAGGGATAGCCGATGCTTTGAGGAAGTCTATGGGTATTTTTCGAGCTGAGAATCCAGTTCAGGCCCAGGTTGTTGAGGCAGGGCTTTCCTTCTTGAAGAGGGAATTCTTTCGATCCAATTCGGACGAGTTTGTTGGAGATCCGAAGGAGCCACTTAAGGCTGACGAGTGGTTGGAACAGATGGAGAAGACGTTCGAGATGCTTGGCATCGAGGACGGGGCTTTAAATGTGACCTTGGCATCCTTCCAACGGAAGGGAGATGCGGGTCAATGGTGGAAGTACGAGAAGGGCAGTGTTGGTGGTGCATGGGAGACATTTGTGAATGCTTTCCAGGAGAAGTTTTTATCTTCAGCTACTAGGGAGAAGCTGAGGGAGCAGTTTTGCCGGCTTAGACAGCAGGGCTTGTCAGTGGCCGAGTTTGAGGCTACTTTTACTAGTTTGTCCAGGTTTGCACCTGAACTGGTGGCGTTCGAGGAACGCCGTTGTTTTGAGTTTGAACGGAAGTTGAGGCGTGGACTCAAGTTGAGGGTTGGAGGGCCCTTTATCCGAGAGTATGGATGTTTGGTTGATGCGGCTGCTCATATGGAGATTATGATGCAGGAGGAAGACGACGGGCAGAGAGGCTCCAAGATGAGCCAAGATGGTCAGGGTGACGGCAGGAGACAGAAGGGTTCTAACCCTCAGCAGTCTCAGGGGGGTTTGGCTAGATCGACCTTTCCAGTGCCGAGTGCGGGCTGTGGGAGAGATAGTTAGGGAGGCTTGACTTGTTTTGCGTGTGGCCAGCTGGGTCACAAGTCTTCGATTTGCCCGCAGAAGGGAGGGGGTCAGCGAGCTGCTTCCTCTTCAGCTAGACCTCAGGGCCAGAGTCAGGGCAGGGGCTAACCTTTGTCTTGCTATCAGTGTGGTCAGCCTGGGCACCTGAAGAGGTATTGCCCACAGTTGAGTGCTACTTCAGGAGCGTCTGGTTCTAAGCAGACGTAGAGTTATCAACCAGCTCAATCTGTGCAGACCTCGAGGGCCAATCTGGGAGCTTTGTCATCCCAGTCAGTGCAACAGTCTTTTGCTCCTAGAGGTGAGCAGGTAGATCAGGGGCCTACAGGGCGCGTGTATGCTGTTACCGCGCAGGATTTAGTACCGGCTTCATCAGTAGTGAGAGGTACCTTTCTGTTTTGCAACTCGGTTGCTAGTGTTTTGATTGATACGGGTGCATCTCATTCTTTTGTATCTGCTGCATTTGCATCTGTTTTGGAATTGGAGTTGGCACAGTTAGCATCTCCTATATGTGTGATATCGCCTATTGGTGGTGAGTTGATCTTGAAACAAGGTGTTAGGGGTTGTGATATAGAGGTCGCCGACCATAGGCTTGCTTTTCCTTTTGTTGTCATGCCCATGAAGGGCTTTGATGTTATTT
Organism: Camellia sinensis; assembly: GCF_004153795.1. Lineage (NCBI taxonomy): Eukaryota > Viridiplantae > Streptophyta > Magnoliopsida > Ericales > Theaceae > Camellia > Camellia sinensis. The sequence goes on from NW_021024822.1 coordinate 745,836, forward strand.
TGGGTATGGACTGGTTATCGTCATACCGGGTTGTTATTGATTGCTACCGCCAGAGGGTCACAGTTTGTACCTTGAGCGGGGAGTGTTTTCATTTCTTGGGTGATCAGGTTGGTACTGTGTTGCCACCGGGCGGAGTGAGCTTAGTGGTCTACTTGCTAGCTTTTTGAGTGGTGAGTGTGATGAGACCCAGATTGTATTGCCGAGGGTGGTTTGTGAGTATTCAGATGTTTTTCCCGAGGATCTCGTTAGTTTGCCACCTCACTGAGAGATAGAGTTCTCTATTGATTTAGTGCCCGGCACAGTGCCGATTTCTATGGCACCTTATCGTTTTGCCCCAACCGAGTTAAGTGAGTTGAAGATTCAGCTCCAAGAATTGCTAGATAAGGGTTTTGTTCGCCCTAGTGTTTCGCCGTGGGGAGCACCGGCCCTCTTTGCTAAAAAGAAAGATGGTGCCTTGAGATTGTGTATCGACTACCGAAAGTTGAATTGGGCTACAGTTAAGAATAAGTACCCTACGCCCCGTATAGATGATTTGTTTGACCAGTTCAAGGGTTCCCGTTGTTTCTCTAAGATAGACTTGAGATCGGGTTACCACCAGTTGAGGGTCAGGGAGGAGGATATTCCTAAGACGGCATTCCGTACGCGGTATGGCCATTATGAGTTTCTGGTGATGCCATTCGGGCTTACCAATGCACCGGCAGTTATGGGTTACATCACACTTGATAGGGTACTTATTCTCGGCTTCACATTAGTACCCATAATCTCGGCTTCATTGTTCCGGTGCTTATTTCAAATCATATAATGATTTCTCAAGCTTACAGACTTTTCTCGTCATATAATCGACAAACCCTTCGAATTGTTCCATAAAGATTTATTCAACTATATCTTCATATAAGAAAGCTATCTGAACATCCATCTTGATGTATCTCTAGATTTCGCACAATTGCGATTATACTCACCATAACTGGTGATCACGTATTAAATTAATCCAGGTCTTCTCTTTGCCGGTATCCTTTGATGACAAGCTTATCTCATCGGCCTTCATTTACTTGCATCCCAAGGGTTACTATCTATGCCTAGATTGACGCGAAAAAGGGTTAAGTTTGTGTGGAGTGAGACTTGCGAAAAGTCGTTCCAAGAGTTGAAGGTTAGATTGACCACTACTCCGATTTTGATTATTCCGGAGAGAGGGTTGGGTTATGCGGTTTATTGTGATGCCTCACGAGAGGGTTTGGGTTGTGTATTGATACAAGAGGGGAAAGTGGTAGCTTATGGCTCACGTCAGTTGAAAATACACGAGAAGAATTACCCTACACACGACCTAGAGTTAGTAGCAGTGATCTTTGCCTTGAAGATTTGGAGGCACTACCTTTATGGTGAGAGGTTCGAGGTGTTCTCGGACCACAAGAGCTTGAAGTACCTGTTTACACAAAGAGACTTGAATTTGAGGCAGAGGAGATGGATGGAGTTCATTGAGGACTATGATTTTGAGTTATACTATCACCCGGAAAAGGCCAATGTTGTGGCCGATGCCCTTAGTAGGAAATCCATTAGTGATGTAGCTTGTATAGCCATCCTGAAATGGGAGATGTTTGGTGCACTTGGCGAGTTTGACTTGCTTCTGAGTGAATCAGCTGAGGCTGCGGCCTTGTTTTCTATTGTTGCGCAGCCTACACTTGTGACCCGAGTGTTAGAGGCACAGAGAGGTGACCTTGAGGTAGAATCCCTCCGAGAGAAGATCTCAAATAGGAAGGTTGAGAAGGGTTTGACGGTGTATCCCGACCTGAGTGTGAGATACCAAGACCGTTTGTTTGTGTCGGAGTCTTGCCGAGAGGAAGTACTCCGAGAGTTCCATCATTCGCGTCTTGCAGTGCATCCGGGAGGCACTAAGATGTATCAGGATTTAGGTCGCCAGTTTTGGCGGCGGGGTATGAAGAGAGATGTGGCTGTTTTCGTATCGAAATGCCTTACTTGTCAACAAGTGAAGGCCGAGCATCAGAGGCCAGCAGGTTTGTTGCAACCCTTGCCTATTACCGAGTGGAAATGGGAGCATGTCACTATGGACTTCGTTGTAGGTCTTCCGAGGACTCAGCGGGGTAGTGATGCCATTTGGGTGGTTGTAGACCGGTTGACTAAGTCGGCGCACTTCATTCCTATGCGCGTGAGAGAGCATCTCGCCGACTTGTATATTCGGGACATAGTGAGATTGCACGGGATCCCAGTGACGATCGTCTCAGATAGAGATCCTCGTTTTACTTCAAGGTTGTGGCAGAGTCTGCAGAGTGCCTTGGGCACTAGGTTGACCTTTAGTACGGCTTATCATCCTCAGACTGACGGGCAGTCCGAGCGTACTATTCAGATCCTTGAGGATATGCTTCGAGGTTGTGTCCTTGACTTTA
>NW_021024822.1:750590-788328 GCF_004153795.1 Camellia sinensis
AGCTTGTATGCTTATCTGTTGAGATGTTGATACAACTAGTATGTTTATCTATTGTAAAAATGAGAAATGTTTAATATGAGTCATTGTCTCATATAAGTGGTTGGCCAGGTTCTGAGCCGTTGATGTAAATTGTGAAATTGATAAGAAATGAAAATTGAAATGAAACATGAACATAGTGGTCATGAAATAGAAATGGGTTATGAATTGGTTTATGGAAATTGAACATTTATCAATTGCTAATGTCTTAGTTATTACTCATACTGTGTTTAGCATATCTCTATTGGGCGTTGGCTCACCCTTTATGGGACATTATTTTCAGGAACAGGTAGTATGCCACCTCCAAGGACATAGCTTGGATGATGATGAGAGTTGAAGACTCTTTTGTTTATTTTGTTTGTATTACATGTATATCAAGCCAAGGGCTTATCTTGTATAGAGTTAGTACTCTTCTTTGGTGTAACCAGGTGTTGACTTGGAAAGTTGTAAGCCCATAGGCCATTTGCTTTTGTTGTTAACATGTAATACAGTTGTAAGAATTGCTCTGATGAATAGAAATGGTTGGTTTCTTTTATATCAATGCATGTCTAAAGTATTGGGTTTTATGTGTTATTTTGAGGGCGTCACAGATGAAGAATTCATCATATTAAGAGCTATTGCTCCAAAATCCCTTTGGGGTGTCGAATCACACTAATTGGAAAATGAACAAAAGAAAACAGAACCGGTCTTGATTTGCAAAAAGAAGTTTTGTGTAATAGTTTAAGGATGCCTTCTACTACACAAAGTTTCCCCAATACATGTTTTAATTTCAAGGTACCAATAGGTTGCTTGTATCATGAGGTTTTGACTATTTTTTTTTTTTCAATTTATTTTGTTATATGAAGTTTGTAGGTTCTTAACTTATTAATGAAATAGAATTTTTGCACACGGGGCGAGACTGTGTACATCATACTTTTCTTAGATCTCGTTGTGGCGGGAGCCTTATGGACTGGGCTGCGTTTTTAATTGTGTTAGACAATCTTTACCGTATTTAAAAAACAAATTATGTTTGTATACTTAGCAACAAACGAAATACAAAAGAAACAAAGAAAAGAAGAGAGTTTGTTTGATTACAAAAATCAAACCAAAAAATAAAATAAAATAAATAAAGCAAATTTTTATTTTGTTACAAAAACAAAATCAAAATCTGAAACATAAAAAATATAAAACAGAAAAGTAAATTAATTACTTACCAAATTAATTTGTTGAATAAATTTTTTGATCAAGTCTAGTGTTTAACACTATGTGCTTAAGACAGATTCATCATCTGCACAGTACTTTTAGATTGTGGACATCTATCTCCCAGGATAAAATGATCAATAGCAAACAATAGTAGCACTACAAATTGTTTGCACTTGTTTTGTCAGGAATGTCATCCACTCTTTCTCATAGAAATTTAATGCAGCAAAATGCAGAGATTTATTATAGTAGAGAAGAACGAAAATTGTGAATGAAAAATCCAAATGAGGGCATGTCTTATTTATAGATGATTTCGTGACTGTACAAATTTGAATGAACATGTATGGTACTTGTTCGGACAGATTTGGTTTGATTTTCAAATAAATAAAACTGTTTTAGGTTTGAACAGATTCGGATATGTTGGACAGATATGAAACTGTACAGAATTTAAACTGGACAGATTTGAATTTAAACTGTACAGAATTTGAAAAGGTGCAAACAAATTTGAATTCAAAAATTGAAATTAAAATGGACAGATTTTATTTTACCAAAAAATAAAATTAAATTCAAATATTTTTTGCCCAAAAAGATAGGTATTGAGCCGGACAAGCCCAACCCAACCTCACACCACGCACCCGTGCCCAAGCCCAGGCCTGGCCTAGCCTAGCCCAGCTTACCCGGCTGACCAGACGGACGCCGGTGGCAGCGTGCGCATGCGTTTCTTTTTGGATCCAATAGGTCAAGCCCAATTTACCCATAATCTCTCCCTTCTACAAACTTGGGGTGCCTCTTGGGGCCCTCCCCAAGTTACCAACCCATGCCTTATAAACCCACTCAAATTTTGCCCACCAAATCAATGTGGGACAAGCCTTAAACCAAACCTTTAGGAAATTTCACCAAAAATACCATTTTCATGGAGCTATCTTTGGCTTCAATTTCTCATTCGCCCGATAATGATTTTGAGCAACCAAATATACCACGTGAATCACAACGCGGCATAGAACGCGTTACCACTTAGATCAGCCAACTTTGGAGCATGGGTCCCACCTAAAAAATAGAGCAAAGTTAAGGAAAAATCAGATTTTTCCAAAACTTTCCAAAACCATTTCTAACAATCCCCCACATGAAAGGAATTTGATGACAACGGAAATACAACAATATGCAGAATTTGTCAAAAGAGTATAAATCGAAAATATCTTGCATCAGGGTAGGTAGCTTTCGGCCTTGAACCTTCCTTAGTGATGACCTATCGGACTTATTAGCTAACCGATGGATGCGATGCCTTGAATTGTTCAGTCGTTTGTGTAAGCCAAGACAATAGATTTCACACAAAATATCTTCTGACACATCGTGGTTCTCATGGTTATGTTCATTTTGGCCTTGAACGCTACTGGTTGTTCATGAGTGCTTTCTAGAGAATTTAGTCTCTTCATTCTCATAGAATCGGCCCCAATTCAACACTCATATAGGTGATTCTTATTGTGAGTATCTCTTATACTCGTCTTGATTTTATGCCTAAATCAAGATATAAGTAATCATTAAAAACAAAGCTTATCCTTGAACCGCTGCATACAACACATGTTATAGATATCACTCTCATCATAAGAATGAATAGGAAATTTTAATCCCTTTGTGATTTTTGGTGAGTCACACATAACTTAGTTATCCCTTTGAACTTTGTTCTTGGGATCTCCAGTCATATAAGTAGGGTTACCATTGTGATGACACTTATGTAATAGGCTTTAATCACATCCCTTTCAATGAACTATACACTTGCTCTTTTATCAAACTTTTTGTTAACGAATCCGCAATATTCTCTTTAGATTTTATATAATCTATTGAGATTATTCCATTTGAGAGCAATTGCCTTACGGTATTATGGTCGACGATGAATATGTCGTGACTTACCATTATACATATGATTCTGTGCCCTGCCTATTGCAGATTGACTATCACAATGAATGCAAATAGATGGCACTGGTTTTGGCCACATTGGAATGTCTTCTAAGAAGTGAAGAAGCCATTCTGCTTCTTCTCCTGCTTTGTCTAAAGCAATGAGCTCATATTCCATTGTGGATCGTGTGATACATGTTTGTTTCGTGGATTTTCAAGAAACAGCAATGCCTCCAAGAGTAAAGACATATCCACTAGTAGATTTTGAATCTTTAGTATCCAATATCCAATTGACATCACAATAACCTTCGAGTACTGCTGGATATCGAGTAAAGTTCAAACTACGATCACGGGTAAACCTTAGATATCTAAAAACCCGAATGATTGCTTTCTAATGGTTTTCTCTGGGGTTACTAGTGTGCCTACTCAATTCACTGACAGCATAAGATATATCAGGACGAGTACAATTCATTAGGTACGTTAGGCTTCCAATGATTTGAGAGTATTTTAACTGAGACACTGCATCACCTTTATTTTTTGATAAATAAAGACTAATGTCTATAGGTGTTCTAGCTACATTCATATCATCCTTGATAAATTTACCAAGAATTTTCTCAATATAATGTGATTGAGATAATGCATATTCGTCAGATGTTTTATTAATTTTAATTCCTAACATCACATCTGCGACCCCCATATCTTTCATATCAAATCTTCTATTCAACATTTGCTTAGTTGATTTGATCATGTTTTGACTGCTTTCAATAATAAGCATGTCATCCACATAAAGACAAACTATGACATATCCTTGGTCAGTGTTTTTAACATAGACGCACTTATCACATTCATTTATCTTAAACCCATTAGTAAGCATAGCATGATCAAATTTTTCATGCCATTGCTTAGGTGTTTGTTTTAATCCATAAAGAGATTTTACTAGCCGACAAACTTTCTTTTCTTGCCTTGGCACTACAACCCCTTCGGGTTGCTCCATATAGATCTCTTCATTTAGATCACCATTTAAGAAAGCTGTCTTAACATCCATTTGATATATTTCTAAATTATACAACGTTGTTATGGCAATAAGCATGCGAATGGATATTATTCTTGTCACAGGAGAATATGTGTCAAAATAGTCTAGACCTTCCTTTTGTCTGTAACTTTTTACTACAAGTCTTGCTTTATACTTGTCTATTGAACTATTTTCTTTCATTTTCTCTTGAATATCCACATATATCCAAGAGGTTTACAACTAGGTGAAAGATCCACCAATTCCCAAGTATGATTTTGCATAATAGATTCAATTCATTATTAATAGCCTCTTTCCATAAAGGTGCTTCAAGACATGTCATTGCTTTCTTAAAGCTCTGAGATTCATTTTCTAATAGGTATGTCAGAAAATCTGGACCAAAATATTTTGATTTTCTTGCTCTCTTACTTCGTCTTGGTTCATCATCAGTTAAATCCTGTTAGTCAAGGCCATTACTAGTCTTTTGTGTTTGATTGTCATTAGTCTCTTGACTTTGTGTATAATCATAAGTTCTTTTCTGTGAACTTAATTTCTGTCCTTTCTTGTAAGGAAAGACATGTTCAAAAAATACAGCATTTCTTGACTCTATAATAGTGTTCACATTTATATCAGGTATTTCTGATTTATAAGTCAGAAACTGATATGCACTACTATTTTGAGCATAACCAATAAATACATAATCCATTGTTTTTTACCCTATCTTTGTCTTTTTCAGAACAGGAACTTCAACTTTTGCCAAACAGCCCCACACTTTTAAGTATTTATAGAAAGGTGGTCGACCTTTCCATAATTCATAAAGAGTGCTGTTGGTTTTCTTGTGAGGTATTCTGTTAAGAATATAATTAGCAGACAATATTACTTCCCCCCACAAGTTCTGAGGTAAACTTGAACTTAGTAACATGGCATTCATCATTTCTTTAAGGGTTCTATTCTTCCTTTCAGCTATTCCATTTTGCTGTGGAGAATAGGGAGCTGTAGTTTGGTAAATAATGCCATATTGTGCACAAAATTCATTTAATAGGGCATCATATTCACCACCCCTATCACTTCTAACCATTTTAATGGTTTTATCAAGTTGATTTTCAACTTCAGTTTTGTAGAGTTTAAACATTTCTAAGGCTTCATCTTTATTTCTAAGTAAGTATACATAATAATATCTTGCGCAATCATTGATAAATGTTATGAAATACTTTTTGCCTCCTCTAGTTTGACCAAATTTAAGATCACATACATCAGTATGAATTAATTCTAGAGGTTCGGTTTTTCTTTCAACCGATTTAAATGGAGCTTTAGTTAGTTTCGCTTCTACACAAATCTCACATTTGTGATTAGGACCAATTTCAAACTTTGGTATATAATTCAAACCAATTAATCTACATAAAGCATCAAAATTCACATGTCTTAATCTACCATGCCATAAATTCGACTCAAGAATATAAGCAAAAGATGTGTTATTCTTATTAATAACAAGTTTTGGTACAACCGTCGTTACATTTAACTTGAAGAGACCATCACTCATGTAGTCCTTACCAACATACATACTACTCTTTGTTAATACAAATTTATCAGACTCAAATACAAGCCTAAAACCATTTTTACTTAACAAAGAACCATAAACTAAATTCTTTCAGATGTCTGGTACATACAGTACATTGTTGAGGGTAAGTTCTTCCCTGATGTCATCTTCAAGATCACATTTCCTTGTCTAGCCACAGCAGAAGTAGAAGAATTTCCCATGAAAAGTTGTTCACCAGTTGCAGCCTCATTATAAGTAGTGAACATCTTCTTGTCCGCGTAAATGTGTCGAGTTGTCCCAGTGTCAACCCACCATTCCTTGGGATTTTCAACCAAATTAGCCTCAGACACCACAGCAGAGAGATTGATGTCATTTACTCCGTCAGAGATGTAATCTAATTCTGTTACATTTGCTTGATTGGTGGTCTTCTTGCTTGTACTTCTGTGATCCTTCTTAGGACAGCAGCAGTCAGAAGTTTGATGTCCAATCTTGCCACAATTATAGCATTTTCCTTTGAACTTCTTATTGCCATTATTGTCTCCTTGTTTAGGACCATCTCCAGTAAACTTCTTTTTTTTGTTATATGGTTTATGCACTTGTTCAACCACATTAGCCTTGGACTCAATGAGATTTTTACCATTCCTCTTTTCAGCCTTTCAGTTATCTTCCTCAATTCATCCATGGTCATCTCCTTGCGTTTATGTATTAAATAATTTTTGAAATCTTTCCAAGCCGGTGATAACTTTTCTACTAAAGCAGCGACTTGGAAAGAGTCGCTAAGAGACATACCTTTAGAATGAATATCATGCAAAATTAATTGAAAATTTTGAACTTGAGAAATTACGATTTGGAAGTCTACCATAACGAAGTCCAGAAATTTACTGTAATAACTCGACTCTCTTATATCTTTCGTATATTTTAATCCCTCATTATATTTGTTATTATACGTATGATTATGTGTTTGATGTGAAATTCCATATTTTAGTGAATAAATTACATGTTTCTCAATTAGTATCTGTCAGTTATAAAGAAATATGTTGAAATTGTGACCTTTGGACTACAAATTAAAAACCTTAGAGGCGCGATAAATCGAAATTGACTTTACAATTATGATTAACATGATTTTTAGGACATTATATGAAGTTTTGTAAAAATTTGATTCGTAATGAATAATTAGCTTTATTTGGCTTAAACTCCTAGAGTTCACACTTGCAACTGAAATTAATGATTTTAATGAGTTTAGAAATCGAAATTGGATATATGAATATGTTAATGGGATTTTTTACAGCCTTCCGAGCAGTTTAATTGAGGACTGATTTTTGTTTGATTCGTTAAGTTAAGTTTCGTTGACCTTGTTATATATATATATATATATATATCTTTAAGCCTTCTATGTTCTACATACTCAACCAAACACCAAAAATATCTCCTGGAGAGTGAGAAGAGAAGAGAAAAGAGAGAAGAAGGAAAGAACTCTACTTGGAGCTTGAGAATCTAAGAGATTCAAAGGGGATTCAAGGAATATAACTCAAGGTAAGTGTAAATCAACTAAAACAGCTTACATCTTCCTCCAATTGCTAGAATCAAGACCTAGAAGGAAGCTTTGTCACTCTTGAGAGTTAGAGTTTATGAGTTATGCTCTTCCTTGAGCAAATAGTATGAAATTACCATAGACTTCTCATACTTGTTTGATTAAAGAGTTAATTCCCTTATGTTTAGTCGATTTTGTCATTTAATCTTGAGCCCTTACATGCTATGAGCCTATGTAAGTATGTATGTATATATATGTAACCATATATATTATGAAAGGATGAAGAAAATAGAGGGGGATGAACATTAAGAATTTGTAAGTCAAATGAAAATAAGTTTGATCTCATTGAGCTTGTGTTTCATGTTTAATATGTTCATGCATCATGTTTTTGAAGTAAATTTGCTTGAATTGAGCCTTAGAAATAAGTTTGGAAAGCTTTCCTTTGATGGATTTACGGACTGCTCAAACAAGGCCAGAACCGCACGTGCGAGGCTCATGGCCGCACGTGCCGGAGGCACTGCCGCACGTGCGGGGCTCATAGCCGCATGTGCGGATAACGGGGCAAACAATTTCAGTATTCTGCAATAAACGCACGTACGGGCCGCACGTGCGGTGGGAGACTTCCGCACGTGCGGCACATGAGGAAGATTTCTGTCACTTTTGTTGCCTTTGTTTGACCCTCTAAAATTATTAATATGTACATTAGATCCATCTAAAATGCTTACAATTTCATACGGATTAACGAATTGAACAAATGACTAAGGAGATAAACTAAGGAAAGAATGCATTATTTATCCATTTGTGTATTTGTGCTAGGTGTAGGTCACTTTCGGGAAGAGACCGATGCTCGCCTGAGCCATTTTGAGTAATAGTAGTGTAATGATGTATATTTATTTCTGTATTTCTATTTATAAATTACGTGCCTTGATTGTACAATCGCAGATGTGATAAATTATACTACAGTCTATGCATCATGATTGTGTATGGCATATGTGGGATAAATAATACTATGATCCATGTATTTTTGCTTGTGAGTGGCATATGATAAATAAATTTAAAGTGAATGAAAAAGATTGAGTAACAATACATGTATGAGCAATGACATAAGAAATGGACTTAAGGTCATTCTGTTTCCGTTATATATGATGGCCTTAAGGCTGAAGGGAGTGGAGACATATCGATGTTCCATTTACCTTATCATGAAACAATGTGTTATGAATAATGGCTTTAAGGCCGAGGGAGATGGAGATATGTCGATGTTCCACCTAACCTATAAGCTCAGAACAGCTGTTACTATGTTAGGCCTGAGGCTGTTTTGTATTATGTTGGGCCCGAGGCCGTTTTGTATTATGTTGGGCCTGAGGCTGTTTTGTATTATGTTGGGCCCGAGGCCGTTTTGGAATATGATAAAGGGGACATGTAAACGTTAGATAAATATTCTCCAAGACATGTGCATTTTCACCCAAACCTCTTTATATTATTATTATTATTCATTGAGCCTTGCCCACTTTGTTTTTATATGTTTATGTAGGTGATCAGCTTGGAAGACAGTCCTAGGTCAACTTTAGGAGCCCTTTTTGGTGGGTCTGTTGTGTTAAGCCTCCACAATCGAAGCTTTTTGTCTGATTCTTAAATGTTACATGTTTTGTCAGATTTTTGATGGCTTTTGTTAAACCCTTGAGTAATATGTAAATTTTTGGTTGCTAACTCCTTGTATATACCTATATGATGTGGGCATGTGTGTATATATATATGTATAATTTGTATATAATTAAAATTCTGGCATATAAGCACTACTCAATGGACGTTCTGTAATTTGTTTGCTTCCGCTTTAGGCCCCGTTGTCGAATGCATATTATTGAAATTTTGTTTTGAGGCCTAAGTACAGGCCGGTCATGGACCAAACTTTTAGGAGTGGGTTTGGGTCGTGACATTTACCGACAACAAATTTCTTTGTGCCGGCATCCTCTGTCTTGTATTTTTTCTCTAAAAAATCCCACAATTTTTTTGCTGTTTTCAGAGGGCTGTAAACATTATACAACATGTTGTCAAGGCCACTGAGGATGTAGTTTCTGCACAGGAAATTAGAATGTTTCCAAGCATCTACACCGGCAACAACTTGCCGATCACTTTCATCCTCTCTAAGTACTGGAGCCTCTTCACAAAGAAATTTGGCCAAATTTAGAGTTGTAAGATAGAACAGCATTTTCTGCTGTCATCTCTTAAACTCAGTGCCATTAAATTTTTCCGGTTTTTCTCTGTGATTTATCAAAACTTGAACATGGTACTGGATAGGGACTGGAGTTGTTGTAACGATCGGATTTGGAGTACTACTTTCAGCAGCCATAATATCTGATTACAAAAATCAGGAAAAATCAAAACACAAATTAGTTTTTTAGTTACTAAAATCAGAAAATAAATTATAATACAAAATAATTTTATTTTCCTTGTTACTAAAACTAGAAAAATAAAATACCACAATAATTTTCTGTAACACAAATTAATATTCTGCAATTGTTAATGATACCAGTATATTATTACTAGTTGCCAAAGAAAATAAACAGTATATTACTACTATTTGTATTTTCCAACCAGAATATCACTTTGTGAAAGCACAAAAAATTAAATACAATGAAGACACCAAAAGATTCTCTGTCTTAAGATTGTTGGACAATCTTCACTGTATTTAAAAATAAATTATATTTGTGTAGTTCACAACAAATGGGATACAGAAGAAATAAAGGAAATGAGAGAGTTTATTTGATTACAAAAATCGAACTAGAAAATAAAATAAAATAAATAAAATAGATTTTTATTTTGCTACAAAAAAAAAATCAAAATCTGAAACAGAAAAAATAATAAAATAGAAAAGTAAATTAATTACTTACCAAATTAATTTGTTGAACAAATTTTTTGATCAAGTCCAGTGTTTAACACTGTGTCCTTAAGATATATTCGTCCTCTCCATGGTGCTTTCAGATTGTGAACGTTTATCTTCCAGGATAAAATGATCAACAGCAAAAAAAAGCAACACTACAAATTGTTTGCACAACGAACATACTAAGTGTTTATACTCTTTCTCACAGAAATTTAATGCAGCAAAATGCAGAGATTTATTGCAGCAGAGAAGAATGAAAATTGTGAATGAAAAATCTAAATGAGGGCATGTCTTATTTATAGATGATTTCGTAGTTGTACAGATTTGAATGAACAAGTATGGTACCTGTTCGGATAGATCTAGTTTGATTTTCAAACAGATAAAACTGTTTTGGGTTTGAACAGATTTGGATCTGTTGGACAGATATGAAACTGGACAAAATTGAATTTAAACTGTACAAAATTTGAAGAGGTGCAAACAGATTTGAATTCAAAAATCAAAATTAAAATGGACAGATTTTATTTTACCAAAAAAATTAAATTAAATTCAAATGTTATTTTGCCCAAAAAGATAGTTATTGGGCCGAACTAGCCCAACCCTCACACCACGCACCCAGGCCCAAGCCCAGGCCCAGCCCAGTCCGCCCGACCGGACAGACGGCGGCGCGTGCGTGTGTTTATTTTTGGATCCACTGGGTCTAGCCTAATTTGCTCATAACATCTTCCTTCTACAAACTTGGGGTGCTCTCCCTAAGTTACAAACCCATGCCTGATAAACCCATTCAAAGTTTGCTCACCAAATCAATGTGGGACAAGCCTCAAACCAAACCTTTAGGAAATTTTACCAAAAACACAATTTTTATGGAGCTATCTTTGGCTTCAATTTCTCATTCATCCGATAATAGTTTTGAGCAACCAAATATACCACATGAATCACAACGCGACATAGAACTCGTTACTACTTAAACCCGCCAACTTTGGCATATGGGTCCCACCAAAAAAATAGACCAAAGTTAAGGAAAAATCAAATTTTTTCAAAACTTTCCAAAACCATTTCTAACAAATTGTTCATCAAATGAATTTAATTTTGCTCTCTATGTCAGCAAAATTATAGATTTCTATCATGCTCATCAAACGACAGATGCCTAACTGCTAAAGCATGTTTCACTACATAAAAGCACGTTTGTCTATATTGTTGTTTTTGTGCTGATTCTTAACCTGAAAGCGAAAATGTGAAGTGAATATCATTGTCATTTCAATATCTTGGGATCAATTGCAATGACAACATTAGAAACTGTTACTTTTGAGGCCAAAACAGCATCTCTCTATGCCTACTCTCTCTCTCTCCCTCTCATTGATAGCCACCTACCGTATTTTGTTCCAACACAGCCTAAAAGATAAGAAATGGATGGAAGTGGATTCAGATCAATCAAGTATACACTTGCTAGAAGGCTACATTTAATTATTTAGTCCTTATGGTAATCCACGTGATATGACAATATGAATTATAGATTTAATGAGATTATAGTTCTATATTTTGAACTACAAGTTATTATTTGATTTGTTAATAGATTAAGTAGTTTTCAAATCTCCTACTTTGATGGGCAAGTGGAGTTATAGTTATATTAGAAAATTAGTCATCTTTCTACCTATAAAAGTATATTTAGATCCTTCATTAATTATTCTGAATAACGTATTATAAAGAGGTTCAAGAGAGAAAAACATTTTACCACTAATATTATTATTAAGTTTATGTTCTATTAATTTTGGATCACTTGAAGGTTTCGCATAACTGATCCCAGGATGTTATTTATTTTCTACGTTATGTTATTATTTGTGAAAATCATGATGGTTTACGATTTTAGATTATGAAAATTGTTATATACATAATATCATAAAATTATTTATAGTTGCCACCTTTTTATACCACATTTAATCTACCACTTATCTACATATAACTTACAACTGGCCTTACATGTCTACATATAAAATAATAAACACAATAAAATGGACAATGACAAAAAAATTTATGGATTATAATAATAGTTTTGGACTCATACCAATCAATTTATTTGAATCGCGTTCAACTCTTTTTTCACAAACCAAACAAAATAGTCAATGGCAATCTAATTAAGAACAAATTCGGATCAACCAAGTATATACATGCCACCTTTTTATACCACATTTAATCTACCAATTTGTATACCACATTTAATCTACCAATTTATGTATTAACCCATCATTGATATAAGGGGTCCCACCACACATGAGGTGATACATTGAAAGTGCTATAAAAAAATCATCAGTGTAGCACTACTCTTGTGCCTTCCAAGACAATCTTACAAGGCAATATTTCACAACATTATTGCACTGGAAAATGAAAACTAAAAGCAAAACACGAAACACATAAAAAGAAAGAAAGGAGAAAAAAGCCATTCTTACAAGGCAATATTGCACAACATTATTGCACTGGAAACTGAAAACTGAAAGCAAAATAAGAAACACATAAAAAGGAAGAAAGAAAGAAAGAAAGAAGAAAATGCCATTTTCGCAGGCAGGGGAATGCGATTGCATTTAGCACGTGCAATAAGCCTTTTCAACCCCTAGGTTACTCTAGAGGACGAGTGGAGTCTCGTGAGGGTTTGCAGCAAAGATGTTACCCACAAACATCTACCCACCACCAATCAATTGGTGGTGATGGTTACTGGGATTCCGAATAGATGTAGACATCGCCGCAATCATTGTCTGGGGTTTGAGATAATGCGCATAAGCAGTTGGAGTATTTGGTGTTAGCGATCTGAAGGCATTCATCGCGTTTGAGCTGGCAGTGGAGAAGTAGGGTTTTAGTAGGAGAACTATCTACGTGCTGGATCTCGAACAAAGTACATCCCAACTTTTTTAGGTCTTCATTTGGTGCAACAGCAACAGCAGCAATCGATGAATTGTTTTGTTTCTCCGATTTCACGTGGCAGCAACTGTTGGTGGTGACTGGTTTGAATGTCTTAATAGTTGCCATTCTCTCTCTCTCTCTCTCTCTCTCTCTCTCTCACTTGGTTCCTTTCTTTCTTGTGATTACCCTAACTCAAACGAGCGCTGCTATTTATAAGGGGAAAAATGGGGTGGTGCTGGTCCAAGTCCAACCCCTTGAGAGTAGAAATTGTAAGTAGTTCACGAAGATTGAAGTTGTTTTGAGAAATTGGAATTTTAATTTTTTATAAAAAGTGTAAAAAATTAAAGAAAATAGTTGACTTTTTTTGTGTGACTTTTTGATTTTTTTTAAAATTATTTTACCATGTTTTCAAAATAGGCAAGGGGTGTTCCGGATTTGCTTTTTTGTTGGTTCATTTTCATTTTTAGGGAATTTTTTAAAAAAAATTGAAAACTTTTACGTATTTAAATTTTACTAGACAAAACGAATAGAAAATTTTTTTAATTTTAAAAAAAAAATTCAGAAAAGACAAAAATAAACACAAAATAGTGGGCTTTTTTTGAATTTTTTTTTTAAATTTTTAAATTCATCTACACGAAATAGACTTTAAAAAAAAAAAATTACTATAGACAAAAAAATGTGACTTTTTTCCTTGTTTCCAAATAGCCCCCACTAATGTGGTATGTCTAACCAACAAAATTTTAAAGAAAATGTTAACGTTTACATTTTCAGTTTATATTTACAAAAATTTTATAAATTGGTTTTTGTTTATTTTTTGTTTATTTTTAAAAAAATATAAACTACAAACACGTTTGATAATTGACAAAATATTTTTAAAAAATTAAAAATATAAAAAATAATGAGAAATGACAAATGGTGGCAAGTGGCGGCGGAAGAAGGTGGTGGAAAGTGGTGACAGTGGGTGGTGGGTAGTTCGTGGTAGTAGGTGGTGGCGGGTGGGTGATGGTGGTGGTGGTGGTGGTGGTGGTGGTAGTGGGTGGCGGTGGGTGGGTAACGGTGGCGGGTGGTAGGTGATAGCGAGTGGGTGGTGGTGGCATGTGGGTTGTGGGTGATGGCGGTGGTGGTGGTGGTAGTGGTGGTGGCGGTGGATGGCAGGTGGCTGGTGGTGGTGGGTGGCTGGTGATGGATGATGATGGCAGGTGGGTGGCAAGTAGGTGGCGGGTAGTGGTGGCGGGTGGTGGATAGTTGTTGCGGGTGCTGGTGTGTGGATGGCAGGTGGGTGGTGGGTGGTGGTGGCGACGGCGGCAGCGGCGGCGAGGGGTGGATGGTGGTGGCGAGTGGATGGCAGGTGGGTGGTGAATGGTGGGTGGGTGGTGCGTGGTAGTGGCAGGTGGGTGATGAGTGGTGGTGACAGGTGGTGGTGGGGGGTGGGTGGTGAGTGGTGGTGGCGGAAGATGGTGGTAGAAAATGGTGACGGGTGGTGGCTAGTGTTAGGTGGTAAAAAAAAAAAAGCTCAAAACTCAAAACCAAAACACATTTTTTGTGTTTTCATTTTTTAGCCAAATTTATAAACTGAGACCACTTATTTATAAATCAAAAATTTTACCAAACAAGTTTTTATTTGAGTTTTTAAAATTTTTGTAAATATAAATAGAAAACTGAAAACGTAAGTGTTACCAAACGGTACCGTAGTGTTTGGTTTGTTTTCTAATCATGATTTTAATAAATAAAAAAAATTAAAATTCTTCTCAAAACTTATAATCAAACATATAAAATTCAAAAATTATTTTCATAACCACACAACTCAAAATTCAATTTAAAAACTCTTTTCAAAACTCTATTTAAAAAAAAAAATCAATTTTTTTTATTTTGTTCTTTAAAATTATTTTTTATTTTATATTTATTTGAAAAAATAAAAAAATTCAAAAAATATTTTCTTTATTTCTATTTTTGAAGAAAAAAATATTTTTATTTTTTTTAAAAAAATATTTTGTTATTTTTTTAAGTATTGGCTAAATAATTTGTTATGATTTAGATAAATATGGGCAATCCAAGATTTTTTAAAATTAAAAAAAATTAAATATTAAAATTTTTCAAAAAAAACTCAAAATACAATTTAAAAAATATTTAAAATATTTAAAATAAAAATGAAAAATATTTAAAATAAAAATTATGTATTTAAAATACAAAAAATACAACTCATTTTAAAATAAATATTTAAAATATTTAAAAATATATATAATGCATACATGTAATAAATATGGCACACATTAAAGAAAATAAATATTTAAAATAAAAATATTTGACCTGAAAAAATAGAATTAAGAAAACTTTTAAATATTTTAAAAAATAAATCCAAAAAATTTCAAAATATAACTCAAAATTCTTTTCAAAACTGAAAACTTTTTTCAAACCTTATTACCAAACAAATATAGTTTTTTTTTAGAGAAAGAGGACTTTGAACATTCGGTCACAAATTATAGGAGCAAAGATTTTTTTTTTCTTTTTTTTTTTTTTTTTTGTAGTTCAAGGAAAATATATGATGTATTTGTTATGATACTGTAATTAATTGTTCTTACGATGAAATCAATTAATTGTTCTTATGATGGAATCAATGTATTTGCGCCCTTACAAATATATTTTTGAGCGTATTGTCATGGCTTTCTTGTTAGTGCAAAGATTATTAAAAAAAAAAAAATGATAAACCTCAAATATTTTTTCTAAAAATAAGTCCCAATAAACACCATATATATGTATATATATATATATATATATATCATGCACATATCATTGTTGAAACTGTAGCTTAGTCTAGTCCAATGTGCAAGTCACACTCAAGGGTAATGACAAAATTGCATTTTTTGAGAGAAAGATGACTTTGAACACAGGTTACAAATTAATGTGGTCCAAGCGTTACTGCAGTAAAGAATTTCTTAATTTAAAAAAATATTTGATGTTTTCGTTCTGATACTATAAAATCATATTAATTGTCTTTATGATGAACTCAATTTTTTGATATAATATCTGCTTAAGATATTTTAAAATCTTAAACTGAACATCACAATGAGGCGTTAGATCTCAAGCGAGGCCTTTGATAATCAAGTCAATTTGGCAAGAACGATTTTTTGGGCGAACCTTTAGCAAACTATTGAAAAGAGAATTGCAATGTGAAGTGGGAAATCTTGTAATTCTTATCAAAGTAGATTCTAATTAGTTTGTTTTATGAAAACTGAACCTTTAGCAAACTGAACGTTCAAATGCCCCAAAAAATAGATTCTAATTAGTTTGTTTTATGAAAGGAGTAAGAAATTACCTAATTTTATTTTTTTTAATTATAAATTAGTTTGACCACAACAAATATTAAAAGAATATTTTTAAACTTTTAAAATTATTTCTATCCCAAAAAGAGAAAAAAAAATCAAATAAAAACATTGAGTTTTTTTAATTTTTGGATAAATTACACTGGCGTTCTTGAAAAAATACAATGTTTGTTAGTTTTAACATAATTAAATTTGGTTCATTTAATGTTTTAATTCATACAAAACTTAATGGAATAACTAGTCTAACTTCCTTCTCTAACTTTTGATAATGTAAGAGATCCATGATATTTGTTTTTATAACCTAAGGTCCCTCACACGCACACCCACACCCACCCCCTCTCTCTCTCTCTCTCTCTCTCTCTCTCTAGTTGGTGTTATATCTCTCTCTTTAGTTGGTTCTATAACACCTCGAATAATGCCTATTACGAAAATTATACGGTAATCTATTTTGAAATATCTTAAGCTAAATTAGTTAAATTGACACTTGGGAAATCATTTGTACTTTTATGACTGTATGCACTAAAATATAAGTTGAAATTAGGGATCGTTATGTTTTATCAAAAGATGATAATGTAAATATAATATTTATTGGGCCATAGTGGGAATATGAGGAAATTGGTTAATTGGTTCAAGAAACCACATGGCTGCACAATGTTGCATAGTGCAGCATAGTGTTGCACAATACTGCATAGTAAGGGTCTTCTCACGCTATTTAGAGCTACCATAAACTGTTTTATGTAAATCTGTTTTACAAATCATATTAGTTTTTAAAAGTATATTATTTGTTAAATGAACCCTATTTGCTTAAAAAGAACAAATCCATGGATATAACTGTTTATTAATTGTGTTTTGCACAATTATTTTGTAAGTACCACCACGGAGGTCATATGCCTTGAAGGAACTTAAATAACCATTGGCCCTTTGTATTATCACTTTAAGTGACCCTCTGCTCCTCTAAATTTTGGTATGAAGTAAAGTGTTGTGCGGAGCTAAGTGCTATACTATTGTGGAAGTCACATTTAGAATTTGTATGAGCCACCTCTTGAATCCATACATCTGTTATGTTCTTTGGTATGGAGCAAAGTGTTGTGTGGAGCTAAGTGGTACACTATTGTGGGAGTCACCTCTAGAATTCGTACAAATCACCTCTTGAATCCATACATCTGTTATGGTCTGGTCCGTTCTGGTATGAAGTAAAGTGTTGTGCAGAGTTAAGTGTTGCATTATTGTGGCAGCTACTTTTAGAATTCATACGAGCTACCTTTTGAATCCTTACATCTGTTCTGTTGTGTACCATGGTTATGATTATTTATTTATATGATTTTCGCATAATGCTTATGTTATGTAAAAGGATTTATGTATTTTTGTTACCGATCAAATCTCTGTTTAGCCAAATAATTATCCATAGTGATTTTTATACCCTTATGCTCTCTGTATAATATTTTTCACTCTGATATATGTTTATAGTTGTTAACCACTTTCAGGTGACATGATAGGACCAGTGCATGGAATAGGTACAAGAGACTTTGTAGTCATAGTTCAGCTCTAGCAATATAAATACATAGAAGCTCCAATATATATATTTTTAATTATGGGCACCCTTTTATTTTACTTCGCTGCACTATTAATTTGTTATGCCTTCAGTTATTGTCTTGTTGCGATGCCAAAAATTCAGATATCGAATTTGGGTCGTGACGGGTTCTCTAATCTCTTTCTCTCACTAAAAACCAAATGCCCCCGTGATTGTTGTTTGAAAATCGACTACAATGTTGTAGCAGTAGCTGAATCTGGGTTCTTCACAAAAAGCTTCCTCAACACCACCACCACCAATTCCGATGATCTCAATATTAAAAGAGATGTCCAGCTGTAGACATCCCATTTTTGACCACCCGTAAGACTCATGCGCTTGGTCCAGCGCATTCGATGATGAAAACTACATTGTGTAATTCTAGTTCTCGGTGAGGGAATCCAAAGTCGAGCCTCGAAACAATCCCAAAACCTTCCTACTTGTCTCAGTCTTACCTTAGAGGTTCATTTTTGACCATTGTACCATCTTGTACTGAGTTTGAAACAGGGGAGTGAGGCAACACATTAGGGCCCGGCTGTGCCCCATTGGGAGTCAGCCGTGGCTATTTGGGCTCGGCTGTACCTCGATAGCGATACACACTGTTCTGGGCGAGAGCCCGCCAACTGTCTTTTTTTGAAGATATTTTCAACTTGTTTTGCTCAAATTCTATAAAAATGAGGTTATACCTCTATTTTGAGGGCTGAAAAATTTCTAAAAAACCTATACACACAAGAGAGAGCTCATTTTTCCTATTCAAGTCATCTTTGAGCCAACCTATCTTTTTTGACGAATATTCATATACAATACATCACCTTAGATCATAACCTTAGAAACTTGGTTGAGACTTTAGCATCACAATTCAAACTTGAGATTGTGCTTGAACCAAGTTTGTGTTACAAACAAGAGCTTGCTTCTTTGAGAGGTATAAGCTTACTATCTCTTCTCTTGCTCTCTTTGCTGTCTCTTATTATCTATTTCTTGTGTTTTTATATTGTCTTGAGCCTATTTCAATAGCTATCAAAGGGTAGAGAGAGTTAACATTCTTTCTTACACCTTCATCTAGAGCTCAAACCCTTGTTTCGCACCCTCACCCTTTTCTTTGATTTTCGAATTGATTTTCAGAGTTTAAAATAAGCTAAAAATCATGCTTGGAGGTTTCAAAGGTGGAGGGGTTAGCCATCTCTCCTTGTTCTTGCTGACTAGCCTTAGTTTCTTTGCTTGTTGTTTAGCTTTTTAGGCTTTTTTCATGCACTTTGAGCCACTATTTTTCACCTATTGGGGGCTATTTTAAGGCTATCCTAGGTTGTTTAATTGGTTCAAGCTTTGATTAGTTTGTTTGTTGTATAAAAGCCTCATTTTAATAAGCAACTTACCATTCATTTCTTCCATTTGAGAGTTGTTTCAACCGGTTGATGGTTGTACAAAACATGAGCTAGAGATCTATGCTTAATGGCTTAATCTCTACGGAGGTTCATCATCAACAGCATGGTCTCTCTTTCATGTTGAGAATCATTTCCCGCTTGACATGCTTCTCATTTAGTGGGCGTAATCATCACCTTGGACAAATGGATTAAAGAATGGTAAAGACTAATGAATTTGGCTTAAAATGAACCAATCCAACATAAAGAAAATGAGTTATATTGCTTAGGTTCGACCGGACATTATGCCGAGTCTATTGTGTCAAGAGTTGTCACACGTCAATTCATAGTGTTTTGACGACCCTTGAAGCATCTTTACTTCCCCCTTTGAGCTCACTCCATGATAAAGGGGAGGAGTTGGTGTTGATTCATTGCATTCATTGATTTTTGTCCAAATCGTAGCTGAAATCATCAAGCAAGCAACTTGCTCATGGATAGTTTTGGAAATGACTCCATTCTTCTTTTAAGGCTTTCCATGATAGAGAAGTGTAAGAGGGACAAACAAAGCTCAGAAAATTCTGTCTGCACTATTTTTACCTTAGAACATAAAAATAGAGTTTTGCATGAAATTAGGGCACGACCGGTCCTATTTGGGCCCGGCCGAGCTTCATTGGGGACCTGTCAGACCCCAATGTTTGGTAAACAGAGTTTTTTTTTGTAGAAAACTGAGGGCAATGGCTGAAGGTGAAATAGGGCAAATTCCAAGGAAGGTAGACAAAGTTGCTTCTGAAAATCGTCACATGCATGCCATCCTTATGCTTTTTAGTTCTATCAAATGTTGTAAATTAATGCTCTCATTATCATTGTAATTAAATATAATTAGCATTATTGTAATGATTATGAATGTTTATTATTGAGTAACTTAGATAGTTAGTTTTATTGTGTACCTTTATTGTAGTAATTAAGTAGCTAGCTTATTTCTTATTATTAGTCTTGTTGTAATAGCTTAGCTAATTAGTTGTTTATTCATTCATTTGATTTTGTAAAAGTTAGTTTAATTCGGACACTTGGACATTCGTTTAGGCCCTCTTGCACGAGGGCAAAATATGTAATAAACGTATATGTCTTTCAACCCCCATTTCTTTCTCCCTTTTATTTACCTGCTTATAATAGTAGTGTAGAGCATCATGTTTCTTAGCATTTCTCATGTTTGCATGCACTCGTCTCACATGCATTTGGATTCGGCTCATCATATTAACCAATGTCATTTTCATTTTCATTGTTTGAATACGTGATTTATCACATGTCTTGGAATTGGATCATATATCATGCTCATAGTCGAGCCTATAAAAATTACATAAATATATGTGTTACATAAGTCATATTGCATTATTTAGGAACATGCATATTTTCTAATTGTTTTGTTTTGTTTGGCTTGCCTTGGAGTACTAGGTGAGCGTTTATTACTTTAGCATCTTCCATCGCATGTGATTGTTGCCATATCGAGCATGCTTTCTATGAGACTAAATGCTTAAATGATATAACTTTTTGAATGCCTATGGATGAAGGTTAATTACGAAAATTGGGATGCAATGATTAGCGTACATACAAACTCACATTTTCCAAGTGACAAGTATCAAAAACAATTTTCAAACAAACACGAAATCAAAGTGTTTCAACTTTTGCAAATTAATCTATACTTGTGTGCAACACATAGTAATGTTAGTCTAATAATCGGAACTAGAGCATATAATGTAAATAAGAATCACATCATGATTAGTAGACGCCGATCTTTGATCGAGGGAATGGGGTCCTCAATTCATGACCTTCCCCTCTTGAACCTAAGTTCCCGAGCCAAGATACTTTGGTGATGACGGATAAGTGGCCTTTGGCACGAGTCACAGGTTTCTAAAAATTTTCAAACATATTTAGGTGGTGACTCTGAAATTTAGCAATGTAGTCCATTTTTGGCATTTTTTATTCAAATCGATTTTTCAAAAGAATTGCCAGATTTGGACCCCTTTTGTGTTTTCACTGTTTCACGTTACACTTGTGAAATTAGATTTAGAACCACGAGAGTCCAACTTGTAGAGCTAATCGTATCCAAAAGGGGTGCAAAAAGCAAGCTACACCAACGTCTCTGACGCCGTCGAAGTCGACTTGTCCCCTGATAAAGCTATTCATCACCTCAATTCACTTGTCTCCAGATTGCAAAGCCTCAAAAGAAAGGTATATATATATATATATATTATGTTGTATCCCCACCAAACCCTAACCTTCTTTTGCTTGGTTGCTCTGATAATTACTCCTTTTTGGGAACTAGATTTAGATTGTGTAATTTTTTTGGACATTGAAACAAATGAAACTATAAGCAAATTCCACATTGAATTTCAAGTTCATTTGCATTAGGATTTCGATTTCAATTTGTGATTTGGAGATCTCGTTTTTGTAATTTTGTTGAATTTTTGTTTTTGAAGCTCTATTCGAGTTGATTTCTATTCATGGAGTTGATTTCGAGTTGACTTGCAATAGAGGTGTTCATTATTCATTGATTTCGAGTTGATTTAGCCAAAGAAAATCACAGGGGAAGTGTGTGATTTGGCCAGAGAAAATCAACATGACAAGGGAAAGAAAATCAAATTTCTCTGGCTATTACACAGAGAAATTTGTCCCAGCCTTTTCAAAATGTTCACTGTAAAGGCAAAAAAATCTCATGACAGAGAATATCAGTATGTTAGAGAAAATTACACATCAATTTTGAGAAAATCAACTGGTTTGAAGAAAATTTCACACAATTAGTTTGAAGAAGAAGCTTAAAAGAGGGGTAGTAAGTAAATTTTAGAGAATATCAACAGGCACAAGGGGAATTCTAGAAAAATTACATATCTCAATGGGATATCTTAATGCCAGAGAAATTGCAGAAAAAATCAACATGCCATAAAAATTTTATTTTTACAATTTCTCGGCTATCACACACAAATCGAGAAGTCTAATGCGGTCAGAGAAATTGCAAATACCAGAGAAAATTTCATGCGCATACACACACACACACACACACATAACTAGCTTAAAGAAGAAACTTAAAAGATAAGTAGTAAGTAAATGTCAAAGAAAATCAACAGGCGCAAGAGGAATTCCAGAGAATTTTCATATCTCAAGAAAATATATTAATGCCAAAGAATTTGTAGAGAAAATCAACATTTCAGAGAAATTTCATTTTTACAAATTTCTTTGGGTATCACATACAAATCTAGCCAAGGTTTTAGGCAAACAAAATCAACTTATCAAGAGATAAAGCTTTCACAAAATTCTTTAAAATGACAGAAAAATTAACTTATCAAAAGACAGAGAAAATTTCAAAATACAGAGAAAATCAAAGAAATTGAACAAATCAGAGAAATTTCAAAATACAAATCTTTGTGTTTTGAAATTTCTCTAGAAAAATGTTGAGGAACTCCAATCACTATGAAAATATTGCATATCCTTTATCTTATAAAATCTTAATACCAAGAACCTTAAAAAAAAAAAAAAAAACAAGTACCCTTAAATATAATCAAAAATCTTTTGAATTATAACCAAAATAATAATCATAATGAGTCATAATTAATATCACAATCAATCATAACTAAGTTGTAATTAAATACCACAAAGATTATAATTAGGACATATGATACATATTCCAAAATAAGGTGTGTATTATAAAATTTCCAATAGATAACCACATAATTTTCTTTCTTCTCTTTTATTTATTTTGATATAAAAATAGTTAATTAGTCTGGGTGTGAATTGAATTGATCAGATTTGTTGACTTGTCAATTCTATTTATTTTATTTATTTTTAGGTTTTTTATTTTTTATTTTTTTAGAATCATGAAACTATTATTATAACTTATAATACACGAAGTCTTGAAATCAAATTTAAAATGATATACATTGTCTTACTATCTAGTGCAAGTTGGGTGTAACCCGATCTATATGTACCCATGTTGGACCAAAAATAAAATAAAATAATCTACATGTACACGTGCGGTGGTTCTATTTAATTAGGCGGTGAAGTAATTTAATGATATATTTACCATTCAATTAATTTCAGCTACACATTAATTAGCTTTCTTTATTTTATTTTTAGGGTTATGATATTATGAGATAAAAAATAACTAGAAGAATATATTGTGAAGTCAATAATAATTACTTTTTCTTTGTCCTAATCTATCAATCAAAACTTTTAATGTCTATAAATTTTTCTAATAATTTGACTATTGTTTCTCTTTTGCCAATCAATAATTTAAATGTCACTTAGACATTAATCATCTATCTGTACTATATATTAAGAAAAATAAGTTTTTAATTTTATGAGCTCTAGAATTTTCAAAACTCCAATCCAATTATGTTGATTTTTTGTTATTTAAAATATATATATATATATATTGGCTACTAAAAATTGAAATTTAAAATTGTAATCAACAAAGAATTTATTGAATTCACCTATCATTTAGGGATTTAAATTTTAAGATACACATGATTTAAGGAATTATTTTCCATAAGTAAATTATATTGTATTATATATTTTACTTAGCTAATCAGCAAGAATTTACGTTAAAAAAAAAAAAAAAAAAGAAACTTACACAACAAATATCATTCATTGCTTTCACACACTACAAGAAATTACACCTTCACGGCCACTTTTACTGACTAAAAAAATTTTATTTGTAAAAAAAATGACATTTGCCAACTAAAGTGTTTGAGCCCACCCAATGAGTGTGCTTAAAACTTGTAAATTTGGTTTTTAAAAATTGAAATTACTATGGCAGTTAAACTGCCGTGAACATGGGTGTAGTAGAAAAGTTTTTTTTATTATTTATTATTTAATTTGCGCATGATAGAATCTTTAAAAAATTAAATTTAGACCTCACTTAATAGTATAGATAATGGACGATTGATAAAATATATATATATATAGTTGGGCAGTTTATTTATCAATTTATATTTTATTAGTTATATATGCACTGTTAGTAAAATATATATATATATATATATATAAGTTCACATGCGTATAGTTTGCGAGATTATCTATCAATTTGTTTTTTATATAGGTTGTGTATGCGCCTTTATTAGGGGCGCAGCAGGTTTTACATGTAGAGTTGTAATTCTACTATTGAATAGCTGATAAAAATCAGCAAATAGACGTCAGGATTTTGGCCAACTCGATTTGTTTAAAATATATGTGAGCTAATCTTCTTGAGATTCCTTTTCAAGTCAACATCTTGGGCCAAACGCATCACAAAGTAAGATTTCTTTCTAAGTTAACATCTTGGGCTAAGACACTCAGACACATCACAAAGGAAACTATACGCATTAATTAGTAAGAAAATATGGGCACTAGTTGGTGTATACCCAATGTAGTATTGCTCCCTTTAATTCATCCGAGATTTCCTTCCCTATGCGAAAGAAGAAAAAAAAAATTAAAAAAACAAAACAAGTTGAGCTGCCATATTTATGCCCTAAAATAAACAATGACTAAAGAAAGTGTTGGCTCCCTTCAATTCAATGGAGATTCCCTTCTTCCCTATGCAAAAAATAAAATAATAATAATAATAATAATATTGAGTGGTCAAATCCCGGCCCAAAGATAAAAAAAAGACTACAAGAAAGTCTTTCTTTAACAATTGTATCCTCTCTATATTTATTTGAGGTTGCAAGTGGTGAGATGGGATTAAGGAAAATTTAGCAAATTCAATTGGTGTATTAGTTTTCCAAGACACTCAACCACATCAAAGAAGAAAATAAATGCATTAATTGGTATATAAGCGTAATAGCACGGTTTCAAATAAATAAATAATAATTGATTTTAAAATTAAACAGTAAAACAATTAAAATACATAAAGAAATAGAATTAATTAAATTTTAACTATTTAATCACAATTTCATTTATGTTTCTTTTTTCGTATCATTAATGTTATGTTTGAAGTTCTAAATAATAAATACATGATCATCATGATGTAATTAAAAAAAATTAAATAAAAACTATGGCAAATTATAAATATATTATTATTTTCATAATTTTAATTTGTCATATATTAGATTCATATGATGATATAGTAAACTATGTGTATATATATAATAATTACTTCTCTCTTTTTGTTTTCTTTCTTCTTTTTTTTTTCTTTTTTTCTTTTGGTTTGTGAAACTAACTCAAAAAATTGAATAACAAAATGAAAATGATAAACAATGGACTACCAATGACTTCTATCCTCTTGTCCTTCTTGAAATCAAGTTTTATCTAACAAGTATAACTTCTAAATTTTCTCACACTAGCTAGCTTTAGCGATCTACATTGAGCCCTTTTCTTGTTCGCCTCTCTCAACCACTTCGCGACTTTCACAATCTTAATCATCTAACTTTTTTCCTGCTAGGCATCTTAACTTCTCTTTGTCAATTGCCCTTGCCTTATCACCACCATTTTACTAAACCCCTAAACTCACTTATATTTGTATATAAAATATTGATTTGGCTAATCTACATTTTTATATATTTTTAATTGAGTGGTGTAAAATTATCATATTTTTATATATTTGTTATATGATGTAATATTTTGCTTCACACTAATTACATCATTTGACAGGCTCTATATGATATTTATGAATAGTGTCATGTAAAGTATGATATCAAATGTGGTCAACATAAATTATTAAAATTTTATTTTCAACATTCTTTTTTAAATATTACAAGTTTAAATAACTAAAATTTAAGCAATAAAATGTATATTACCACACATATATTGTTTCTAAAATATTTTTCTTATGAAAAATTCATTTTTGTCATAGAATATTTATACCAAAAAAAAACACTATTTTTTCTCATATTTTTCTTAAACTTTAAATTTGAACTCCAGAATCTATCAATTATTGTTTAAATTAGATTTGATTTACATATAAACTTTCATCTAATTTTTTTTTAAAATTTTAAATTAGATATGTTTGGATGGGTTAATAATTTTATGCAGTATATATTTATTAATTTTTATAAACAGAAATTAATATTTTGGAGCTCTAAAAATTTTTTGGACAAAAAGTTATTTTGCGTTAATATATAGATAATAATAGATTTGAAAAAATTATCACTCACAAACAATAATTATAGTTTCATTTGTCAATTAAAAATAAAGTGCTAATTTCAAAACATGATGCTTTCTATTATAGAAATTGTAGTCAGATTATTGCTTATTAAAGATTCATGATTATAATTAAAGAAAACTAAAAAACTTATCATATTGATTAACAAAATATTTAAATTAAATAAAAATAAGAAAGAACTAATAATATAATTAAAGAGCTCGTAATATTATAATATAATGTTATTAAATTCTATCATTTTATAACAGGTGCATAAAATTTTAATAAATTATTTTTTAAAAAGTATCATGATTTTAGAAAACATATTACCTTATTGATTCAAAATAAATTTCCTACCAAAACAATTATTAATTTTTATTTTACACAATCTCACATCAGGAAAAAAAGAAAAAAGTGAGTTGTTTTACTGATATAAAGTGAACCTTATAGTGTTGTGCATGTTTTAATTGAAAACAATTTAAATTTTAAAATAAAATAAAATTTAAAAGTTTTAATTAATTAATTTTTGTATAAGTTGAGTGGTCTTTTGACCGATTTTAACTATTTTATCAGAATATATATATTTTTTCAACAGTGTTACACACATCAATTACTATACCAAATAGTGTACCTATTGTGAATCTTATAAATCTTCATCTTATTCCAAAAGGTATCTTACACAAGTATTTATACAGTAAACAAAATATCTGATCTATACAAAATATCTAATCCTAACTAACTTTTTAACGAGCATAGCTCATATCAGTCTAAAAAACTATAACAAACTTATATTCTAACCACCACAACTGATTCCATTGTAGCATTCCATTTGGATACGATTACAGACCTGTGATGCACAAGCTGTAGCAGGCAAAGGCTGCAACTTAGGTTTGATGTTCGATGGTGTGATGTTAGATGTGATAACTCATTCATCCCTTCTCTCGCTGATAGGGCAAGGAAGCACTAACAGCTTGTCTTGAAGATAATGAAATCGAGAAAGAGAGATCAGCCACTTGATCAACTGTAGGAACATATTTGAGCTCAACCTATTTGGCAACCACTTTCTTTCTAATAAAATGACAATCAATCTCGATGTGCTTGGACTGAGAATGAACCACAAGATTGGATGCTAAAGCCATAGCAGACAAACTATCACACCAGATAACAGGAATAGTAGGAGAATAAACACAAAAATCCGCAAGTAACTGCTGAAGCCAAGTGAGCTCAGTTGTGGCATGAGCTAAAGCTTGATATTCAGCCTCAGTGGAAGACCAAGAGATTGTAGCTTGCTTCTTAGCTGACCAAGAAATCAAATTAGACCCAAGATAAACACAATAGCCAGAGGTAGATTTTCAATCAAAACTGTCACCTGCCCAATTTGAGTCTGAAAATGAAGAAAGAGAAAAAAGACTAGGAGTGAAAGAGAGGCCATGAGACAAAGTCCCCCTAACATAGCAAAGAAGCCTCTTAACTGCTTGAAAATGAGCATTGGTGGGAAGATGCATAAACTGACAAGCCTGATTGACAGCAAATGAGAGATCAGTTCTAGTGATAGTCAAATATTGTAGGCCTCCCACTAAACTCCTATACAAAAAAGGCTGAGAAAAAGGCAAAGAGTCAGATTCAGAAGGCACTGACTTAACAACCACAAGAGAAGAGCATGGTTTACAGTCTTGCAAACCAGCTTTGTGAAATAAGGCAACTGCATACTTGCCTTGAGTTAAGAAATAACCATGCTCATGCATATGAACTGAAATGCTCCTTTATTGAAAATGCCTTATGCATTTGCTAAAGAAGTTGAGCAAGCAGGGTAGAATCACTTCCAGTAAGTAATATGTCATCAACATACACCAAGAGGATGGTAAGACTAGTGGAAGTGTTCTTGATAAAGAGGAAAGTATCTGAAAGACTATTGGTGAACCCTTGAGAGAACAAGAAGGCTGAAAAAATAGAGTACCAAGCCCTAAGGGCTTACTTGAGATCATATAAATCTTTCTTGAGTTTACAAACATGATTAGGAGATTACACAAATCCTGGAGTCTGGATCATATAGACCTCTTCCTGAAGAATGACATGAATAAAGGCATTGGAAATATTATGCTGTTTGATAGGACATTGAAATTGAAGAGCTATACTCAAGAAATTCTGATGGTGGGTTGTTTAGCCACTAGACTAAAAGTCTCATGAAAGTCAATGCCCTCATGTTACAAATACACTTTGGCCACCAATCTACCATTATACTTTGCAATAATACCATTGGAATTTCTTTTAATGCGAAAAACCCACTTGCACCCAATGGCAATCTTATGTGATGGAAAAGCAACAAGGTCCCAAGTGCCATGTTGTTCAAGAGCTTGATATTATTTCTTCATGGCTTAAAGCCACATAGGAGATTGAAGAGCAGCCTGAACGGAGGTAGGTTAGTGTTAAGAAGAGAAGTAGTAGCAGCAAGACACGGTGGGAGTTTGTGTTTGGATCTAGTAAGCATGGGATGTGTGTTGGATACAGAAGAAGGAAGAGAATGAGGAGGTAAGTCAATAGTAATAGAGAAAATAGGTATGGGCTGAACAAGGGAAGCAGGAGCAAGAGAAAGAAGAGAAGAAGAAAAAGGCTCAGAAGAAGCAGACAAAGGTAAAACAGAAAGAGCAGAAGATGGCACAGAAGTAGGTGGTGCAAAAAAAGGCCTAGAAGGAAGCACAGAACAAGAAACTAATGAAGTAGACCAGAAAAAGGAAGTAAGATTAGACAAATCTAAAGAGGAAGAAGAAGGAACTAAAGACTGCTGAGAAAAAGGAAAACAAGACTCATTAAAGACTACATGCCTAGACATGTAGACTCTAACAGAAAAAGGATCAAAACACCTATAACCCTTAATGGTAGGATGATAGCCCAAGAAAGCACAAGAAGCGGATTTAGGTTGCAGCTTGTGAGTAGTGTAAGGCTTTAACCAAGGAAAACATTGTCAACTAAATACTTTGAAGAAGGAAAAATCAGGTAAGGTATGAAACAAAACTTCAAAAAGGGTCTTGTGATGTAAATCACTAGAGGATATTCTGTTAATAAGGAAAGCAGCTGTGGCAATAGCATCAAACCAAAATTTAATAGGAACAGAAGAGTGATGAAGAAGTGCTATTGCAGTTTTAGTAAGATGTCTATGTTTGTGTTCAGCTATGCCATTTTCAACCTAAATATAGGGACAACTGCGTTGATGAACAATGCCATGAGAAAACAAAAAAGCATCAGCTCTTTTATTAACAAATTCAGTACCACAATCAGTCCGAAGGATCTTAAGTGAAGTCTGAAATTGAGTTTCAACATAGGCTTTGAATACAAGAAATTTATCATACACCTCACTCTTGTAGTTTAAAGGATAAACCCAAGTGAATCTACTAAAATCATCCACAAACAAAACATAGAAACGAAATGGGGCATTAGCCACTGTGAAAGGACTCCATACATCACTATGAACCAAGGAAAATGGACAATTAGCAGAAGTATTAGACAATTTGAAAGGAAGCCTATGAACTTTGGACACATTACAATCAATACGAGACAAGTCCTTACTCAATGAAAATTTATTTGGTAAAAGAGCAGCCATATGATGAAGCTTTAGAGATGGTGGATGTCCTAATCTACGATGGCAAAGCATATCAGACATAGGGGCAGTAGTGCTAGACTGAAAAACTTAGAGAGAAATTGCTCAGAAGATGAAGTGAATTGGTAGAGACCATTGACATTAACACCTTTATGCAAAACACTACAACAAAAAAGGGTTTTTACGGTGTGTAATGCACGTCGTAAAAACCATTATACGACGTGCAGTGCGCGTCATATTATGACCAGTCATGGAAAGTCATTCACTTTCAACGACATGCTTCGTATGTCGTTGTTACTTTTTCTAGGACATGCTATAGTACACCGTTAAAAACTATTTAACGGCAGATTTTGTGCGTCGTTGTTACTTTTTCTACAACTACATTTGGATGCCGTTAATTGGTGAGAAAAATAACAATGCTGATTGCGTGTCGTAAAATATGTAATACAACGACTTATTATGCCTGTCGTGGAATATGCAGTTTTTTATTTTTATTTTTATTTTTAAATTCAGCAGGTTCTGTTTGACCAATTTTGTACAATCTAACAAATATTACAAACAAGCATCACAAAATATCAATCAACCACCAAAATATTGTTTGAACCATAAAAAAAAAATATATCCATAAATTATAAACATTCAACAATTGTCTATACATTCCAAACATTCGAAAACTATATCCTTAAGTTCTAAACTGTACAAAAAGTTTAAACCATCCAAAACTATGCATATCTAACTTTCTAAACATATCGACAACTATTAAGAGATTATCTAAAACTACTGACAACAGTTCCTATAACAGTTGTTGCTGCAATTGCAGTAAATCCACTTGCTCCTATCACAGAGACGAGGGTGCCCAATGTATGTGTTAAGGCACCTAAACCCGCGGCAATAGCTAGTGCAACTAACCCTATTGTATTTCTTGTCTGCATGACAAAGGAAACTTCACTTAAGTCAAAAAACCGACGACTCAAGGACAAAAATATTTCTTGAGGTATTAAGAAATGATCAAAAAATTTTAAAACATCAATAAAACATTTTCAAAATTAATAAGATAATTCAATGGCCCTATAAAAGCAATGTTATATAAGCCAATCACATGCCGAACGTAGCTTTTTTTTAGTTATAAAATAAAGCAAATAAATCCATTTTTCAATACACAATAAACTTTTTTAAAAGAACAAACTCAATTATGCACCTAATCAACTAAATAAACTAGACGAAACCATTTAATAACAACAACATCAACTAAGGGCATTAGGTTTACAAAGAACTATCAATAAGTCTTTTAATTTAAAAACAAACATCTTTTAGTCCAAAAATACTAACCAGCAGCTACAATAGAGTAGATATTTGAAATCAAATAAAAATATTTTACCTGCCTCCATGATAGTTGGTAATTGCTATAGCAGCCACCATATGGGGTTGATGACAAAAACTAGATTGCTAAAAAAAAAAAAAAAAAACTGAGGAATATAGGTAAATAAGAAACAATGAAAATAAAAAATTAACTCTAATGAACTAAAGCAACAAATACAGCATAAGGTAGAGCTTAACCTAAGAAGCCCTAAATTCCTTTTCTTTTCTCTTCTTGTAGAAAACCCACAATTTCAAATTCTTTGCCACAAAAGAGTAAACAAATGCCCATTTTGGTACAATGTAAAAACAAAGTAATATATATTCTATAATTCTAAAAGCCTTGGCATTTATATGATAGTCATTTCTTATCACCATGATGTACATGGTAATTCTCTAGATTAAATAAGATTTGCAATAACCCATAATCTAAACCAAGAGGGTAAATTTTAAAAAAAAGCGTGCCACAACAAATTATCTCTAGATTACATAAAAAAAAAACTATGCTCACCCACGATTACTCCTGCTTGCAAGGAAAAAATAGATTACACAATTCATAATCAACCACAATTGCCACTGTCTAAACCTTTCATAATTTTGTTATAGCACTCCACAAAAAGTATAAAGTTTCTTATTCTAATAGAGGAAAAATATGCAACACACTAATTTTCGGACAAAACCTACAAGTTCAAATTTTCTGAAAAATCCCATGCAACATAGCTAGTCTTGAAGTTGCACACTCTTTTTCTTCCTAGCTTTGAGCCACTAATGTCATCAAACCCTTTACCAAAACCCCTTACTAGAAATCATTCAAACCCACCCAATTGCAATCCACACATCCCCAACTGAAAGTAGCCAAAGAAATTCAAATTACTGTTTTAGCTTAAATCTGATACAAAGCCTTACACCAAGAATTCCCATCTTTCATATCCAGCATTATAGCTTCCTTTGCATGTTTGATGCTTTCCTCGACAATCTCTGCCTGATTATCAGCACCTACAAAGATAACAAAGAATTAGGAAAGCAAATGAATGCATTTATATTATGATTGATGCACAACCTTTGACTCGAAGAGAGAGTGTGAGCTCTACAATGCTTCCATTTGTTGTGATCAGATCTCCAAATTATTTTTATATTTACACTTTATACAAGCCTTAGCAAACTAGAAACTGAAAATTAGAGACCACAAATAGCATGAGAATGAGGCTACTTTCTGATTTGAAATGATAAACCAATCTGAATTTTCTCTTATATATTTTACCTTTCTTTGACTAACTAGAAAATATGCCCTATTTACATTTTTACAAGAATACTCACCTAATATAAAAATCATAAACAATTTTTTTTTTTATTTTTTATCTCCATCTATCATGCTTTTTTTTTCCCAAGCGAGGGAGTTATTCTTTGTACTTCCAAAGTGTCTAGACCAGTTAAATTTGATGATTACCAAATTGTCTTCAGCAAATATAACTGGCAATACAAGGGCAAAACAGTCAGTCAAGAACACAAAAATTCTAACAAAATTCACCATCTCTAGGCCTGTTGCTTCCATCAACACCACAACAGAGGTACTAGATTAAAAGACATCAATGAAACTGGTAGCAACAAAACAAACAGAAGGATTTAGAACTCAAGAAGCTCAAAGTCAAAAAATAGATAGAGTAGTGAATGTTTTCTCTTTCCTTCTTCCTTTTGAGACACAAAAGAAAAACCAGTAAAGGTTTTTGGAACAAGAATACGATGACAGGTACAAGCAATGTCCGTTACAACATTATTATTAACTAAAATAGATTCATTAATATCCTAAATAAGCTCACTGTAGAGAATGTAAAAAAATAAATAATAAATTCACTGGGAATTGGGACAACTTTCCTTGCTTTCTTTCCTATTATTATTTAATTAATTAATTTAGGTATTTTATTTATTTATTTTGCAAGGATTAGATGAGAAGAAATATGACCATGATAAGTAACAGAGATGCTTGTATGGCTATAGAATTACAAGACAAGATAGAAGGATGAAGGAAAGAGTCTATGGCATTAAGTTTCATGCCACCAAGAACCAAAGAGATAAGATAAAAAGGCATGAAAGCAAATTCAAATTTGATATCTTACGATCTCTATAGGATGGAAATTACAAATGAAGCATGCAACATCCAATGATAACACTTTCTAACAGATTTCAACATCAGCAATTCAACTATCTTGAAAATCCTACGTGATTTGTGATTAGATCAAGATTAACTAATTCCAAACCCAATAAATTCAAAACACTCAACCTAAAATCATCAAACACTTACGAGAGTGATTTTAGTTTGTTTGTTTTTGAGAATAAACAATAAATCAACACAAACGATTTTTACGTGGAAAAAACCACAATTGAAGAACCTTCAATTGTAATCAAAAACCACGGGCGAACCGCCACTATCAATCCACTACTGAAGAACGAAAAGATTACAAAGAAATCATACAAATTACCCAACCCTAGTCAATTTGTCTCTGAATCTTCTGTAACTCTTTTCACCACACCTTCGTCACGGAATTGATTCTGAAGTTGATTCCACACCACAACTTCACTTGTCGAATTAACGACTGCGTAGACTCAAACTCCTTTTTGATCCTACGCTTTGATCTTCGGAATCCACCGAAGAGAACTCACTTGAAACTTAAGAAGCAACCTCCTTGATGTATGAATTTCAATGCATAAGTTCATAACTCTCTTAAGAACATCAAGGAAAACGATCAAAAATCTCCAAAGAAGACTTCAAACACAACCCTAGTTTGTTTTGATCAGATCTAGGAAAACGTACTTCACAAAAACACCCTTAGCAGCTTTAAATAGAAAACTGGATCCGCGATCTCCGCTCGAGCTCACAACATCCCGCTCGAGCGGACTGACCAAAAACTGCATGCGAAGAAACTGAGATGCGCTCGAGCGTAGGAGTTTCCGCTCGAGCGTAAAATCACACCCACCAGTATTTGTTGCTTGCCCTGACAAACTACTGAGACCTGCCAATCTACGCTCGAGCTCAACAGTCTCCGCTCGAGCGGACAGTACAAAAACACAAAAAAAATACTTTTGAATCAACACAAGGTTTTGTCTCCGGATTTGACAACATAGGGACCTAACATATCTTATAAGAGTCAAATTGAGGGCGTTGCAGGTTAGAAAGAAACATACTCAAACTGCCCTCTGAACGAATTGTCCGAGCAGCAGCAACCCAAACTGTTAGATTTTGACTAGAATAAAGTCTCATGTAAATAAATGGCCCAAACATTCCAGATCTAAAATAGAGAGAACTCCATAAATTATCTTCCAAAGAACCAAGAACCCAAGTATAATGTAACCATAAGAGAAAACAGAATAATAACTTCTTGTGTTTTAATAAATATAGAAGATTATATTCAAGAGGAACCAAGAGAAAACAGAAAAATAACACGGAACTAAGATCCTTGCCTTGAGCCATTGTTCTTTCTAGCATATATAATTGACAAAGTATCTTTATGTTTGGACCCTGCATCAGATATAAACTTATTGGTAGTTGAATATACACAGATGAAATAAAAACACACATCACCCCTGAAATTGGAGAAACAATGGAAATATATCATAACTCAAAAACGTAACCTTGCTTAATGCAAGTGTAAAGTAGTTTTTTTGCTGAAGGTAGATCTCCGTTTTTCCAAATGCAGTTACCTAAGCAGAGCCAAACATCTACCAGAGATGGATTCAACTTCACCTGGAATAACATCAGCCAATTTCAAAACGTAACCCTCAGCCTGAGCAGTGCAGCACACGAAACAACTAGGATTAAAACTTTTTTCTTTTTTACTTACAGCTTTTGAGAGGTGGTTTTTTGCTTCTTTTTTGTAATCAGGAAATACATCTAATATCTTTCCCCTCAAATATTCATGTGTTACCTGTCGTGTTTGTTATTGGTTTTGCTTATTATTATTATTATTTTTTTTTTGGGGTGTGGGCATATTGTTCTAGAAACAAAATGGTAATTAGAGGAAGAAAGTTCTGCGAAATGGCAATGTTTGTCGTCACTGCGAAATCCCATTTCTAATCTGTTAAATTTTATCAAGTTATAGTGACTCCGTAACTGCTACTAGTCTGAAACCCTGTTTCTTCATTGCCCATTCATCAATTTCAATTTCAACTTCAACTTCATTTTCATTTTCATTTTATAGTTAGTCAAAACTGTTAATGTAAATTGTAAATTGTAAACATACCTACACTCCACCTACCACCTCCACTTCACCTACCCTACCTACCACCTCCACTTCACCTACTCCACCTACCACCTGCTACCACCTACTCTTCTATATATATAGGAATCATTGTAACATTCAAAAAATATCAATCATAATACATACAATTTATTCCCTCTGTATTTCTCTCTTTATACATCAACTCTAATATGGTATCAGAGCAAGGTTAACAACTTAGTAATTCCGCTTCACCGGCGGGCGGCAGCCTCGCCTTGGCCGCCCGCCGGACCTCTACACATGCCTTCACTCCCTCTCTCTCTCTCTCTCTCTGCAAGAACCTTACATACAGAAGCTCCATTTCCTCTCTGCTGCTCGTCAAACATGGCGGCCACCACTAGAGGTTGCCGATTGTTTCACGAATGCTTCGTCTGCCCTCGTTTCTTCTGTCATAACCAGAAGCCCGAAGTCGATCCCTTCGCCGCCGAGGGCTACGCACGCGCCTCCGGCCTCCTCGGCGTCTGCATCGCCACCAAACTAGTCAGCGGCCTCGCCGACGCAATGCTCGACAGCGTCCCCGTCGATTACAGTACTCTGTTTTCATTGATTCAATCTGCACCTGGTTTTCTCTCTCTAGCTTGGAACAAAGTCCCTCTTCTCACTGTTTCTCGGAGGTAACCCAGCAACACCCACTCGAGCTTGCTCTCGGAATGACTGAACTCGCAGATCAGATTAAAAAAAAAACAAAAAAAAAAATCGCCACCTCCGGCCCCGGCGCCACCAAACTAGTCAGCGGCCTCGCCGACGCAATGCTCGACAGCGTCCCCGTCGATTACAGTACTCTGTTTTCATTGATTCAATCTGCACCTGGTTTTCTCTCTCTAGCTTGGAACAAAGTCCCTCTTCTCACTGTTTCTCGGAGGTAACCCAGCAACACCCACTCGAGCTTGCTCTCGGAATGACTGAACTCGCAGATCAGATTAAAAAAAAAAAACAAAAAAAAAAAATATGGAGTTCCCATACAGCCACCACCGCAGGGAAGAAAGAGACGAAGAGTACCCACCACCAGCGCCACCCTCCTTCGACGGGCCTCCACCACCACATCCGCCGTCATATTACGAACCACCGCCACCAACTGTGTATGGAGGCGGCCCAGGCGAACCATACCGACTGTTAGGGTTGTCCCCCAAGCAGAGAGTACTTTCTCTCTCACTATCCGTGACGGCCAGGTCATCCTTGCCCGCTCCAATCACTCCGATCCTTTCCAGCACTGGATCAACGATGAGAAGTTCCGTCCACGAGTGACGGATGAAGAGGGCTTTCCCAGCTTTGCTCTGGTCAATAAGGCCACTGGTCAGGCTATCAAGCACTCCGTCGGAGCAAAGTGCCGAAACCCATCCCCCAAATTCGGCGCCGCCCCGTTCTTCCCGAATTTCTTGACGAAGTTCGGATCGAAGGTTTACATCATTCACAGGAGGACAGAATTTAGGGCTTCGAAGATTATGCAGAGATGCTCCACTTTTTAATCTTTTTTCCAAACCCAACACCCTCTCCCTCCACTTTATCACATGGCTTGTCCCCTCTCTCTCCTCCGTTTGATTTTCAACTCAATTCTTTTTATTTTATTTTTTTTTCAAATCACTTTTACTCACCAAACAACCTTTCACAGCCACTCTGCACTCCAATAATTTCCCACCACCCCACACCAGCACTCACTTCCCTCTTTCATTTATTTATTTTAAACACTTTTCCACGGCACGTGAGCCAGCCCTTTTCCAATAATTTTCCATTACATTTTATTTAACAAACATACAACAAAAAAAAAAACAAAAACAAAAACAAACCCACAACTACATTCATTCCAGTTGATTTTTCTGCCTTACCACACCTCCCATTCGAGTTTGCAAAACACACTTATTTTATTCATATTGGGGTTCAACCCCGATCACACTGTTACAGCAAAAAAAAAAACGAAAAAAAAAAAAAAAAACAAAACAAAAAAAAAAACAACAATTGTTATATTTATATAAAATTACAAATTATGTTATGCTAGCATTTAAATCAAGTTCTTAATCAATACAAGGTCATACCTCTTCGTAGCCCAGTGATTCTCTTTCAGTAGTTTGTAGTCATCCGAGGACTGTTATAATTTCTTAAACAAATACCCAAAATAATTAATCCATATCAGAAGCTTCTGGGTCAGTTTGGATTTCGTTCTTTTCAGGAACATAACAAACACTCTACACATGAACTCTACTCGGAATAGTT
>NW_021024822.1:797640-835312 GCF_004153795.1 Camellia sinensis
TTTAAGGCTGAAGAGTGGTTGGCTGGAACAAACCAACTCTAGTTACTCTTCAGCTGAAGTAAGTGTATGGCTGAAGAGTGGTTGGCTGGAACAAACCAACTCTAGTTACTCTTCAGCTGAAGTAAGTGTATGGCTGAAGAGTGGTTGGCTGGAACAAACCAACTCTAGTTACTCTTCAGCTGAAGTAAGTGTATGGCTGAAGAGTGGTTGGCTGGAACAAACCAACTCTAGTTACTCTTCAGCTGAAGTAAGTGTATGGCTGAAGAGTGGTTGGCTGGAACAAACCAACTCTAGTTACTCTTCAGCTGAAGTAAGTGTATGGCTGAAGAGTGGTTGGCTGGAACAAACCAACTCTAGTTACTCTTCAGCTGAAGTAAGTGTATGGCTGAAGAGTGGTTGGCTGGAACAAACCAACTCTAGTTACTCTTCAGCTGAAGTAAGTGTATGGCTGAAGAGTGGTTGGCTGGAACAAACCAACTCTAGTTACTCTTCAGCTGAAGTAAGTGTATGGCTGAAGAGTGGTTGGCTGGAACAAACCAACTCTAGTTACTCTTCAGCTGAAGTAAGTGTATGGCTGAAGAGTGGTTGGCTGGAACAAACCAACTCTAGTTACTCTTCAGCTGAAGTAAGTGTATGGCTGAAGAGTGGTTGGCTGGAACAAACCAACTCTAGTTACTCTTCAGCTGAAGTAAGTGTATGGCTGAAGAGTGGTTGGCTGGAACAAACCAACTCTAGTTACTCTTCAGCTGAAGTAAGTGTATGGCTGAAGAGTGGTTGGCTGGAACAAACCAACTCTAGTTACTCTTCAGCTGAAGTAAGTGTATGGCTGAAGAGTGGTTGGCTGGAACAAACCAACTCTAGTTACTCTTCAGCTGAAGTAAGTGTATGGCTGAAGAGTGGTTGGCTGGAACAAACCAACTCTAGTTACTCTTCAGCTGAAGTAAGTGTATGGCTGAAGAGTGGTTGGCTGGAACAAACCAACTCTAGTTACTCTTCAGCTGAAGTAAGTGTATGGCTGAAGAGTGGTTGGCTGGATTAAACCAACACTTTGTACTCCTTAGCCGAAGTAAGTGCATGGCTGAAGAGTGGTTGGCTGGAATAAACCAAACACTTTGTACTCCTCAGCCGAAGTAAGCATATCGGCTAAGGAGTGGTTGGCTGGTAAGCATAGTATAGAAAGCTAAAACCGAAATAACAGTTGGAGTAAGACATTACAAAATGCAAGCATACACACAACAACCGGAATAAGAGTTGCGTAAAATTTTCATTCAAGGAAAAGTCATTACAAGGGGGCATTAGTTCGGTTACAAAGACGAAGCAAAAAAAGAAAAAGTACAAAGTCAAGAAAAAAGATCTTCGATCTCGGCGTCGAAGGCAGCATCGGCGTCAACCTGAAGACCGGTTTCGGGCGCAGGGACGTTTTCAGAAGGAAGAATGGTTTCGGCCGGAGCCACGGTTTCACTTGGTTGATCAATAGTTAGATCTTCCACCATGGGCTCCGACCGAACTACCTGACCTGCATTCACAACCGAAGTATCCTCAGGGGCAGAGTCTTCATCAGTGTCTTCATCATCTGAGCCCTCAAGGAACTGCTGTTGCATGGCCTTGGCATACTCCATCAGGGAGTTCGGTATAAAGTACGCTGGAGGGTTGAAAACCTCGGTCTGAGGATCATGACCGAGCTTCTCAACGGCCCCCCTCCAGCCGCACTTAAAAAAGAGGTCCTTGGCAGCATTGCATTGTTGGGCATAAACATCCTCTGCCCTCTTGAAGCCTTGTTTGTCAGCTTCCTTTACCTTCTCCTTTATTTCGGCATCCTTCTTTCTTTCGAGCTTCACCAGCTCGCGCAGGTACTTGTCCTTCAGAGCTATGGCAGCCTTCTGCCTTTCTGCCTCAGCCGAACTAACCAGTCCGGTCAGCCTGCTGTTCTCAGCTCGAAGCTCGGCCATTTGCTTCTTGATTTCTTCCACTTCGGCCGACTTCATCTCGGCTTCTGCAACAACATCCCTTGTAGTTTGTCTGAGTTCCAGCACCTTCTTGTGAGTATTGTAGTTCTTTTGAATTGCCTGGCAAAAAACGAGGATTTCCCATAAGCCGAGATAAAAGTCTACAAAATTGGACAGAAAAATGGACGGAGTGGCATACCAGGATCATGGACTTCGTTGCAGACCGAATGGACTTTAATTCGGTGTTTAGCTGCTTTCTGTGGTGCTCCATATCCTTGGGGAGGCACACTCCCTTAGCCAGATTAAAGGCCAACTCGTGATCTTTTTCGGCGACAACCGAATCAGCATCCTCGACATCTCGGTTTTTAAAAGTCAATTTTGGTACCCAACGGGTGGTAGTTCGGTCGGTAGGTTCCGGTTGGGGGCTCGGTGGCAAGATTGGTGGAGTAATAGTCTCATCTTCATCAACCAAACTTGGTTCGGACTCGCTGGTTAGGGCGCGCTTAGTTCGGCGCGATGAAGACGGTTGTTGAGAGGGGAGGGCCACAACGGTAGGCTGCGTTTGGCTTGGTGACGTTACTTCGGGCCTAGTTGTTTCGGTGAGAAGGGCCCTAACTCTGCTCCTCTTCGCCATCTCCTCTTCAGCGGTTAGTGGGACAAGTCTTATTTCGGGCAGAGTTGGGTCCGGCTCTGGGGCTTCTTCAAGGAGAAAGTCTGTTACTCTTGCTTTTCGGCGACCGCTGTACCGGTAGGTCGGCTCAAAGTTCAGAAGCTTTGCCCAACTTCTTTCTTTAATCCGTAGTGTGGCTCGCAAAATTGCAAGGTTTGGATAACTATATAAGGAATGAAGATGGGCGAAATCTGCGCAAAAGACAAGTGTTAGTTCGGCTAATAGACTAACAAAAACCGAAATAAAATACAAGGAAGAAGACCGAAGTTAAATTACCAGGCTCTCCCTTCTTCCAATTTATAGGTCGGCCAGGAATTTGGGCTTGAAAATCCTCAAAATTCCCAGAGACCCAGAAGAAGTCATCATCATTAAGGTCTTTGTCCAGTGTATGCTTAATTATCTTCTCTCGGCGGCGGCGGATCCTAAGGTAATAGACCCACCCAGCATCTTTCGAGCCGATGGAATACTGGTGGAATATTTCGGCAAGGCCAAGGTTTAAACCGGTTTGGTGGTTTAGGGCGGCTATTCCCATAATAATACGGTATGTATTGGTGGACAGTTGGGTGGGGCATAACCTAGTCTGCCTAAGGAACTCACAAATCAATGGTTGGACAGGAAACCGTAGTCCGGTTTCTATTATGGATTGAAGAGTAATGGGGACGAAGCCTTCATTATCCCAGGGTGTGATGTCTTTTTCGGCCAAAACTAGCTGGACGTCGTCAGGTATTTGGTAATCTTTCCTGAATTCGGCTAAGCCGCCCGGGGTCTCAACTAGATACCTATACTTACCCATCTGATGTTTAATTTACTTATAAGTTATATCGGTGCAAAAATCGTGCTCAGTAGCTCGGTTGAGCGCACACAGGAGTGCCTGGGTAACCTAAGTCTGCAAAGTAAAAAACAGAGGGGGGTTAACGCACTGATCAACGGACCGTGCTACAATCTAAAAAGCAAGGTATAAAAGCCCTACTTCGGCCTCAAAAGACTAGTTCTATCTCGGTTCA
Organism: Camellia sinensis; assembly: GCF_004153795.1. NCBI lineage: Eukaryota > Viridiplantae > Streptophyta > Magnoliopsida > Ericales > Theaceae > Camellia > Camellia sinensis. Next base: position 801,261 of record NW_021024822.1, read on the forward strand.
TCAAGAGGGTTGGTAGCTCGGCTTGAGCAGATTGCTCGTTAGACCGGTTTATCGTCTAGGGGGCAGCTTTCTGAGTTCGGTCTAAAACAACTAAGAAAGCTGGTTTAGCCCCAAGGCCTAAATCGGTTGTAGTGTGAGTATAGTTACTTCGGTTAAGCCTCTAGGGGCGGCTTTCTGAGATCGGTTTAGAAACCAAGAAAGCCGGCTTAGCCCCAAAAGCTTAGTCCGGTTGAAAACCGAGGTTCCTAGTTTGATATGTTCAAAACTCGGTGATCTTGTTTCGGTTAGAGTGACGTGAGACGTAAGTGACTCTAGTTCGGTTATTGGCTGAAGGGATCTACCAATATTGGACAAACAGTATCCTAGTCCGGTTGCTATGTGATTTTGGATCTAAGGCTGGTTTTCTACATAATAGTTCATACGTACATGGGGTTCTACTGGTTTCTTCATAAAAGTACAGAAGCAAAGCAGACAAATGGAGAAAAATGTTTGCAAAAAGCATACAAAACAGAAATGGATGGTAAAACAGATAAAAAAGAGCAAGAAGGGTAGGCTTACTTACCAGATTGGAGAACAAGAAGCTGAAGATGAAGCGGTAGCAGCGATGAAAAGCACAGATTTGGAAGCAAAGAAATGAAGACAGAGAGAGAAGGTAGGGTATATGAATGATTCAGAAAGGAAGGTGTGTTTTGTGAAAAATATGAGAGAGGGATAAGGAAAGAAAAAAGCGGGAACTGTTTCAAAATCACGAAGCACGAAGACGGCGTGACAGCCGTCCTTAGCCAACCAAAACATGCCACGTGTCATAAGAATGGGAAGCGTTACAGACACTATGATTGAAGAGACGTTTTTCACCGGACAAAATAGGGCCCGGAGTAAAATTAGCTCGGCTTAAAAGTTCGATGGTTTTTAGCTCGGCTGGAAAAGCTTAATAAACTCTAGCTCGGCCAGTAGACTGGTAATCCCAATCATGTTGCGCAGAAGGAATTAAGGGGCAATTGAGAGGGTAATTTTTGGGAAAAATTGGGCCGAGCTTCGAGTTGGGCTTTGGGGCCCAAAACGCAAAGGACTAGGTAAAAAGGCCGTAATGGATACTCCGGCCCAGGAGAGCAATGTTACTCCGGCCTTGGGGAGGCAAAGTTACTTCGGCCCAAGGTGGTGAAATTACTTCGGCTCACAAATGATGAAGTTACTTCGGCTAAAGGAATGGCAAAGCTGCTTCGGTTTTGACAACATGAGTTAGTCCAGTCTGAAAAGGTAGTCCGGTCGTGATTTTATTCGGGTAGGTCAGTTGTACTGTTGTTACTCAGTAGATCGGTCCAAACACACCACGGTTCATGTATGAGAGAACCGAGATATGGTGTAGCATGAAGAAGAACCGAACAACTGTTAGTACGACCTACTTTGTGGCTCGACATAGCCATTTTTACATCGGGTGGCAATTGGGTTTTATAACAAAAACATTCAAACCGATTATAGCATTCTATACAAAAAAAATATTATACAAATTTTCAATTTATACAACATTATATTAACGATCCCTACAAATTAATTTTTTTTTTTAAAAAAAACACATAAATACACTAAAAAACTAGAGATGCTATCAAAATTCATTGTTATAATCTCTACCATAAATATATAATGAATTTAAATCACACTTTAATTTTTGTACATATGTTTATGTATTTTCTTTTCGTCAAAAAAAAATATTATTGTATACACTTAGTGCAAATGCCAATGCAAACAATATTTATGTAACACAAGAATTTGTTAATTCCGACGTAAATGAATTGCATGTGATCAGTTCAGAGAGAAATTAATTAAGGTGTGTGTTCCAATACTTTTGAACCTAAGAAAAAATATATATCAATAATGGTGCGACCATTAAGGGAAAAAAACGATTGTTGTCATGTGCGGAGCTTGTTCTGTAGAAATGGCTGATAGTCTCATTTTAAGGAAACTGCATGAGATGCTCCGTGGGGTGACCCCACCACTCTTTTGATTGATTCATAATTTTTTTTTTTTTCTATCACTTAGAGCCCTCCACGTGGGGGTTGGTGTGTGTGCGCTGGGGTCGTCTCCAATGGAGATCCCCAGCATGATTGTTCCATGAAAAGGTTGATAGCAAAAGATGATGGTGACTGACTCCCTTCCCAAATTGAAGTCAAATTTCTATACGACGATTTATCTTTCTAATTTCTGTGACACCTGTTCCATATACAAACCAGTATGTGTTAGGTACAGTTAAAATCTATATCATTTTTCAAATTAATTATAATTAGAATTACGTTTTCATTGACTATAATAATGTAAATTATAATCGTAATTATGAGGATTGTACATTTGCGATTAAGAATAATCTAAAATAATTGTATGCTAAGTTCAATTGATTTTTATACCATTTTCAAATTGATTATATAGCATTAATCATGTTTGTTGACTATAATAATGTAAATTTTATCTTAGTTAAGAAAATGTTATACATATTTGGCGATTGCATGTTTGCGATTAAGAATCATCGGGAAGGCCTATGTGTTAGGTTCAATTGAATTTTTGTATTTTTTTTTTCTTTTTGATTACTTAAAAAGGGAAATTTTATTGATAAAATGAACATACATTACATATAACACTACATCAATAAAGAAGAGACAAGAGCAAATAGCATCATAGCATTACTCCCTAATTTCAATTAGGTTGCCATCAAGAAAAAACATCCAATCATATGTTAGTTTGAGCTAAAAATTGGTGAGATACCAACCCAAAAAAAAAAAAAAAAAAAAAAAAAAAAAAAACAATTTAGCTAAACAAACAACAAATTGCAAGATGAGTTCAGAACTAAAACAGTCAGCCACAACTAATGGAAACACTACACCAATCAACAGCAACAACTAAAATTCACTTCCACATCCCTTCATCCCAACCTGCTAACCTCCTGTGCACGTGTTTCTGGTCTTTCACCCAGAACACTCAAGCCAACTTAATCAATTCCATCTACACCTCCTATTCGGACTTACCAACGTATTTACCCCAAAACATTTCAATAGTTCTCATTTCTCAATAATTTTTTCTCAATGCAAGTTTCAAATCCCAATTTAATATTTATAACAAGCAATTTATTGAAGTGCCAATGCAACAATTATCCATGCAATGCAATAATCAACCATGTAATGTAATGATTATCCATACGATGTATTCATCCTACCACTCACAAAACTTTCCCACAAACTCTCCGTTTGTGATCACAATTTCCACTTTCCTTTCCAATGCATTTCAACATATATAGCATATGAATTTTTATAGCTATCCAAATGTAGCAACAATCCCACATCTCATGTATCCTCAACCATTTATTATTTCATGATTATGTACATATATACTTAAAACAATAGATTCCAAAAATCCACTAATTCTCATATACTAAGAAAATTGTTATTTGTATCCAATATCATGAAATTTCCACTTAAACATTCATTTAGCACAAGTAAATCCATAGGTTCTCAACATCCACCCAAAACCCCCAAGTTTCTAGGTTTACCATCAAAACAATGCATCTATTCATCTCTTGGTAAAATCACACCAAAAACATCATTCTTAAATCAACGTGATTCAACTCCTCAAGAAAATCTTTTAAGGAGAACAAGAGCCTTTTTCAAAACCACCAATTTCTTGAGCCAAAAACCAACTTCCAAAACAAACAAAGAGGAAATCTCGAAATTGACCAAAAACTTGCAAATATATATATATATATATAATATATAACTCTAAGAAAAATCCCTACCTCAAGTTTGGAGAAGAAATGAAATGAAACCCCCAAAATCAAAGGTGCCAAAACCCAATCTCCACGGCACACACTGTAGCCCTCGAGCTGTTCTTCAACTTTGATGAAGGGACTAAGGGCAAAATTCTAATGAATCTGGAGAAATCAAAGTTTTGATCTAATTTGGTGTAGAGAAATGTAGAGAGAATGGAGAGAAAAGAGTTTTTAGAAGGCGAAAGATACAACCAAAGTGAGATACAATTAACCCAAAAAGGAGAGAAAGCAAAAATTTTGGACTCACCTACCACCGCATGTGCGGCACCCACGCTCGCACGAGCGACACCCACGCTCGCACGTGCGGCCTTCATCCCCGCATATGTGGCCATTTCCCCGCACTTACACTCCCGTACCTACATATATTACAGTGTGCTCCTCAACACTCCTTTGTTTTCCACACGTGCGACCTCACCTCCCACACGTGCGGCCCCTCTCCCACACGTGCGGCCCTGGTCCTCCAACCTAGAAATTTCTCAACTCAACCGCAGACACTCCAGACTCAACCCCGTATCCTCCGAAACAAGTGAAACTCAACACCGAAATAAACAAGAATAAGAATTTTAAAGAAAACTTCCAAACACAACAAACCGAATCGGTTAACAAGGTTCCAATTTAAACCAATAAGAATTTTAAAGAAAACTTCCAAACACAACAAACCGAATCGGTTAACAAGGTTCCAATTTAAACCCGTCGCTCTAACAAGGGTAAATCCAATGAAATTAGTAAGGGAAAAGGCAAACAACGTAACCGGCCATCACAACCTCCCCATCACAAGAAATTTCGTCCCCAAAATTTAAGTCAACCACTCAATAAGAAAAGTTTCTAGCAATCACCACCATGCTATTATAATTTGAAATCGCAAAATGAATTGTCAACTCCCAATACCACACTAGCAAAGACCATCCAAGACAAACATATGTATGGAGCTTTTCAATAAAACAATAACAACTCACAACAACTTCATGCTTGAAACAACAATGTACATCATAACAAGTACCTAACAATTTCAATACATTTCCCCTCAACGCTAGAGAATAAAATCAAGGAAAAACAACTTAAGCATGTTCAAATAAATCCAGATAATTGGAGCGGACTTCTGCCTCCCGTTCCTAATTTGCTTTCTCAACGCCATGGTGTCTCCACAACACCTTTACCAACGGTATAGTTTTGCCCCGTAGCACTTGTTCCCGAGTATCTAGTATTTGGACCGGCCACTCTTCGTAAGAGGCATCCTCATGTACCTTCAAATCAACCCAATCAAGTACATGAAAAGGGTTGGGCTCATACTTCCTAAGCATAGATACATGAAACACATTGTGAACCCCCGAAAGTTGTGGCGGTAAAGCTAACCGGTATGCCACTTCCCCAATTCGCTCCAATATCTCAAAAAGCCCAATGAACCTCAAAGACAATTAGCCACTCTTATCGAATCTCATCAAACACCGTCTTGGTGAGATTTTTAGAAACACATGGTCACCAACTTCGAAAGATAAAGGTCGTCTCCTTTTATTGGCATAACTCTTTTGTCGGCTTTGGGCTGTTGCTAACCTCTTCCGAATGAGGGCAACTTTCTCAGTTCTCTCTAACAATTTATGGGCCCAACAACGATGCATCACCCACCTCGGCCTAAAAAATCGGTGATCTACAAGGTCAGCCATACAAGGCCTCAAACGGTGCCACCTCGATGCTAGCTTGGCAACTATTGTTATAGGAAAATTCAATCAATGGTAAGTGCCTCTCCCAAGACCCCTTGAAATCAAGGACGCAAGCATGTCCCCCAAAATCTGAATGGTACGTTCCAACTGCCTATCGGTTTGAGGATGATAAACGATGCTAAAGGTCAACTTAGGTCTCATCTGAGAACATTCTATTTTAGTAACTTTTTGGTTTTTTGGCTAAAATATGAGGTTAAAAAAACTAGTATGTTTGGGATGACTTTTTGACTTTTTACGAAAAGATATGCAAAAAGTAGAGAGAAAAATGAATGTTTGACTTTTTGGTATAGGTTATATGTTTTTTGGCTTTTATAGTAACTTTTTGACTTTTTGGCTAAAATGTTAACTTGCCAAACGAGGCCTTAGTTCCCAACGCCTCTTGAAGGCTTTGCCACAACCGGGCGGTAAAACGAGGGTTTCTATTTGATACAATAGTTACAAGAACCCCATGAAGTCGAATTATCTCTCTAATGTACAACTCTGCCAAATGTTCAACTGAGTCGCCGATGTGCATCAGAAGAAATGTATAGACTTAGTTAATCTATCAACAATCACCCAAATGGCATCATTGCCTCGCTGTGTTCTAGGAAGTCCAATTACAAAATCCATGGTAACATGTTCCCACTTCCACTCGACTATCGGTAAGGGTTGTTGCAAACCCGCTGGTCTTTAGTGTTCGGCCTTCACTTGTTGACAAGTAAGGCACTTTGATACAAAGGAAGTGATATCCCGCTTCATGCCCTTCCACCAAAACTGACGACTAAGATCATGATATATTTTGGTGCCTGTCGGATGTACCACAAGGCGTGAGTGATGGAACTCTCGAAGTATGCCCCCTCTACAAGATTCTGGTACAAACAAACAGTCTAGATAACGTACACTCAGATCCAAGTGAATGTTCAAACCCTTCTTTTCCTTCCCGTTGGAGATTCTAGATAACGAATTGACTCTACTTCAACGTCTCCTTGTTGTGCCTCTATGACTTTACTAATCAAGGTAGGTTGAGCACTCAAAGTAAATAAGGTTGCACTCTCATCGGACTCACCCAAGTGCAAATCAAACTTGCCGATATCACCCAACATAACCCATTCCCGGATGGCCACACTTGCCAAACTATTCACAGATTTTCAACTCAAGGCATTGGCCACTACATTGCCCTTTCCCAAATGATAGTGTAATTCAAAGTCGTAATCCTCCATAAATTCCATCCACCTTCGTTAGCGCAAATTCAAGTCTTTTTGTGAAAACAAATACTTTAGGCTCTTATGATCGGAAAAAACCTCAAATTTCTAACCATAGAAATAATGTCTCCAAATTTTCAAAGCACAAATTACCGCCGCTAATTTCAAGTCGTGGGTGGGGTAGTTCTTTTCATGAGTTTTCAATTGTTGCGAACCATAAGCCACAGCCTTTCCCCCTTGTATCAAGACTCAACCAAGCCCATCCCGAGATGCATCACAATAAACGGTGTAATCTAAGCCTCTTTTCGAAATTATCAACACCGGTGTGGTAATCAATCTAATCTTAAGTTCTTGGAATGACCTTTCACAAGCCTCACTCCACACAAATTTGACCCCCTTTCTAGTCAACCTAGTCAAAGGCGTGGCTAGTCTAGAGAAGTAATTTACTAAATGTCGATAATACCCCGCTAAACCCAAGAAGCTCCAGATCTCAAAAACATTTTTGGGTTGTCCCCAATCCTGCACGGCATCTATCTTTGAGGAGTCTACAGTTGCTCCCTCCCTCGACACTACATGACCCAAAAGCTTCACCTCGGTTAACCAAAACTCGCATTTCTCAAACTTGGCATACAATTGGTGCTTCTTAAGCAAATCAAGCACTACCCGCAAATGAGCCTCGTGTTCCTCCTCGGAAGTTGAATAAATTAAGATGTCGTCCACAAAGACGACCACGAAACGATCCAAGTATTCTCTAAAAATTATGTTCATTAAATCCATAAAGGAAGCAGGTGCATTAGTCAACCCAAAAGGCATTACAAGAAATTCATAGTGGCCATAACGCATACGAAAGGTCGTTTTCTAGATTTCCTCCTCCCGGACTCTCAACTAATGACACCCCGGCCTCAAATCTATCTTCGAGAAGCAACGAGACCCTCTAAGTTGGTCAACAAATCATCTATTTTGGGCAGATGATACTTATTCTTAATGGTAACTCGGTTCAACTTGCGGTAATCAATACACAACCGCAATGATCCATCATTCTTCTTCGCAAAGAGAGCTGGCGCTCCCCAAGGCGATGTACCAGGGCGAATGAAGCCCTTGTCTAAAAGCTCTTGGAGTTATATCTTCAACTTATGTAATTCAGTGGGTGCAAATCTATACGGCACCATGAAAATTGACGCCGTGCTAGGCACTAAGTCAATGGAGAACTTGATCTCCTGGTGGGGTGGAAAACTAGTAAAATCCTTGGGAAATACATCCGAGTATTCGCAAACTACCCTGTTCTTGGGGCTGGGATGAAAAGGTGTTCCTGCTCTTCTTGTTGGGTATATAGTCCCTTGACCCCTCAACCTTCAACTTTGAAGCCTTTCCTCCTCGGCCTCCACGGTAATCTCTACATGTGTCGCTGCCTCCACAAGACGGTCATAATTCTGAATAATATTCCCAGCAACCTTGAACAAAATCTTGGTTCTCAATTTCTTCTCAAATTCAGTGCAACGGCGCTCTTCCTTCCGTTGCCACCAGCTCCGGTGCAAACTGGGACAAACTAGAGAAGTTCACCTCAAACTCGGCCACAAACATATTGAGTTGCTTGAGGTCTTGAAATTCTTGCCTCAACCTCTCCTTAGCAGTGGAAGGTAGATACTTATCTTGGAAGGCAACTACAAATGCTTCCCACGTCGGCTCTACTCGACCATTGGCGTAATTCCACCATTGGCCTGTATCTCATTTAAGGTAGTAACTCGCAAGAGTCACTCTTAGCTCACTGTCTTCAATGTGAAGCATCTCAAATGTCTTTACCGTTTGCTCGAGCCACTCATCCGCTTTCTTGAGCTCGGGGCCACCATGGAACTCATCCGGCTTGGCCCGCAAAAACTCCCTAGTGAGAAAACTCGCACTTGCCTCTACGGCGTTCTCTCTAGCTTGGTTCTCTACCCTCAATATAGTCATTGACTCCCTTAAGGCCCCCGCCATTCCTCAGGCTAAGGCCCCCATTGCGGCTTGACCGGTTGCCCCAAAATTTCTACTTGACCCACTTGCTTGGCCACATTAGCTTGGCCCGCTTGTTCGGGCGCATTAGCTTGGCCGAACCCTTCCTCTTGCACCAAAACCTCATCGACCGGTACTTCATGCACACCCCGATGAGCCCTACTAGGCCTCCCGCCTCTACCACTACGGATTTGACCACTTCCTGACATCCTAATTAAGGAACAGGATAAACAATTTAGCACATAATTCCAAATGTGCTTATGACTTGCCCCACACGTTTGATCACAATAATTCCATATATATATATATATATATATCTACCATGCGAACAATCTAATTTCACTCCACATAAGCACTTAGTCACAAAAACATATACGGATTATTCTTTTGTGATGAAATTTGTCCCACAAAAAATCAAGAATTCTTAATAGAATAAGTAGTGATCAAGTACCCTTCTAATAAGACCTCAAGGAATTTAATAGGTGCAAACATCCTAAAAGTCTAATCCCATACCCATCTAGTCACGTAGACATGTTATCACATAGCCACAAAATACAAACATCTCCTTATCATGCAAAATGAACTGACTGTGGTATAACAACCACTCCTCGCGAGTCCCAAGTATTCAAACCCCGTAGCTCTGATACCAAGTTGTAACACCCCAAAAAAATACAATGGATATAATAATAACCATGGTTCTTAAGAGATACCAGAATTATCCCCAACACATTCAATTACATGATCGCAATGTTTATACAAAAAAATCCCACATGCAGTTATACATTCAATGAATTCTAATACATGAATATATAGCATGTAAAACATTCAATCAAAATAATAAATGCCCTCAAGGGCTTACAAGTTCCAAGGCTTGAGCCCGGTTACACAAAGGATGGTTTCTTAAACCCATACATAGACAGCCCTAGGCTTCCAAAAATATGGTCACAACAAAATAGAGCCTTGTGCTCTCAATACATACATCCACGCCCTAGTTTGGCAGATTCACCACATCTTTTCCTGCACCAAAATCTCATAGGGGTGAGCATAAAGCCTAGTAGAGAAATCCTTAACAAAGTATATACATTTTATACAAGCCTCATAAAAAGGAATGCATATGCCATGCTATGCTTTAGACATAAAAAAAAAATTCACATTATTATCTTCTGAAATCCTTTATGCTCAATGATATCTTGAAATCTCAACAATGCATAAATTATCAATTTAATTTAAGGGGCAGTAAATACAACTCAGGTAATTCCTAGGTAGGTGTCTGCAAGTAGGCATAACTAGCACTACCAAAACCCCACTTTACCGGTTGCTAACTGGAAGGGAAGTGGTACTTTCTCCGCGTGTGTTTTCATTCTTTCACTCCGGACACTCAGGCCAACTTAATCAATTCCATCTACACCTCCTATTCGGACTTACTAACGTATTTACCCCAAAACATTTCAATAGTTCTCATTTCTCAATAATTCTTTCTCAATGCAAGCTTCAAATCCCAATTCAATATTTATAACAAGCAATTTATTAAAGTGCCAATGCCACAATTATCTATGCAATGCAATAATCAATCATGTAATGTAATGATTATCCATACGATGTATTCATCCTACCACTCACAAAACTTTCCCACAAACTCTCCGTTTGTGATCACAATTTCCAATTTTCTTTCCAATGCATTTCAACATATATAACATATGAATTTTCATAGCTATCCAAATGTAACAACAATCTCACATCTCATGTATCCTCAACCATTTATTATTTCAGGATTATGTACATATATACTTAAAACAATAGATTCCAAAATTCCACTAATTCTCCTATACTACGAAAATTGCTATTTGTATCCAATATCATGAAATTTCCACTTAAACATTCATTTAGCACAAGTAAATCCATAAGTTCTCAACATCCACCCAAAACCCCCAAGTTTCTAGGTTTTTCATCCAAACAATGCATTTCTTCATCTCTTGGTAAAATCTCACCAAAAACATCATTCTTAAATCAATGTGATTCAACTCCTCAAGAAAATCTTTTAAAGAGAACAAGAGATGAATCCCTTTTTCAAAACCACTAATTTCTTGAGCCAAAAACCAATTTTCAAAACAAACAAGGAGGAAATCTCGAAATTGACCAAAAACTTGCAAATATATATATATATATATAACTCTAAGAGAAATCCCTACCACAAGTTTGGAGAAGAAATGAAATGAAACCCCCAAAATCAAAGGTGCCAAAACCCAATCTCCGCCGCACACGCTGTAGCCTTCGAGGTGTTCTTCAACTTTGATGAAGGGACTAAGGGAAAAATTCTAATGGATCTAGAGAAATCAAAGTTTTGATCTAATTTGGTGTAGAAAAATGTAGAGAGAAGGAAGAGAAAAGAGTTTTTAGAGGGAGAGAGATACAACCAAAGTGAGATACAATCAGCCCAAAGAGGAGAAAAAGCAAAAATTTCAGACTCACCTACCACTGCACGTGCAGCACCCATGCCCACACGTACGGAGCGTGCCTCCTACACGTGCGGCCTTCATCCCCGCACGTGCAGCCCTTCCCCTCGCACTTCCACTCCCGAACCTGTATATATTGCATGTGCTCCTCAACACTCCTCCATTTTCCGCACGTGCGGCCCAAGGCCCTGTACGTGCAGCCCTAGTCCTCCATCCCAGAAATTTCTCACCTCAACCCCAAACACTCCGGACTCGATCCCGCATCCTCCGAAACAAGTGAAACTTAACACCAGAATAAACAAGAACAAGAATTTTAAAGAAAACTTCCAAACACAACAAACCCAATCGGTTAACAAGGTTCCAATTTAAACCCATCACTCTAACAAGGTTAAATCCAATGAAATTAATGAGGGAAAAGACGCACAACGTAACCGGCCATCACAACTAAGGCCAGCAACTATTTGTAGTTACCTTAAAATTTAAAGGAGGCATCTATGATTATTTTCACATATGGGCCTGATCTATTGTTATTCTATTGTTAATAGAGGCTGGATGTATATGGAAATTTAAAGGAGGCATTTTTGACTTGTGACCGGTGTGAGTTTAGAACACCTTTGAGAAGGTGTTTTGCATGTAAAAAGATGCCTTTTACCAATAATTGAGAAAAGATGAAAACCTTCTTTTGGAATTGAGTTGTTAATTAATGCACTATTATAGTTGTGATGGTGTAACCACTTTAATTGTATTTCTAAATCTCGAGTTCTGTACGTTCGGTTATGTGGATTGTTGGGCGTTGTAAGAACTTGTTAGACCGGAATCATGTCTTGAGCCGAGTTTTGTTGTAATCTTTTCCTTAAATGAGGTAACCAAGGATCTTGTGGTAAAAATCTAGTTTCCATCTTGTTGGAGTACTGAGCGTGGAGAGTGCTTGGGTTAGTGGTGGTGGATACTCGGGGTGTGCATGTGGTTGCCGTGGTTGTTTGTTGTTCTTGTCTCATAGACCCAGTGAGTGGTGTGAATCGAGGGGAAGTCTGTGACCCTTTCCTTGTGTTCTTGATTAATTCAGTATCCTTGGTATTCCTCGGGTCGGGGTAGTATTCCAAAATTGGTTGTGGCCAGAAGTTAGTGTTGTGTTTCCTTGGTTGGTTGGGAGGTCTTCCTTAGCACCGTTTGAGGCCTTGTATGGCCGACTTTGTAGGTCACCAGTTTGTTGGGGCGAGGTAGGAGATGCACCATTGTTGGGTCTGGAGTTTGTTAGGGAGACAACCGAGAAAATTACTCTCATCCGAAAGAGGCTAGTTACGGCCCAAGGCCGACAGAAAAGTTACGCCAATAAGAGGAGGCGACCTTTGTCCTTTGAAGTAGATGATCATGTGTTTCTTAAGATCACACCTAGGCAGGGTTTGATGAAGTTTGGCAAGAGTGGGAAGTTGTCTCCGGGGTTCATTGGGCCTTTTAAGATATTTGAGGGAATCGGGGAAGTGGCATACCGGTTAGCTTTACCGCCACAACTTTCAGGGGCTCATAATGTGTTTCATGTGTCTATGCTTAAAAAGTACAAGCCCGACCCTTCTCACGTGTTAGATTGGGTTGATTTGGAGGTAGATGAGGATGCCTCCTACGAGAAGCGACCGGTTCAAATCCTAGATACCCGAGAACAAGTGCTACGGGGTAAGACTATACCCTTAGTGAAGGTGTTGTGGAGACACTATGGAGTGGAGGAAGCGACTTGGGAGAGGGAGGTGGAAGTCCGCTCCAAGTATCCAAATTTATTTGTCAATGCTTAATTGTTTTGTTTTAATAGTAAGAGTCCCTGGTGTTGAAGGGAATAATGTTGAGAAAATTGATTACATATTGTATGTACTGTTGAATGGAGCACGATGTTATGGAAAGATGATGTTTTGTTACAAATGTTTCATTCATTCCTAGCTTGGTGATTGTGTTTTGATATAATTATGGTGAGAATGATAAGTGTTGGTTGAAATTTTGATGTTGTAACTTGAGAATATTGTTAGAATCATAGTAGTTACTAGGACATCCGGTGTTGGTAAGTCTGTTTAAATTTCGGGGACGAAATTTCCTATGGTAGGGAGGTTGTGATGACCGGGACCCTTTTTCCTCTCTTTCTTTTTCCTTCTTTTGGTTCACACTCTTTTGTTCTCGTCGGGTTGGCACCCTCGGAAATCATTTCCAAGTTAAGACTCTTGTCCTTACATATGGGTCGGTGTTGAAGTTTCTTGTTCCGAGAGGTGCGGGGTCAGGTCCAAAGTGCTCGGGGGCAAAGCGGAGAAATTTTTGGGCTACTGGGTAGGGCTGCACGTGTGGGGGCCTAGGGCTGCACGTGCGTGCGGGGTTGGGTCGCACGTGCAAGAGACCAAGCCGCACATCCGAGAAGAGGGGATTTTGGGTGGCCTGCATTCTACCTAAAAGGCACGTGCGGGAGGAGGTACGGGAAGAGCCCCGCACGTGCTGGGATGAAGGCCGCACGTGCGGGAAGGGGGCTCCGCACGTGCGGGAATGGGTGTCGCACGTACGGCGATCTGGGCAGATTCGGGGCTCTGTTTTCTCTTCTCTTTTAGGGATGATTCTATCTCATTTTTTTTACACCTATCTCTGTCTAAAAACACATTTACTCTCCCTTCTCTCTAGAAACTCTCACCAAGGCTCTAAAACACTTTGATCCTTGTAAATCTTGAGTCTAAATCACCAACATTTCTTACCAATCTTGAAGATCCGAGTTGGGGTTCCTCTTGGGGTTGTGGAACATTGAAGAATCCTCCATTGAAGCTAGGGTTTCATCATCTCCTTCATCAAAACCTTGAGGTAGGGATTTCTTGAGTCATATATACAAGTTTTTCTATATTGTTGTTGATTTAAAAGTGTTCTTGAGTTTTGTGTTGATTTTGTTGTTTTTGACTCAAAATGTAGAGAGAGTTTTGAATGGGGTTTTATATCTAAATCTTTTACTATTTCTTGAGGGTTTCCCTCTACTAAACTCAAAGAAAACTTCTAGATGGAGCTTCTTTTAGAAAAATGATGAAGGTTTGTTTCTTATGAAAACCCTAGAAATTGGGGCTTTTGAAAAATAATGAATGTGACTTTGAAATTGTTTATTTTCTTGTATCAAGAGAATGTATAAGAGTAAGTCTCACCAAATGTTTAACAAAATAGCAACTTCTTGATGTATATATATATATATATAATGGAGGTCCTCTATTGTAATCCTTTGATAAATGCATTTTTGTGTAGAGTGGTAAGATGGTGAGTTATTGAGTGCCATAAATCATGTAAAAATGCTCAACCGTAATGTAATAGGAAATGAAATGAAGGATGGTATGCTAGACATATTAAAAGTTTGGTTATGATGAATTATTGTTGAGGAATTGTTGTGGTGTGTCGAAGACACATGACTATTATGCGAAATGAGAAATTTTAACTATGTGTTGGAGACGTATGGGTACCTTATGGAAGAACATGGTAAGGAGGAAATGAAAATGTGATGTTGAATATTGTTGTGGACATGTTTTTGAATATAAAGGAATGCTATGAAATTAGTAGTTATTGCATCATATTCTCATTTGTTTTATTGTCATTATTGCACATCTTGACATGAGTTGGAAACACATTTATTTTGAGAAAGATCATTGTAATGAGAACTAATGGAAATGTTTATGGGGTAAATACGGTGGTAAGTCCGGATAAGGGGTATAGTTGAACTTGCTAAGTTGGCCTGAGTGTCCTTGGTGAAAGGCCAGAAAGCCACGCGGATAGGTTTCAAGCCTTCTGGTTAATACCGGTAAAAATGACAGTTTGGTAGTACTCATAGAGTCTACTTGCAGACACCAGCCTAGAAATTACCAGTGTCGCATTTACCGCCCCTGTTGATTTAAATATTGGAAGTTTGAAATTGATGAGATTGCTAAATATTATTGAGAACATGGTGAATTCAAAGTTGTGCATTGAATATTATTGAGAACATGATGATTTTGAAATTGTGCAAAATAAAATTTTCCTTCATTATTGGCACTTGCATGGCATTACATATGCATTTTTAACGTTGATGGAATTGGCATAACTGTATATACTTTGTGAGGAATCTCCACTGAGCTTTATGCTCACCCCTATGGGAATTGGTGCAGGTAAAGATGTGGTGACCCCGTCAAGCTAAGGGCGTGGAAATGTTTGAAGAAGAATAGTTTAACTCTTATTTTGTTGTGATATTTTTGTAAGCCAAGGGCTAATGTGTTTGGGTCTGAGAGACCAATATGTGTAATTGGGCTATTACCTTGAAATTTGTAAGCCCTTGAGGGCCTTATTCGTAGTGATTTAATGATGTCTTTTACATGCTATAGATTCATGTACTAGTGTGTAAATAAGGGTATAACGGCATGTGAGAATACTTTGGTAAACATTTGAAATTATGTAAATGAAATTGGTTAATATCTCATTTTGGAAGTCAATTGATATAATAGTTATGTGGGATTTATTTTTGAGGCGTGACAAATATATATATATATATATATTAAACATCAAATAAAATCTTAATAATCACCATTTGAGCAAGAGAGAAAGATGCAAAGAATATTTATTCTTGTAAACATTAATATTTTACGTGGATGCAGTGAAATATAAGCTCTTTTTTTTTCCCTTTTGAGGAACGGATTTAGTAATTCCTACTAAAAGAAAGATTAATTAGTTAGGTAAAATATATAGTATATATTTTTATTATAGAAAGCAATTCCTTAAAGTATGTGTATATTGTTAGGTATAAAATTTTGAAATTTAAATTCCTAAATCATAGATGAATTCAATAGCCAATGATATTTAAATTTTTAACTTTAAATTTCAATTTTTAATAGCCAATGATATTTTTCTCTTTTTAAGAAATAACAAAAAAAATAACATAATTGGATTGGAGTTTTGAAGCTCATAAAACTCTGTTTGGTAGAACTTTTTAAATTTAATTACACCCCTTGGTTTGAGTGTGGTATTTGGTTAGAGTTCTCAAAAATTGATTCTATACCCACTTTTGAAAACACGTCTACCCGGTCATCCTTCTGGACGTCTCCTCGGACATCCAGTCGGTTGACCGGAACAATGTTTGTTTTTTTTTTTTGGCACCTCTTATTTTTATATTTTAAATAAAAAAATATTCTTAATTTTTTTTAATTTTTTTATGAGTTTTAAATAGAATTTTGGGTTGTGTGTTTGGTTATGAATTGTAAATTTTTGAATCAAATAGCACACGTCACATCAAAAATTTCAAACTCAATTCAAGACTATTTTCAAAACTCATAACCAAATAAATGTTCCACACTCAAATCATAATTTTAAAACTTACAAACTCAAAATACAATTCTATTCACAAATCATAATTCTAAAACTCTATCAAATTTTATCAAAAATTCTCTTCGATTTATATAATATATAAATTTCCTTATATAATATATAGATTTCCTCTTCGCTATGCACAAAATAAATAATAATAATAATAATAGAGCTGTCATATCCGGACCTTAAGATAAAAAAGAAAAAAGAATACAAGAAAGTCTTTTTTTGATAATGGTTTCTATGGCTAAAAGAAAGTCCTTTTTTTTTTTTTTTTTCAATCAGAGTGTCGTTTTGGGAATAAAATAAAAATTCACGGTTTTAGACAAAATATCTGAAAATGTAAGTGCCAAAAACATAACAAAATTGATTTGGAAAGTGCCAAAAATGCAAGTGTAAAATTACAAATTAAGGTATATGACAAAAAAATAAAAAAATAAATTTCTTATGTTGGATAAGGGTATTTTGGTCATTTTAATTTGATTTGACACCATAAATAAATATAAAACTAAAAAGTCAAAAGTCAGCTTTTTACCAATTTCCTAAATCACTTTTCAAAAAGTTAAAAAACTTAATAAAAAATTAAAAGTCAACTTTTTACCAACTTCTCAAAACACCATAAAATACGCCAAGATTTTGGCTGTTTCTCAAGAAACTTTTGGACTTTTTATTGTACACTAAGGATTGGTTTGGAATATCCTAAAAAAGTATATTTTTTATCTTTTTATAAAAAATTATACAGAAAAATAGAGAGGTAATATGATGAAAAAAAATTAAAAAATAGATTATATAGTGCATCCCAAACCAACCCTTAAATTGCATTGGCTTAAAATATATCTGAACGTAATCTACTTAAGATTTCCTTATGAGTCAACCTAATGGGCCAATACACTCAAACTCAATCACAAAAGAAGAAAGAAAAATGTTTTGGAGCTCTAATTTTTTAGTTTTAAAGATAGCTCTAATGAGTTGGTGGTAGGCTCCACTCATAGTGATGTGATATTTTGGTCTTGGTTTGTTTTTATTTTATTTATTTTTTTGTTCATTGCCATGTCATTAGTGTTCTATTAGAGCACCAAAATTAGTGGTATGAATCATTGCTGAAGAAGAAAATATGTGCATTAATTGGTATATTGGTTTCAAATAAATAAATAATAATTAATTTTAAAATTAAACACTAAAAACAATTAAAATACATAAGAAATATAATTAATTAAATTTTAACTATTTCATCACAATTTCACTTATGTTTCTTTTTTCCTATCATTAATATTATGTTTGAAGTTTTAAATAATAAATACATGAATCACATTGTAATAAAAATTAAAAAAAAATATGGTAAATTACAAATATATTATCATTTTCTAAGGGTTTCATAATTTTAATTTGTCATATATTAGATTTATACGATGATATAGTAAACTATGTGTGTATATATAATAATTACTTCTCTCTTTTTTTCTTTTTCTTTTCTTTTTTTGTTTGTTTGTTTGTCTGTCTGTTTGTTTGTTTGTCTGTCTGTGAAACTAACTCAAAAAAATTGAATAGCAAAATGAAAATGATAAACAATGAACTACCAGTGATCTTTATTTTCTTGTCCTTCTTGTAATTGAGTTTTACCTACCAAGTATAATTTCTAAATTTTCTCACACTCGCTAGCTTTTGCGACCCACATTAAGCCCTTTTCTTGTTCTTCTCTCACTTACTTCGCAATTTTCACGATCTCAATTATCTAACTTTTCTCCTACTAGACATCTTAACTTTTCTTTGTCAATTACCCTTGCCTTGTCACCACCATTTTACTAAACCCCTAAACTCACTTATATTTGTATATAAAATATTGATTTGGCTAGTCTACATTTTTATATATTTTAAATTGAGTAATGTAAAATTATCATATTTTTATATATTTGTTATATGATGTAATATTTTGCATGGAACTAATTACATCATTTGATAGGCTCTATATTATATATATATATATACATATGAATAGTGTCATCTAAAGTATGATATCAAATGTTGCCAACATAAATTATTGAAATTTTATTTTGAACATTCTTTTTAAATATTACAAATTTAAATAGTAACTAAAATTTAAGCAAGAAAATGTATATTACCATGCATAGATTGTTTCTAAAATATTTTTCTTATGAAAAATTCATTTTTGTCATAGAATATTCATACCAAAAAAAAATAACTATTTTATTTTCTCATATTCTTCTTAAACTGTAACGCCCTCAAAATAAACCCATAAATCATACATTCTTAACATGCTTTGACATAAGAGAATAAAGTATAATTTCATTCATCAGAATATTCACTACAAAAGTATTACATGTTGACATCAAAAGGAAATGCCCTACGGGCTTACAACTTTCCAAGTCAACACTTGGTCACGAAAGGAGAGTACTAACTCAAATTACAAAATAAACCCTTGGCTTGATTTACATGTAATACAATCAGAAAACAACAAAAATGTCAATCAGCCTCAAAGCCTCTCAAGCTACGTCCTTGAAGATAGCATATCGCCTGTACCTGAAAAGGATTTCCCATATAGGGTGAGCCAACGCCCAGTAGAGATATACTAAACATAATATGAGCAATAACTAAAACATTAGCATTTGATAAATGTTTAACTCTTACAATTCAACTCATAACACGTTTCAATTCCATGACAAATATGTTCATGTTTCATTCCTCCATCCTTTACTTAACCAGTTTTCAACTCGTAGATATGGCTCAGAACTTGGTCAAACCATCTCCATGAGACCACAACTCATATCAACAATATTTCCATTATCAACAATTCAAATGAGATAACAACACATATTAAACACTTCCATACTTCACAATAGATACACGTATTTGCTGTATCAATGTCATATTAAAACACTTCCATACTTCACAATAGATACACAATTTTGCTGTATCAATGGAGTCCATCCCCTATCTTCTCCCAAATAATATCCGATTTAGGAGTCCATCCCCTATCTCCTCCCAAACCATGGAGTGCATCCCCTATCTCCTCCCACACAATACAATGTATATAAACAATTATCATATGCATAATCAATCAATACACATATTTGATGTATTATTCCAACCGTCATATTCAATGACATATTCAATCGATTAGTTTTAGTTTACCTAATCATCATGCAGTGTCTACAACAATCAAGACTATCCTCCACCGATAGCCCAAAGCAATTATTTCTAAACAGATAATAAATGCATCAACAGATAAATTATCAACATTTTCAAAAGTGAGCGATTAATAAATCCAACTCCACCATTCGATCTCATCTTAATCCAATTTCATCATTTTCATCCGAATTTCATATTTCACAATGAAAGTCATTAATTACACTAATGACCCAATAAAACCCAAATATGGCATTCTCCTAATTTTTCCCAATATTGTCCCAATAGTCTAAATATCAACAATAAATGTCACTAATCTCATTTTAAGACCCAAAATACATATATATGGGTTAAAATAACAAAACCCCTCTTTCTCAATGTTCCAAATCTCAAACCCTAACACCAAATCGAACCATTTATACAAAATGCTCAAAATCTATGTCAAAGCTCATAAAGATGAGTAGTTATCCCTTCCTCAAGAGATGAGACCAAATGGAGAAGATGCAGAATTTCGAAGGTGCACCAAATTCCAAGATTTTTGGATAAAAAAGAAGAGCAAGCCAAACCCCACACTTTTTACAAAGGCCCAAAGGTAGGAGATCACTCAAAGTAGATCAAACCCTAGAAAGAAGTTAAAGTTTAGAGAGAGGAGCTCTCCAATGGAGGTTTTGAATAGTGTGAGAGAGAGAGAGAGAGAGAGAGAGAGAGAGAGAAGGTGCCGAAAAAGTGATCCAAAAAGTCAAATTCGGACTGATATAAAAGTTGCCCCGCTCGAGCGTGGAACTCCCCGCTCGAGCGTCAGACACAGACCCATGCTCGAGCGTCAAAAGCACCGCTCGAGCACCGGATGCACACCTCCAGAAGTTTTACAAACCATGGTCCCGCTCGAGCGGAGGAACGAAATCAAAGGGGCCCGCTCGAGTGTCAAAAGCCCCGCTCAAGCATTCGATGACCTGCAGATAAAAAAATACTGGGAGATGGAAACTCACGCTTGTAGACGTCCCCGAACGCCCCGGGAGGAATGAGCTCCCGTTTTGTTCATTTTGGGGTCACTACAGCTCAGGACTCTCAAATTTGTCACGGTTCTAAGTCTGAACCAAAGAGTCCAAATCTGGCAAATCGTTTTGAGAAAACTGATTTTTGAAAGAAGTGCCAAACATGGACTGCTTTGCCAGATACAGAGTCGCCACCTAAATATTTTATTTTGGGAAATTTAGGAAACCCTGACTCGGTGCCAAAAGGCCACGTGTCCGTCATCACCAAAGCTGCCTCGGCTCGGCAACTTGGGTACGATTGGGGAAGGTCATGAAATGAGCACCCCCCCTCGCCTGGTCAAAAGATCGGCCTTTACTAATCATGATATGTTGTTTTATAAACCTCAAGTGTTCATATTCCAGTTATTAGCTACCTTTACTATGTGACACACACAAGCAAGTATAGACTGAATCGCAAGACTTAGAACAATCAACTCATGTCTGTTTTCGAAAATGGTTTGAATTTGCACCCTCAAGTGGGCTTAAAGATGCAGATTGCCACCAGACATTGTGGACTTAAAACATGATTTTATTCCAATTTAAGTAACCCAACCTTCACCACAGGCATTCAGGCAGTTATATCACATAAGCAAATAGCCTCAATGGTAAGCATGCTAGTCATGGCAGTCACTCACACGCATGCAAGGATGCTAAAGCATAAAGCTCACCGGGTACTCCAAGCCAAAAAAGGAAGCTAATTAGAAATCCATGCCATGATCCTAATTATACAGAAATGCCTAATGCAACACATGCAAAAATGCAACTAAAATAGGCTCGCTATTCTAACATGTCATATGGAATGCTACAGCTAACATGTATTCAATTTGGAATTGAAAGTATAATTGCAGTTAGTATGATGCGCCGAGCCCGGTGCATGCAAAACAAATGAATGATGCAACAATGCTGTCATACTGTATGCTAATTGAAATATGCCTAATCTAACCATCATAAGTAGGTAAATAAAAGTAAAGAAAGACGTGGGGTTGGAAGACAACAATCACCACTCACCCACACTTATTACACATTGCCCTCGCGCAGAGGGTCCGAATAAATATACAGTCCGAATAAAGAATATTACAATCCAAATAATACAGTCCAATAATGTACAAATTCCTAATTAATTAACAAACTAAATAGAAAACTGTAAACTGGCGTGCAAGCCAGGGACTGCCTTGCTCCTGATGATGATGCATGTTTGGGCTGCCTTTGCGCGGAAAAATCCACTGGGATGCCCCATTAGCCTCTGTTTGTGATTTTTCTTGGAAGCGCGCCAAACTCCGGAGTTTGCTTGATTCTTCATTTGCTGCAACAGAGAGCAGGGAAAGCGGCATAGCAATTATTTTTTTCCCCCACAAGATATATGCATGCCTCGATCCTCGTGTCACCATCACGCTACGGAAAGCATGATGGCGAAGAGTCGAAAATGTTGCAACTCAATATAGACATGAATGCACGTGTAAACACCAACAAGAACCTAGCCCCATCATGGATGATCCGAAATGTCGGTGGACTTGGGAATTGAGACACGTTCCGTCACTCGGAGTACGGAACGGCCACCCTCGTTTCCCGGTGCCCAGGCTAACTCCTACCCGAAACGAGCGCACTATGACATGACATGCATGAATTGGCAAATAAGGATAACAGCTTAGTATGCCACAATGCTATGGAAAATGAGATGCCTTGAAGTGCGTGCGCAGGGGCACGCAAAACCGAGGAAATGCATGAATGCGATCTAGATACAAACCTAGTATGCACTTGCTGTGAAAATGAAGATGCCTCGAAATGCGTGCACACGGGCACGCAAATCGCAGAAACATGACATACGCCAATGCAAATGACATGAAATATGATATGGGCTTACACTAACATGAGAGAGCCTCAGCCACACTTCACATAAGAGGCCGATGGATGAAAATGAGTGCCTTCGAACGCATGCACACGGGCACGCAAAAATCGCAGCAATGGCATTATGCCAATTCAATATGCCGCTAAAATGCATATAGAATGCAACATGTTACTTATACTAAACATAAGAGAGCCTCAGCCACACCTCACATAAGAGGCCGATGGATGAAAATAAAAGTGCTTCGAAATGCCGTGCTCACGCGGCACGCAAACGAGCAAATGGCATACGACAATGCAATGCGCATGAAAAAATGATATGCAAACATGCTAATGGAATTTCAGCACTTGGAAATGTTGGGGAAAAACACCCGAAATAAGGCGAAAACACACCCGATGCATGGAATACGTCCCGAAACATGAATTTTGGGACCCGAAATGGCCTATAGTATACCAAACATGCTCATATGGACATGTAATGAAAAGAAAGTAGCAAGGCAGCCCCAAAAATTAGCATTTTACCAGTACAAATCATGGACCAAACAGCAAGCAAGATAGGGCAAAACAATGGCATTGCAAAAATAGCGGGCCAAGAGCAGGGCAATTGAAAACAAAGTGGTATATGCAAAACCTAAAACTGAAAATGCCCTTCACCAAAACTGAAGAGGCCGACCAAAAATATGCACAATTACAGTTTATGGAAGCCCCAAAATCAGTATAAAACAAACATGCTAGAAATGCAATGCCCAAAATGAGGCTCAAAAGTGGCTATAATACAAAGCATACAAAATATTTCAACAAACAGGCCAAAGGCCCTTAATGAAACATGACAAGGGTAAAATAATGGCTGTTTTCAGTTCGGGACCCAAAGTCAAAAAACAGCAACATCAGGGGCGCCAAAGCATGCAAAAATTGGGGACCAAAAGAGAGATATAACATGAAGTGCTATAAAATATACCTCAAATCATGAAAAGGGCCCCCCTTTTTTTAAAATGGAACCCAATGAATAATGGGCCAAAATAAGACTATTTTAGTACTATAAAATGGCCAAAAACGAGCCAAATAGGCTGCCAAAAAACATGCAAAAAATGGGGACCAAAAAAAGAGAATATAAAGGCAAGTATTAGGCATGGAGCGTCCCAAAAACAGTGTGAGCCCTAAATGAAACATGAAAATGGGCCAAAAATAAGGGACTATTTAGTTACTGTTAAAAGGCCAAAAACCGAAGCATAATAGGCTGCCAAAAACATGCAAAATTGGGACCCAAAAGAAGAATATAAAAGGCAAGTAATAGATGAGGTCCCAAACATATTGAGCCCTTCTTCAATGTTGAAGAGGGGCTCAAAATAAGCCTATTACAGTTTACATCATGCTCCAAAACAGATCACACACAAGCTAAAAAAACTAACGCAACGATAACGGTATTTAGAAGGATAATTGAAGCAAGTGCAATATGGGGGCTCAAACAGTGTTGAGCCCTTAAGAAAAAGTGAAAAAGAAGCTCAAAATATGGGCCACTTTCAGTTAGGCGCCGGAGCCTCCAAACAACATAGCATATATGGCTAAGGAATGTTGCAAAAATTGCTTTAAAAAGAAGGAAATTGGCAACTCACCCTTGTAGACCAATCTTTGGTTGCTTCTTGGACCAGTTGCAGCACCTTTAGCCTCTGAGAAGCCCTCCTTGCCTGCTGGAAATGGAGTTGTGGTGATGTGTTAGGTGGTAGTTGAAGAAAAAGGGATGAAACTTGCGGTGTTTTAGGGTAGAAATGAGAGAAGGAGAGGGGATATAATGCAAGGCGCTTAATGGGATTTTTTGTAACCCTAATACCAATGCTGGCCCCTGGTTATATGCGAAACAAAAAGAGGAGTAAAAAGGTGGGAAAAGGTGGGGAAAAGAGGCAAGTTTTCCCCCAAAAAATATCCCCCGGATTTGAAGATTATTTTCTTAAGGTGATACAGCTATACAGCTGTAAAGTGTTGTATTGCAGGAACATGGCGGGCCACCTTTTGAGCTGCATGTGACCGGACCGCCACCCCCCCTAGCCGGCCGGCTAGGGGTCAAAAAAAGCGTCAGTTGCATTTAGTGGCCGGCCACCACAAAAAAGATGGCCTCCCAGGTCCCCTCATCACAACCCTGTGGTTCGAATTTGGAAACTCAAAAACAGGAGAGAGAACAAGCCATTATTTAGGAGGGGTTCAAAAAGGTCAATTGAGTTTCTGGCAGCCACAAACTTTTAGGGTCCTCCCATGTGTGTACAACACCAAATATTGTGGTTGGGGTTGAAGAAAAGTGCCCCCAAGGTGTTCAACATTGGCCTTAGAAGTGCGAAAAACGGTGTGGAGGGCGAAAAATGGAATATAACTGGATGCCAAGATAATTGCTGCGCCTCCCACCCTCCAGTGAACCTCCTGGTGATGAAACAGAGGCACCTGCCAAAAATGAACAAAAATGATGCCAAAACGAAAGTTCGGAGGACCAAAACATGCAGTTCGGGGTCCCGAAAACGCTGTTAAGCACCGAAAGTGGGCATTCAGCCACGAAGTGGGTTTTTCTCAGACCCCAGTGGTCCCTCCAAAAGGGAGTAAAAAGGAAGTATGCCAAAAAATCAGAACAAACGGAGATGGTCAGGCGCGTCTCCGGAATGAGGCCACACGCGGCAACTGTCGCCCGAAAAATCGAAATCGGACTCCAAAATGACAAAAATGGCCTACAGCCACAAAATGTAGCCCACGGCCACTGAGAGATGGTCTACGGGACCTCTCCCTCCCCTCAGGAAAAGAAACAGAGAAAACCGAGCTTGGTTCGCAAACCGAGGCAAGGCACAGAAAAGGGTTCGGAAATCCGGAGGCAGGGCTGACGGCCAAGACTCTGAAATTTCTGAACGAGCACATAATGCAATATCACCAAGTGCTCAACTGGTGACGTCTGAGTCTTAAGGTCGGTCAAAAATGAGGTGTCTACAACGCTCGAGCGGAGAAGCAACAACAAAGGGCCCGCTCGAGCGTCAAAAGCCCCGTTCGAGCATAAAGGCCAAAATCTAGGCATCAACCTATGGTTTCTAAACACAACCAACCTGTTTCAAACCTGCCCAACACGACCCAAGACTCAAATACCAAGAGTAAAGGATGGAAACGAGAATAAGACAACAACACCTCCATGGAACAGAGTCCGGAATATAATACATAAGGAAAAGGGAAAGCTAGGATCACTATAACCTTCCTCCCTTAAAGAATTTCGTCCCCGAAATTAGCAACATAAGTTTTGAAAAACATGTTTTCTCAATTCTTAACAACATCACAGTTCAACATTTCACATCCTGACCCATTACTGGTCATCCCATCTCCTCTCAAGAGGCAACTTACAATATACAACTCAATATGCATTATTAACATGCTTTCCCTTGAAATTTATCAATTTCAATACATTTTCCACAATTCAATTATATATTCAATGCCAACAATATATTTGCATTTCTAAAACATCATTAACACATACAATGTTAAAATCAACTTCCATTTTTCCAAGGCATATTCAACAATGCTCCCATAAATCAAAACATACACAATGTTTTACAACTTAAGACATATTCAATACTCTTAAAGTTTATCAATACAACAAAATTCCCAATACATGGTTTAAACATTAATAAACAAGTCCGGATATTTTTTCTCGGACCTCCAACTCACATTTCCAAGTGACTTCTTCCACTCCGTGATATTTCCACAAAACCTTTACCAAGGGTATCATCTTGCCTCACAAGACTTGATCTCGCTTATCCAAGACCCGAACCGGTCTCTCCTCATACGAGGCATCCTCATCTACCTCTAAGTCGGTCCAATCCAATACATGCGACGAATCTGGCTCATACTTCTGAAGCATACTAACATGAAACACATCATGCACTCTGGACAACTGCAGCGGCAAAGCTAAACGGTAGGCAACCTCGCCAATCCTCTCAAGGATCTCGAAAGGGCCAATAAATCGAGGGGACAACTTCTCATTCTTACCAAATCTCATCAAACCCTGCCTAGGTGATATTTTCAAGAAAACATGATCATCCACCCCAAATACCAAAGGCCTCCTCCTACGGCCGGCATAACACTTTTGGCGACTCTGGGCTGTAACAAGCCTCCTATGGATAAGCTCAACTTTCTCCGTCGTTTTCCGAACCAACTCTGGACCCAACAAAGGTGCATCACCCACCTCGACCCAACACACTAGAGACCTACAAGGTCGGCCATACAAGGCCTCAAACGGTGCCATACCGATACTCGACTGAAAGCTGTTGTTGTAGGCAAACTCCACCAAGGGCAAGTGCCTCTCCTATGACCCACTAAAGTCAAGGGCACAATCTCGAAGCATATCCTCAAGGATCTGAATAGTACGCTTAGACTGCTCGTTAGTCTGAGGATGATAAGCCGTGCTAATGGTCAACCTAGTGCCCAAGGCACTCTGCAAACTTTGCCACAACTTAGAAGTAAAACGAGGATCTCTATCTGAGACGATCGACACTAGGACCCCGTGCAACCTCACTATGTCCCGAATATACAAGTCAACAAGATGATCTACCGAATCTCTCACACGCATCGGGATAAAGTGCGCCGACTTAGTCAACCGGTCTACAACCACCCAAATAGCATCACTACCCCGCTGAGTCCTCGGAAGACCTACAACGAAGTCCATAGTGACATGCTCTCACTTCCACTCGGCAATAAGCAAGGGTTGTAACAAACCCGCTGGCCTCTAATGTTCGGCCTTCACTTGCTGACAAGTAAGGCACTTCGATACAAAAACTGCCACATCCTTCTTCATACCCCACCGCCAAAACTGGCGACCCAAATCACGATACATCTTAGTGCCTCCCGGATGCACTTCAAGGCGTGAATGGTGAAACTCTCAAAGTACTTCCTCTCGGCAAGACTCTGGCACAAGCAGACGGTCTCGGTATCTCACACTCAGGTAGGGATACACAGTCAAACCCTTCTCAACCTTCCCACTAGAGATCTTCTCCGGGAGGGATTCTACCTCAAGGTCACCTCTCTGTGCCTCTAACACTCGAGTCACAAGTGTAGGCTGCGCAACAATAGAAAACAAAGCCGTAGACTTAACAGATTCGCCCAAAAGCAAATCAAACTCGCCAAGTGCACCCAACATTTCCCACTCTCGGATGGCTATACAAGCTACATCACTAATGGATTTCCTGCTAAGGGCATCGGCCACAACATTGGCCTTTCCCAAATGATAATGCAACTCGAAATCGTAATCGTCAATAAACTCTACCCACCTCATCTGCCTCAAGTTCAAGTCCTTCTGTGTAAACAGATATTTCAGACTCTTATGATCTGAGAACACCTCGAACCTCTCACCATAAAGGTAATGCCTCCAAATCTTCAAGGCAAAAATTACAGTTGCTAACTCTAGGTCATGTGTAGGGTAATTCATCTCATGTATTTTCAACTGACGTGAGTCATAGGCTACCACTTTCCCCTCTTGCATCAATACACAACCCAAACCCTCTCGTGAGGCGTCACAATATACTGCATAACCCAAACCTCTCTCCGGAATAATCAAAATCGGAGCGGTGGCAAGTATAACTTTTAGCTCTTGGAACAACTTTTCACAAGTCTCACTCCATACAAACTTGACCCATTTCCGTCAACCTAGTCAACGGCGAAGCTAGCTTGGAGAAATCCTTCACAAACCAGCGATAATGCCCAGCTAATCCCAAAAAACTGCGGATCTCAAAAACACTCTTAGGCTGTGCCTAATCCTGCACTGCCTCAATCTTGGATGTATCAACAGACACCCCTTCCCTAGAGACTACATGGCCTAAGAACTTGACTTCTCCTAGCCAAAACTCACATTTCCTAAACTTGGCATACAGCCTATGGGCTTTAAGTAACTCAAGCACCACTCTCAAGTGTTCCTCGTGCTCCTTCTCAGAAGGTGAATAAATCATAATGTCGTCCACGAAAACGACCACAAAACGATCTAAGAATTTCCGGAAGATCCGGTTCATCAAATCCATAAACACTGCTGGTGCATTGGTGAGCCCAAAAGGCATCACCAGAAACTCATAATGGCCATACCGCGTACAGAATGCCGTCTTCGAAATATCCTCTTCCTTGACCCTCAACTGATGGTAACCCGATCTTAAGTCTATCTTAGAGAAACAACGGGACCCTTTCAACTGGTCAAACAAATCATCTATATGAGGCATAGGGTACTTATTCTTAACCGTAGCCCGATTCAATTTTCAATAATCAATACAAAGTCTCAAGGCACCATCTTTCTTCTTAGCAAAGAGGGCCGGTGCTCCCCACGGCGAAGTACTAGGGCGAATAAAACCCTTATCTAGCAACTCCTGGAGTTGAATCTTCAACTCACTTAACTCGGCTGAGGCAAAATGATAAGGTGCCATAGAAATCGGCGTCGTGCCGGGCACTAAATCAATAGAGAACTCAATCTCTCGATGAGGTGGCAAACTAACGAGGTCCTCAGGAAAAACATCCGAATACTCACAGACCACTCTCGGCAACTCAATCTGGATCTCATCACACCCACTACTCATAAAGCTGGCGAGAAGACCACTAAGCTCACTCCGCCCTCGCGGATCATACACCGGTGGCAAGACACTACCAACTCGATCCCCCAAGAAATGGAAACAATCCCCGCTCAAGGCACATACAGTGACCCTTTGGCGGTAACAATCAATAACAGCCCGGTATGACGATAATCAGTCCATACCCAAAATTACATCAAAACCCGACATAGCCATAACTACAAAAGAAAATGGAAGCCGGTGGTCGGTGACCTCTATATCACAGCCCCGACACCCCTGTTTCAGAATCCACTCACCCCCAACAGGTGATACAACACAAATAGGAGAAGCTAACTGCGTCAACTCTAATCCCAAAACAGATACAAATGCAACAGATATAAAGGAATGGGATGCACCCGTATCAAATCAACACATTGGCCACCGAGTTGCAAAACAAAAAGGTGCCTCTCACAACAGATGGAGCCGGTACAAAATCCTGCGCGGTAACAGCATACACGCGCCCTGAAGGTCTCTGATCTACCTGCTCACCTCTAGGAGCAAAAGACTACTGCACAGACTGAGACGATGAAGCCCCCTGATTGGCCTTCTAGGCCTGAACTGACTGTGCTGGCCGAAAACTCTGTGTCTGCCTCGAACCAGATGCACCCGATGTGGCACTTAACTGCGGGCAGAACCTCTTCAGGTGCCCTACCTGACCACACTGGTAATAAGAAAATGGCTGACCTCTGCCCTGACTCTGGCTCTGAGGTCGAGTCGAAGATGAAGCTACTCTCTGACCTCCTCCCCTCTGCGGGCTTGTGGCCTAGCTGACCACACTTGTAACAAGTAATGTCTCCCTAACTGCCTCTCCCAGAACCTGCACTCGGCACTGGAATGGTAGATCTAGCAAAAGCACCCTGAGACTGCTGAAGGTTAGGACCCCTCTGCCTCCTACCGTCCCCCTAGCCATCGTGACTCCTCTTGGAGCCCCTCATCCTCTCATCCTCTCATCTTCCTCCTATATCATAATCTCCATATAGGCCGCAGCATCCACAAGGCGCCCATACTCTCGGGTCATGGACCCCCCAACTCTAGTCTTGAGCTCGTGTCTCAATTTCTTCTCAAATTCCAGACAACGGCGTTCCTCAGACGCCACAAGCTCAAGTGCAAACCTGGATAAACTGGTAAATGCGGCCTCAAACTCGGCCACTAATGAACTCAGCTGCTTGAGGTGACAAAATTAATCTCTCAACTTCTCCCTGACAGCGGGAGACAGAAACTTCTCCTAGAAAGCATCTACAAAGGCCTCCAAAGTCCCTCCAATACGACCCCTTATGAACTTCCACCACTGACCCGCATCTCCCTTCAACTGGAAAGACGCCAAGGTCACCTTCAAAGCCTCATCTTCGATGCCAAGTATCTCAAACGCCTTCGTCATCTGCTCCAGCCACTCATCAGCCCTATGTGGCTCCTTCGAATCCCCTAGAAACTCATCCGGGTTAGACCGGAAAAACTCCTTCTTCAGAAAAGAAGGCCCTGCCTCAGCAACATAGGCCTAGACTTGATTCTCAGCTCTGAGAATGTCCATAGATTCCCTCAACGCTCCTGCCATCTCGCGGGCTAAGGCACCCATGGCCTACTGACCTACTAGCTCGGACACATTGGCCTAACCAACACCCTCCTATTGCGTCGGAACCTTATCCGGTATAGGCATCTCCTGCCTACCACGCCTACCACCATGTCCTCGTCCTGACATCCTAATAAAGGTAACGAAGAACATTAGCACATTCATAAATGTGCCGAAGCTAATTCACTCGGGTCCTAATACATTGGACAACAGTAATTCATTCCACATAAGCACATAATCACATAAGCACTTACGAATTTCATTTCTGGATAATGACAGTCCCGAGGCGTTGCTAGAGTTCCGGTTAGAAACAACATTGATCAAGTTCCGGGTCCATAGTGACATGCTCCCACTTCCACTCGGCAATAGGCAAGGGTTGCAACAAACCCGCTGGCCTCTGATGCTCGGCCTTCACTTGCTGGCAAGTAAGGCACTTAGATACGAAAGCTGCCACATCTCTCTTCATACCCCGCCACCAAAACTCAGTCCCGAGGCGTTGCTAGAGTTCCAGTTAGAAACAACATTGATCAAGTGTTTTTCCAACAAGACTCCCAGCAACCCAAGGATCCAATCAACATCCTAGAAACTAAATCTCATACCCATATAGTCACATAAGCATGTTATCACATAAGTACATAATATTACATCTAAGTCTCTAACAAGTGAGACAAACCCATTGTGGTATTAACCATTTCCCACGTACCCAAAGTGTTCAAACCCGGTATGCTCTGATACCAAGTTGTAACGCCCTCAAAATAAACCCATAAATCATACATTCTTAACATGCTTTGACATAAGAGAATAAAGCATAATTTCATTCATCAGAGTATTCACTACAAAAGTATTACATGTTGACATCAAAAGTAAATGCCCTATGGGCTTACAACTTTCCAAGTCAACACTTGGTCACGAAAGGAGAGTACTAACTCAAATTACAAAATAAACCCTTGGCTTGATTTACATATAATGTAACGCCCTCAAATAAACCCATAATAACCATAACATTAACATGCATTTATAAAAGAAAACGAATCATTTGAGTTAGTCATCAGAGTATTCTTATTGAAAGACATCACATGTAACATCCTGCAACATCAAAATAAATGCCCTAAGGGCTTACATCTTTCCAAGCTAACACTTGGACACAAAAAGGATGAGTACTAACTCATTTACAAGTTAAGCCCTAGGCTTGAATGTTGACATGAAATCTCAAAAAAATAACAAAATAAAACATATAACTAAAGACAAGTCTTCAAAATCCCAAACACCATATCCTTCCAGGCTAAGTCCGTGGAGGTAGCTTATCACCTGAACCTAAAAATGATGTTCCCATAAAGGGTGAGCCACAGCCCAGTAGAAAAATACTAAACCAAATATAAGCATAGAATAAAGCTATAGCATTCAATAGATGGTTAACCAAGATAATCAATTTTATCATTAAACAGTCTCATGACACTAATGTCTAAGACACATTTCACTTTCCATTATTATCAACATGGCTCAGAACCTGGCCAACTTACAACAGTGAATTGTATATCATATTCACATTACTTCCAATAGCATGTTGATGAAAAACAGAGCACGAAAAATGAATTCTGATCAGCATGTTGATGGAAAATAGAGCATGAAAAATGAACTCTAAACATCAAAATGAACCACACTGTCAACACTCTTTGAAATTGATCAAAAAACAAAGAATGGAAAATTAATTCCAAAAATAAAAATCAACTCTATCAAGCTGACCTCTGTCTAAAATTGATCAATAATAGCAAATGAAAAATCTACTCTAAAAATCATAAACTACTTCACTGAGCTAGCCTCTTTTTTAAATTGATCAAAACTGAAAACAAAAACCTAATGCAAAAATATACTCGAAAAACTAATATGAAATCAGAATCCTTACATAAAATTCAAAACAAAAATCAAAATCCACGTGGAATCTCCATCGAAAACATGCTTGATTCAACTCCATTGAAAAACCTACGTGATCAACACATCGTAACACTTACACGATCATAGCAATCTCTATCGTCAAGTCCACTACAACACTTGCAAAATCCCTATGAAATCTTTACTGCGAAGTCAGTTTCCAAAATCTCCACCGTGAAGTCAGCAATAGAATATTCAGTTTACCAAAATCCAAACAAACTTATGTTATAAAGAAAGGTAAATTAGGTGTTTTATAACATAAAATAAGGTTGAGGGACCTTAGCCATCAAAACATATTATTGTGGACTTTTTCTCCTATCAAAAGTTGGGGAGGGATCTTAAACTAATTTTCTTTTTTTTTTTAGTATGGATTTTCTAACACTTAAAATTAGAAAATAAAAAATAACAAAAACAAATTTATTTAAACCAATATGTATAGCTTTTGTTCGATAATGAGTTGAAATAAAGTTAATAAGCCTCCGTTTGGGAAGTGAGTTGGCTTTTTGGCTTTTTGACTATTTTAGCATGGGGTTAAAAAGCCTGAGTTGGGAAGGGTTTTTTGATTTTTTTGACTTTTTGGTGAGGTGTGTTTGTAGTAAATTACCAAACTGCCCTTGACACATGATTCTCATGGCAACTCACACTCAAATGGTCCTCCACGCCAGCGCCATGTACAGGACCGAAATTGTTTGATTTTTTATTTATTTATTTTTTTTTGGGGTTTGGATTTGGCATATTTTCCTTTAATTTTTTTAATTTTTTATTTTGGGTTTGGATTTGTCGTGTTTTGCTTAATTTTTATTTTTTTATTTTTGGTTTGGATTTCGCGTATTTTACTTTAATTTTTTATTATTTTTATTTTGGGTTTGGATTTGGCGTATTTTTTTTTTATCTTTTTTATTTTTATTGGTATACAATAATTTTTTTTTATTTTCAAAAATGAGTTTTCATCTGTTTTATTTATTTTTAAATTACGTCGCGAATGGTAATTTATGTTTTTATGTTTTTTTTTTAAATATTTTTTAATGAGGCGTATTTTTCTTGTTATTTTTTTTAATTTGCGTTTTTGTCATTTTTTAAAAATATTTTTATAAAATAGAGTTTGAATTTATTTTTATAAAATATTTTAACAAAAAACAAAAAAAATGTTTTTAATTTTTTTTTTCAACTTTCTTTGTTTTTTGTGGGAAAAGATGTTTTTTGGAAAAAGGTTTCTTTTTTTACTTTGAATATTTCTGACGCTGAGGCTAAATTAGCCCCTCTTTCATGTGGGGGTAGTTTAGTAAATTTACCTGTGAAATGGTGTTGCCAAGCTCCTGCCATGCTTTTGTCTCCATGTGGCTGAATTTGCCGCTTTTGTCCGTATGTAGCTAATTTAGGCTCAAACTACCTTCCAAACACAGGCTATTTAGAATCCTTAATATAACTCTAAAAAAAAAATTAAAATAAATAAA
>NW_021024822.1:838272-875993 GCF_004153795.1 Camellia sinensis
CGACCCAAATCCTGATACATCTTAGTACCTCCCGGATGCACTGCAAGGTGTTAATGATGAAACTCTCGGAGTACCTCCTCTCGATGAGACTCCGGCACAAACAGACGGTCTCGGTATCTCACACTCAGGTCGGGATACACCGTCAAACCTTTCTCAACCTTCCCACCAGAAATCTTCTCACGGAGGGATTCTACCAGAGCAAAATACTGGGAGATGGAAAATCACGCTCGAGCGTCAAAATTACCGCTCGAGCGGAGAAGCAACAACGAAGGGACCGCTCGAGCGTTAAAACTTCCGCTCGAGCGTAAAGGCCAAAATCTGGGCATCACCTATTGGCATCTAAAATCAACCAACCTGTAACAGACCCGCCCAACCCAACCTATACTTCAAATACAAAAAGATTAAAGGACAACAACAACCAATAAGTAATGACAGGATCCACAGAACCTAAGTCCGGATACAATAATTTAAAGAGAAAAGACCAGGGTCGCTATATATAATACAATCAGAAAACAACAAAAATGTCAATCAGCCTCAAAGCCTCCCAATCTACGTCCTTAGAGATGGCATATCGCCTGTACCTGAAAAGGATTTCCCATATAGGGTAAGCCAATGCCCAGTAGAGATATGCTAAACATAATATGAGTAATAACTAAAACATTAGCATTTGATAAATGTTAAACTCTTACAATTCAACTCATAACACGTTTCAATTCCATGACAAATATGTCCATGTTTCATTCCTCTATCCTTTACTTTACCAGTTTTCAACTCGTAAACATGGCTCAGAACCTGGCCAAACCATTTCCATGAGACCACAACTCATATCAACAATATTTCCATTATCAACAATTCAAATGAGATAACAACTCATATTAAACACTTCCATACTTCACAATAGATACACGTATTTGCTGTATCAATGTCATATTAAAACACTACCATACTTCACAATAGATACACATATTGGCTGTATCAATGGAGTCCATCCCCTATCTTCTCCCAAATAATATCCGGTTTAGGAGTCCATCCCCTATCTCCTCCCAAACCGTGGAGTACATCCCCTATCTCCTCCCACACAATACAATGTATATAAACAATTATCATATGCATGATCAATCAATACATATATTTGATGTATTATTCCAACCGTCATATTCAATGACATATTCAATCGATTAGTTTTAGCTTACCTAATCATCATGCAGTGTCTACAACAATCAAGACTATCCTCCACCGATAGCCTAAAGCAATTATTTCTAAACAGATAATAAATGCATCAACAGATAAATTATCAACATTTTCAAAAGTGAGCGATTAATAAATCCAACTCCACCATTCGATCTCATCTTAATCCAATTTCATCATTTTCATCCCAATTTCATATTTCACAATGAAAGTCATTAATTACACTAATGACCCAATAAAACCCAAATATGGCATTCTCCTAATTTTTTCCAATATTGACCCAATAGTCTAAATATCAACAATAAATATCACTAATCTCATTTTAAGACCCAAAATACATATATATGGGTTAAAATAACAAAACCCCTCTTTCTCAATGTTCCAAATCTCAAACCCTAACACCAAATCGAACCATTTATACAAAATCCTCAAAATTTATGTCAAAGCTCATAAAGATGAGTAGTTATCCCTTCCTCAAGAGATGAGACCAAATGGAGAAGATGAAGAATTTCGAAGGTGCACCAAATTCCAAGATTTTTGGATAAAAAAGAGGAGCAAGCCAAACCCCACACTTTTTACAAAGGCCCAAAGGTAGGAGATCACTCAAAGTAGATCAAACCCTAGAAAGAAGTTAAAGTTTAGAGAGAGGAGCTCTCCAATGGAGGTTTTGAAAAGTGAGAGAGAGAGAGAGAGAGAGAGAGAGAGAGAGAGAAGGTGCCGAAAAAGTGATCCAAAAAGTCAAAATTCGGACTGATATAAAAGTCGCTCCGCTCGAGCGTGGAACTCCCCGTTCGAGCGTCAGACACAAACCCACGCTCGAGCGTCAAAAGCGCTGCTCGGGCGCCGGATGCACACCTCCAAAAGTTTTGCAGACCGTGGTCCCTGCTTGAGCGTCAAAATCCCTGCTCGAGCGAAGGAACGAAATCAAAGGGGGCTGCTCGAGCGTGAAAAGCCCCGCTTGAGCGTCCGTTGACCTGCAGATAAAAAAATACTGGGAGATGGAAACTCACGGTCGAGCGTCAAAACGCCCGCTCGAGCAGAGAAGCAACAACAAAGGGCCCGCTCGAGCGTCAAAAGCCCCGCTTGAGCGTAAAGGCCAAAATCTGGGCATCAACCTATGGTTTTTAAACACAGCCAACCTACTTCAAATCTGCCCAACACGACCCAAGACTCAAATACCAAGAGTAAAGGATGGAAACGAGAATAAGACAACAACACATCCACGGAATCGAGTCCGGAATACAATACACAAGGAAAAGGGAAAACCGAGATCGCTATATAAACTTTAAATTTGAACTCCAAAATCTTTCGATTATTGCTTAAATTAGATTTGATTTACATATAAACCTTCATCTAATTTAAAAAAAAAAAAATTAAAGTAGATATGTTTGGATGGGTTAATAATTTTATGCAATATATATTTATTAATTTTTATAAATTGAAATTAAAATTTTGAAGCTCTTAACACATTTTGGACAAAAAGATATTTTGCGTTAATATATAGATAATAATAGATTTGGAAAAATTATCACTCACAAATAATAATTATAGTTTATTTGTCAATTAAAAATAAAGTGATAATTTCAAAACATGTACGCTTTCTATTATAGAAATTATAGTTAGATTATTGCTCATTAGAGATTAATGATTATAATTAAAGAAAACTGAAAAAAACTTATCATATTGATTAACAAAATATTTAAATTAAATGAAAATAAGAAAGAACTAATAATATAATTGAAGAGCTCATAATATTATAATATAATGTTATTAAATTCTATCATTTCATAACAAGCGCATTTTCAAATTATAAATTTTTAATAAATTATTTTTTAAAAAGTATCATGATTTTAGAGAATATATTACCTTATTGATTCGAAATAAACTTTTCACCAAAAAATTGTTAACTTTTATTTTACACAATCCCACATCAAAAATATAAAGAAAAAGTGAGTTATTTTATTTATTTAAAATGAACCTTAGAGTGTTGTGCATGTTTTAATTG
This sequence comes from Camellia sinensis, assembly GCF_004153795.1. NCBI lineage: Eukaryota > Viridiplantae > Streptophyta > Magnoliopsida > Ericales > Theaceae > Camellia > Camellia sinensis. Next base: position 841,466 of record NW_021024822.1, read on the forward strand.
AAAACAGTTTAAATTTTAAAATAAAATAAAATATAAAAGTTTTAATTAATTAATTTTTGTATAAGTTGAGTGGTTTTTTGACAAATTTTAACGATTTTATCAAAAAATATATATTTTTTCAATGGTATTACACACACCAATTATTATATCAATTAGTATACCAACACATGCTGTAGCAATATAATTTCAAAATTATGAACCCCACCCATTATACAAACTACAAAGACTCAAAACCAATAAAACTATGTCACCTCATCCGTTAGTATATTAATTGGTATACCAATTAGTGCGTATAATTTTATTCATATTTTTTATTTCTAAAATGCATGTTTAAATTTTATAACAAACTTTAACATAGAATAAACTAAGCTAAAAAATTTATAAAACGAGATATGTATTTTTATTTTATCATAAATATAATTTTTTTAACTTATTCTTTTTTTTTCATCTTTACTAATTAAATTATGTCATTTATTTTTTATTGTGAACTTAGAATAAACAATTAAAAGTGCAATATATATTGTGTAGTAAAATGATTAAAATTTAATTCATTCTAAATTATTTTTTTATACTTTTTAAATAAATTTTATATTATTATTTAATTTTACAATTATTTTTAATTATTTGTTTAACCCATGCATAGCATGGGTTGATCTGCTAGTTTAGGTATAATACAAACAAACATGATTAGGTTCAATTGGGGTTCCTATCATTCTTACCACTAAACGTAACGAGGATCACGTTTTTGCACTATAGTAATGTTGATTCTTATTTTCTTTGTCGACAAAAAAATAAAATAAAATATCCACCATTAGAACAATGTGGCAATTGGGTTTTATAACAAAAGCATTCAAACCAATTATAGCATTCTATACAAAAATATTATACAAATTTTCAATTTATACAACATTATATTAGTGTTCCCTACAAATTAATTAAAAAAAACACATATAAATAAGCTAAAAAACTAGAGATGTTTTCAAAATTCATTGTTGTAAACTTTACCGTAAATATATAATGAATTTAATCCACACTTTAATTTTTATACACACGGTTATGTATTTTATCTTCGTCAAAAAAATATTATTGTATACACTTAGTGCAAATGCAAATGTAAACACAAACAAAATATTTATATAATATATCAAATTATGCCGTGAAATTTTTTTTCAAGAATTTCTTAATTCCGACATAAATGAATTGCCTGTGATCAGTTCAGAAAAAAATTAATTAAGGTATGTATAAGGTGGTTGCAATACTTCTAACCTAAGAAAAAAAAATTATCAATAATGGTGGGACCATTAAGAAAAAACACAATTGTTGTCACGTCCGGAGCAGCAGGTCATGTGGGAGGCATTTGTTCTATAGAAATGGCTGATTGTCTCATTTCCATGAAAAGGTTGATAGCAAAAGATGATGGTGACTCCCTTTCCAAATTAAACTCAAATTTCTATACTACTATTTATCTTTCTAATTTCTATGACACGTGTTCCATATATAAACAAATATGTGTTAGATAAAATTAAAATTTGAATCATTTTTCAAATTAATTATAATTAGAATCACGTTTTTATTGACTATAATAATGTGAATTATTATCTTAGATAATAAAAAAATTATACATATATGAGGATTGTACATTTGCGATTAAGAATAATCTAAAATAATTGTATGCTAAGTTCAATTGATTTTTATACCGTTTTCAAATTGATTATATAGCGTTAATCATGTTTGTTGACTATAATAATGTAAATTTTATCTTAGTTAAGAAAATGTTATACATATTTGGCGATTAACAATCATTGAGATGGGCTATTTGTTGAATTTTTGTATTTTAAAAAAAAGAGAAATTTTATTGATGAAATGAACATACATTGCATATGACACTATCAATAAAGAAGAGGCGAGAGCAAAGAGTATCATAGCATTACTCCCTACTTTCAATTAGGTTGGCATCAAGAAAAATATCCAATCATATGCTAACTCAAGTAAAAAATTATTGAGATTCAAACAAAAAAAAAAAAAAAAAAAAAAAAAAAATTTGCCAAAGAGCTAAACAACAAATCACAAGATGAGTTCACAACTAAAACAGACAGCCACGACCAATGGAAACACTACACCAATCAGCAGCAACAACTAAAATTCACTTCCACATCCCTACATCCCTTCATCCCAAGCTGCTAACCTGCAGCAGTGGTAAACTAGCTCGAACTGATTATATAGCGTTAATCATGTTTATGTAATATAATAAAGTGAATTGTTATTTTATTTTATTTTAAAATTGTACATCTATGGCGATTACATATTTATGTAGAAGAGATTTTTGCTATAATTATTGCAAGCATTACAAGTTTTTTTTTTGATCGGCAAGTGTTAGTTGTTAGTTGTTAGATTAACACCTATGGGAGAAAATTTCCCTATATTTGGCAAAGCACCTAAGTGCTTGCACTCCCTTAATTCAACTCTCCTAAGGAGAATTGAATCCATGACCTCATTGAGACTAAACCCTAAGGAAGGCATGGTGGCCAATTAGGTTAGACCTAGTTGGTTTGCAAGCATTACAAGTTAGGCACATCATTATGAAAGATTTATAGTGAGTATATAAACAATAGATCAAATTCAACTAAAAATTAGGCAAAAATATTGGGATTATCATTTTCCTAGTGGACGACAATGTATGTGAGAGGGTAATTTATGTAAAGCTTGGGCCGAGCTAAGACCGGTAGACGGTGGGCCGAGCTGAATGGACTTTGCAAATTGGGCCCTGTTAGCTCGGCCAGAAAGGACTATATTTTAGCTCGGTCTTGGTGATTTGAACAGAGGTATAGATGAACGGCGACCGAGCTAAACATCGCTCGTGAAAGCGCCGAGCTAAGTGTGTTTGAAGGTTAGAGATAGCTCGGTCATATTGTCATACTATCGCGGTAAGACCATTTCACTTGGTTAGGCAATGAGGGGGGTGTAGAAAGATGAGCATTACCTTTCTGATTCTTATGAGGACTCTGCATTGGAGAAAAAGAGTCTTACTAGGATTGTGCCACACGGAATCTATAAAAGCTCATAGCAGGACCTATGTACAAGTATCACAACTTTGATTCTCTAATACATAGAGCCTTTGTCTATTTGTCTATTTTGCTGACTTAGGCATCGAAGAGGTATCCGGCACATACCTGCCGACTAACTCACGTTTGTGTTTTCAGGGAGTAAAGCGACAACGTTTGGAAGAAGTGCAAACTTGATCAATAGGATTATACGAGAAGATTATTTCGCGCTCGTACAATTGGCGCCGTTTGTGGGAATATTCACAAAGAACAAGACCTTTTGATCAAATTTTTCTCTCTAGTTGAAATCAATGGCTCACAATGAAGACTTGCCGCAATCTATTATTGATGGGCAAACCTTGGAGGGGGGTGGGAGGCACGAAGGTCTACCCTCTGTCCCACCCATGGCAGAATTAGAACCCCAGCGACGAAACTCTCAAAGGGACACAAGGGAGAGACAGGGCACTAGTCCTCGTCGCTCTCAAAGTCTTGATAGACAGAGGCGGAGGCTGGATCCTCAAAAACTGGAGGATCGCGTGAGGGAGCAAGACGAGTTAATAAGGAGGATAGCGGTAGACATGGAGACAATGAAGCGCTAGATAAAAAGGAAAGGGGTGGCGACAGGAGAGGGACGCAAAGGCAACACGCCCCCTCGCCACTCAGAAGACCGTGACAGACATACCACACCTTCACAAGCAGAAAGTAGGAGCCTTAGAATAGGCAATACTCACTCAAGGACTTCCAAGACTCGTCACTCCCGGTCTGAGAGAACGAGGACTGAGAGGTCATATACAAAGGGAAGCAGCTATCGCCCCTCACACACGCACCAGACGACATCTAGGCACACGGAGTTTCCTAGATCAGCGAACTTACAGACAGTGCTAAAGGAGAGGGCCCGATAGAAGGAAGACACAAGGGCTCGCGACCCTCGCAGGGTTTCAGCGCTACAACAATTGGCCCCTAGGACACATGGGAGTGTCGAGGTAGGGATGCCAATGCCGCGCTTTGCTTACGAACCAGCGGATAAAGTATTAGCAAGGTTACAGAGTTCACTGTTTGTTCTGGAAATAGAGAACGCACCACTACCTTCGAGCTTCCACCAGCCCAAATTTACTACTTATGAGGGGAAGACAGACCCCTACATTCAGTTAAGCCACTTTCGCCGGGTTATGGCAGTATATCGACGAAATGAGGCTCTAATATGTATCCTATTTCCATCCAGCCTGGGCGACCTAGGGCTAACCTGGTTCAAAAGGCTATCAGAAGGTAGCATCGCCTCATGGGCACAATTGGTAGAGGCGTTCGTGACTAGATTCATAACGAACACCAAGACACCAGTAGAGATTGATTAGCTACTCTCTATTGACATGGGTGAAAAGGAGACATTGAGGTCTTACAACAATTGCTATTGGGAGACCTTCAACCAGATTAGGGATTGACTAAATGAGGTTTACCAGTCGGAAACAAACTAAGGGACTCAATAACAATGATGCCACCCCTCATGATGGAGGCCCTAATGGAGAGAGTGCATCAACATATCCGAGTAGAGGAAGATGGCGCCCGTGCTAAAGCAAAATCTGGCATAACAGCAATGCCAGATAAAAAGACTACAGGGAAAGTCAACACGGTGGAACAACCAAACAAGAATGGGCGAGGCAGGCAAGCCAATAGAGAAGACCCAGAAAAAAAGAACTTAAGAGTCTGCACCGCCATCACCACAGTATTCAATAAACCTATCTACCAAATTCTCAGTGAGATACGTAATGAACCCTTCATTTGGCGGCCAGCCAAGCTAGGAAAAGCACAAAAAGGCTATGACGAGAGGCCTCGATGCACCTTCCATGATGAGAAGGGGCACCGCATTGAAAATTGCACGCCATTGAGGCAACATTTGGAGGAGTTGGTGGTTGCTGGGCACCTGGACCAGTACATAGAAGGGGGGACGCAGCCAGCCCCCCAGGACCTCAACAAACCAAACGGTATGCCAGACGACGGTCCACCCCAAGGCGTAATCAACGTCATACATGGGATCATCGAACCTAAGGGGGTATGTGAGCTCAGGGGGATGATCAAAAAGGCTGAACACTTGAGAGAGGTATTAAGTGCTCAACCTACCGTCAAAAGGAGTAGAACAGAGGCTACGAACGCCATATCCTTTTCCGACAAGGATCTAGCAAGGCTACATTGCCCTCACAATGATGCACTGGTGGTGACTTTATGCGTCAAGAATTTGAACATCAAGCGGATTCTAATTGACCAAGGAAGCTCATACGAGATAATGTACTACGAGACCTTCAAACAACTGAAATTTGAGGACAAAGACTTGGCACCTATGACATCTCCCCCTTGTTGGTTTCAACTCAATGCCAGAGTGGCCAGTGGGCAAGATAATCCTCCCAGTTAAGGCAGGAAGCATGACAAAATAGGTAGAATTCTGGGTATTGAAGGTCCCTTCTACTTACAACATAATCTTAGGGAGAATATGGTTATACGTCATGCGATCGGTAGCGTCAACCTACCATCAAGCATTGCGGTTCCCCAACGAAGCCGGAGTAATTGAAGAGGTCTTGGGAGACCAAATTATGTCGAAACAATGCTTCGTCACAGTAAATGGCACAGGGCTGCAAAAGGGTATGTATAGATGGTGGAAGAGCCAGAGAGCAATGAACTATTTGCGGATGTTGGCAAGGCAGCTGAACAGAAGGCAGTGGAAGACTTGGTAGAGGTAAGGATAGATGAAAAGAACCCAGAAAAGTTCTTTTTGCTCGGCTCGTCTTTATCCAGCACTGAAAGAATAGAGGTCATGGAATTCTTAACCTCTAACATCGAAGTGTTTGCTTGGACACCATATGACATGTCTGGCATTGGCCTAAACTTCATCTGCTACCAACTTAATGTCCACCCAATTGCCATACCAATTATACAGTGCACTCGCAGATCGGCACTCCACCACGCAGAGATAATTGCGGAGGAAGTGGGAAACTTACTGGAGGCAGGAGTTATCAGAGAAGTGCACTATCCCAGGTGGATCTCTAATACTGTTGTAGTGCCAAAGATGAACGGAAAGCGGCGTGTTTGCGTGGACTACAAAACAATCAACAAGGCATGCCTAAAGGACAGTTTTCTTTTACTATGGATAGACCAACTGGTGGACCTGATGACAGGACATAACTGACTTAGCTTCCTTGATGCATATCGAGGTTACCATCAGATCGCTATGTATGAACCAGACCAGAAGGTCACATCATTTACAACGCCTAGAGGATTGTACTGTTACAAGGTCATGCCCTTTGGCCTAAAGAACGCAGGGGCTACATTCCAACGGATGGTTACCAAAATATTTGAACCATTGTTAGGCAAAACAATAGAGGCTTACATAGATGACATGGTGGTCAAAAGAAAAGATGAGAAGGACCATCTCAGAGACCTAGATAAAATGTTCCAAATTCTGAAGAAAAACAAGTTGCGTCTAAATGCATCCAAGTGTGCATTCGGCGTAGGATCAGGCAAATTCCTAGGCTTTCTAGTAACCAACTGAGGTATAGAAGCAGACCTCTCTCAGATCAAAGAAATCCAGGATCTTGAGAGGCCCAACACAGTTAAAGAGGTGCAGCATCTCACTGGCCTAGCTGCCGCACTCAACCGATTCATAAGTCGGTCATCAGACAAATGTTGACCATTCTTCCAAGCACTGAAGGCCAAATTTGAGTAGGACGAAGAATGTAACCACGCCCTACAAAGTTTGAAAGACTACATGACCTTTCCTCCATTGCTAGTAACCCTAGTGCCAGGAGAAGAGCTCTTTTTGTACTTAGCGGTTTCACAGCATGCAGTCAGCGCAGTGTTGGTCAGAGCAGAAGGAATCCAACACCTTCCTATCTTTTATGTTAGCAAAACCTTACTAGGTGTTGAAACCAGGTACCTACCATTGGAAAAACTGGCATTGGCTTTGATGATGGCCTCAAGAAAGTTGTCACACTGCTTTCATGCCCATACCGTAATTATCCTAACGGCTTTTCCATTAAAGGCCTTGTTTGAGAAGGCGGATTTTTTTGGACAAATCTTAAAATGGGCAGTGGAATTGGGACAGTTTGATATCGAGTTCCAACCCAGAACAGCAATAAAAGCCCAAGCTTTAGCTGACTTTGTGACAGAGTTCACACCAGGAAGTCATCACATCTATCCAGTCGATTTAACCGAAGCAACCGAAGTAAGGGGGGACAGTGCCGCTGGAACTGCGCAGCCCCTAATACAAGACGTCCAGCCACATTGCAAGCCATTCAAAGTTGGGGGCATGGAGGAAGGAACAAAACATGTTATTCCCAATGAGGACTCATCAAAAAATGAAGACTTGAAGCAATCATACAGCGAAAATCAAACCCCAACCACAGGCATGGACTAGGAAAAAAAACACTAGCGACACCCATAGTCCCAAGACATCATCCGACCCCTCTATTTGCTGGAAACTATTCGTCGGAGAGATGTGGAAGCTCTTTGTAGATGGAGCATCCAATATGCACGGTGCAGGACTTGGCATAGTCCTCATCTCACCAGATGGCCTAATAGTGGAACAGGCAGTCAACCTTAGCTTCCCAGCATTAAACAATGAGGCGGAGTATGAAGCACTTCTAGTAGGCCTAAAATCAGCACTTTTCATGAAGGCCTCCGAGCTAATGGTTTACAGCGACTCCCAGCTAGTAGTAAACCAGATTTCAGGCGACCACGAGGCAAAAGATGAAAGGATGGCTAAGTACCAAGAGTTAGTCAGAAAGGAGATCATGAAGTTCGAAGTAGTTCGAATAGAGTAAATCGGCCGAGAAGAAAACGGTAGAGCAGATGAGCTGGCAGGTTTTGTTTCAATGGTAGATACTTCTATCCCATACCCATTACTGATCGACTTTCTACCCAGAACAAGCATTGAAGAACCCGAAGTAGCTGAAGTGTGTTGTGCTGAAGTAGGCCCTTCATGGATGGATCCCATCATAGTATTCTTAAAAGATGGCATCTTGCCTGAAGAAAAGAAAGAGGCCAATAAAATCAGAGCAAAATCACAGCAATTTTGGCTTTCACCATCATTGGCATTGTACAAAAAATCATTCACAGACCTTACCTGAAATGCGTCCATCCCAGCAAGGTCAAGGCATTTCTGTTCGAGATACATGAAGGCGTATGCGGAAGTCACCAAAGGGAAGATCATTGGCCTACAGAGCAATTTCGCAAGGATATTGGTGGCCATTCATGCAAGCAGATTCAGAAAAATATGTCAAGAGGTGCGAAAACTATCAGAAGTTCGCACACTAAATACATCAACCAGTTAGAGAGCTTCTACCATTAACTAGCTCATGGCCCTTCGCAATGTGGGGCCTGGACATAGTGGGACCATTTCCAATAGCACCCGGCAACAGAAAGTTCTTTCTCACTGCAACAGACAACTTCATCAAGTGGGTGGAGGCAGAAGCACTCGCATCAATAAAGGAGAAAGATGTAAAGAAGTTCGTCTAGAAAAATATCATCACTCGATTCGGCATACCCAAAGCTGTAATATCTGACAATGACACTCAATTCGATGGCAGAATCTTCAGGGGCTTTTGCGAGGAATACAAGATAGAATTTTACAGCTCTATACTAGCATACCCTCAAGCAAATGGCCAGGCAGAAGCCTCAAACAAAGTTGTCTTAGATGGCTTAAAGAAAAGGTTGGAAAGAGCAATAGGCAAGTGGGTTGAGGAGCTTCCTCATATTTTATGGGCTTCCCGTACCACACATCGGCGGTCAACTGGTGAAACGTCTTTTTCTTTGGCCTATGGCATGGAGGCAATAATCCCACTAGAAGTAGGCCTCATCACTATTAGAAGTGAAAATTTTGACCTAGACTTAAATAAAGAAGCCATAACCTTAGAACTCGACCTTGCAAATGAGAGAAGGAAAAGAGCTCTAGTTCACATTGCCTCATACCAGCAGGAGTTATCCAAAAAATATAACAAAACAGTGCATCCAAGGCAATTCAAGATTGGGGATTAGGTATGACGCAAAGTAATGGGTAACACTTTGGTACCCGAAGATGGAAAATTGGGACCTAACTAGGAAGGACCATACAAAGTGGTTGGTTTAGTTGGAAAAGGGGCATATCACTTAGAAGATGGAGACATCAAGGTTATTTCCAAGCCATGGAACACTGTCAATCTCAAGTTATTTTATTTTTAGCCTTTTCCTGGAATATTTGTAATTTTTTCCCTTTTTCAAATAAAACAAGTAGTTTTTTCGGCATAATTCTTTCTATTGTAAAAGTTGTTTTCAGTCATTTCCAGCAAGAGGCAATCAGAAAGTTTGGCAGGAATAACCAACATTTATCTCTCTTCAGCCGAGAAAAGGATCTAGGCTGAAGAACATTGGCCAGAATAACCAACATTTAGCTCTGTTCAGCCGAGATAAGGATCTAGGCTGAAGAGGTTGGCAGGAATAACCAACTTTTAGCTCCCTTCAGCCAAGATAAGGATCTAGGCTGAAGAGGTTGGCAAGAATAACCAACATTTATCTTTCTTTAGCCGAGATAAAGATCTAGGCTGAAGAAGTTGGCAAGAATAACCAACATTTAGCTTTCTTCAGTCGAGATAAGGATCTAGGCTGAAGAGGTTGGCAGGAATAACCAACACTTAGCTCTCTTCAGCTGAGATCAAGATCTAGGCTGAGGAAGGTTAGCAGGAATAACCAACACTTAGCTCTCTTCAGTCGAGATCAGGATCTAGGCTGAAGAAGGTTGGCAGGAATAACAATATTTAGCTCTCTTCAATTGCGATTAGGATCTAGGCTGAAGAAGGTTGGCAGGAATAACTAACATTTAGCTCTCTTCAACCGAGATCAGGATCTGGGCTGAAGAAGGTTGGCAGGAATAACCAATACTTAGCTCTTTTCAGCCGAGATCAGGATCTAGGCTAAAAAAGGTTGGCAGGAATAACCAACATTTAGCTCTCTTTAGCCGAGATTAGGATCTAGGCTGAAGAAGGTTGGCAAGAATAACCAACATTTATCCCTTTTCGGCCAAGATCAGGATCTAGGCTGAAGCAAGTTGGCAGGTATGGCTAACAAAAAGTAAACTGATTACCGAGTACTTTGACCGAAATGATTATCTCGATCTGAAAATATTAAAGCATAAAAACCAAGCAAAAAGTGTTCTCATACAATAAAAGTTGAAAAATAAATACAAGTGTGGAGTGAACCGAACAAAAAAATTGGAAAATTGAAGACTTCAATCCATAAGAAAAAGATCCACTACAAGAGGAGGGGCTTGAGCCCAATTACAAATTCTTTCAAGAGTAAAAGAAGAAAAACAAGGTCAGGCAAATAGGTCGTCCAAATCTGCATCCAGATCAACCCGAGCTTCACTACTCGGTAGCCCGGTCTCAGCAAGTAGGTCGATCACAGGCGCATCATCAACCATATGTACCGGTGGCTCCACCCGAGCTGGCAGAACAATTTGGTAACCGTGGTCTGAGGTAATAGTTGGGGCATTGTCTGGTTCTGGGGATTCTTTCCCTTCCCTATCTTGAAGTAACTTCTCTTGAATGGCATTGGCATAGTCTTCCATATAGCTTGGAATGAAATGAGGAGGAGGGTTTTGGAAGACCTCGGTTTCTTGACCAAAACTGAGCTTTGATACAGCCACCTTACATCCGCATTTGAAAAATATGTCCTTTGCAGCTTCACACTGCAAGACATAGGTGGCCTCCGCTTCTTTATAGCCACGCTCTTCAGCATCTTCCATCTTCTTATTTAGCTTGGCAATCTCTGCACCCTTCTTTTTCTCAAGCTTGGCCAACTCGCGCAGATAGGTGTCTTTTCTTTCAGCTAGGGCTTTCTGCTTATCTGTTTCCGCCGAGCTGACCAGCTCCGTGAGTTGGGTGACTTCAGATTCGAGCTTGGTCATTTTTTGCCTGGCCTCGTTCAGCTCGGCCGTCTTGGTATTGGCATCTGCAATAGCCAGCCATGCTGTCTTACACAGCTCTAGCACGCGCTTGTGAGCAACGTGGTTATTCTACATGGCTTGCAAGAAGGAAGATAACAATTATGATTGAAACCGAGCAAACAGATATGTGAATTGAAAAAAAGAACATAGAGCACTTACCAACACCATCGACTTAGTGGCCGAGCGGATAGCTTTTAGCTCGGTCAGATGATCGTGGTGCTCCATGTCGGCTGGCAGACACACGTTTTTAGCAAGGTTGAAGCCAAGCGTGTGGTCCTTGTCTGCAACCATTGAGTCGGTGTTTGATATAGCACGGTTCTTGTATGTCAATTTTGGAGCCCACTCTGAAGGGGTAGCTCGGTTGGAATGCACGGGCTCGGGGCTCGGCATTTTGGTATCGGGAAGCACGATATCCTCATCAACCAGGCGTTGCGGTTTGGCTGAAGTGGTTCGTGAACGTTTGCTTGGCTGAGATGTGGAGGGCCTTGCAGTTGGAAGGGCCACTATGGTATCATGAGGCTAGCCAGTTGGCTCTAGCCCGGCTTAAGCTTCACCAGTGGTTTGCTCGGTGATGAGTGCTCGCACGGCTCTTTTTTTTGCCATTTCTTGTTCCTCTGTTAGCAGGATCAGCTTGATTTGGGAAAGTGTGGGATCTGGTTCAGGTGATGGCTCGAGGAGAAAGTCTGTCACCCTGGTCTTCCTCCTTCCGCTATATTTGTAGGTCGGTTCGAAGTTAAGTAGTTTGGCCTAATCTTGATGACGGTATCGAAGCGCGGCGCGGAGAGCATCTAGGTTAGGGTACTGGTATTGTGACTTTAGCTGGTTCAAGTCTGCATAAGGAGAAAGACAACGGTTAGCGCGGTGTGAGAGTTATAAACAACAAGAGCAAAAAAAAAAAAAGAAAAAAAAGAAAGATAAACTAAGCCGAGGTATTCATACCGGCTGTTCCTTTATTCCAGTTAATACTGTAGCCCGGTATCTGGGCTTCCTGGTCTTCAAAATTACCAGAAACCCAGAAGAAATCGTCGTTGTTCATATCTTTGTCCAGTGTATTTTTAATTATTTTCTCTTGGCGTTTTCTTATTCTTAAATAACATACTCAGTCGTCTTCATTTTGGCCGAGTGAGTATTGATGGAATAGCTCAGCCAAACCGATTTTGAGGCCAAGCTAACGGTTTAGTTCGGTGATACCGTTTATTATTCTATATGAATTTGTGGAAAGTTAGGTGGGGTAGAGTCTTGTCTGCCTAAGGAATTCACAAAGGAGAGGCTGAACGGGAAATCGAAGACCGGCTTCTATAATAGATATTACGGTAAAGAGAACGAAGCCCGATTTTCCCCAGGGCATGGTATCTAGTTCGGCTAATGAGAGATGTACATCATCAGGAATGTGATAATCCTTTCCGAACTCGGCTATCGCCCCAGGTGAGTCCACCAGGAACCGGTATTTACCCATTTAACTTAAGTTGTAAATAAATTAAGCCTAACTCGGCGTGACTGAGGCTTTGGTTGGCTCGGTTGAGCAAAGCTTCCTAGGGGCAGGGTGCAAGGAAGTGCCTGGCCAACCTAGTCAAGTCTGCAAAGTGGAAATAAGAAGTGTTATGCCCAGACAACTGGACTGGACTAAGTAAACAGTCAATTTACAAAAAAATTGTAAAAGCTTAGCTCGGTCACATACGGGAAACGTGGTGTATTCAGTTCGGTCGAACAGAAGGGTTAACACGACCTCTAGCTTAATTGGAGGTCAGTTTGCAGAGTTTTTAGTTCGGTCGTAAACACAAGGGTTGGCTCCAAGTTCTAGTTCGGTCATTGGGTGACGTTTCCAGTTCGGTCTAATAAGCACCTATGGAAAACAAGTTCCTATCTTGGTCGTGGTGTAATTTTGGATCAAAAGCATCACATTTCAGATTGTTAGTGAATCCATTAGAGGGTCTATCATGTGGTTTTTTGGGACTAAGTGGTTTTTACTCATTGATGTGAAACCTATACTAGTGTGTTTTGAAAAACGTACATATACTATGCTATATATTGCTATACTATGCAAAAATAAATGGAAAGGAAAAAGCATAGAACCACTTACAGCTTTGGGGTGAAAGGATGGAGATCACGACTGTAAGGATGGCAGTGAAAACACAAGCTTTGCAGGAACTATGGTCGTAAAAATGGAGGCTCAGAGGACAAGTGCGAGAAGATGAACAGTGGTGTGTTTTATTTAAAAAGCAGGGTTTTTGTATAAAGCATAGGTTTGGGCGGGACTGTTCAAAATTTGCGAGGTACAAAGACGGCTGTGACAGTTGTATTGGACCAATGAAAGCAAGCCACGTGTCTAGGGGAATAGATAACGATTCAGATGTACTTGAGAGGCAAAACGACGTACCGAGTTAATTGACAAGACGCTTCTGAAACCGGGTAAATGGGTAGCTCGGTCGAGAACGAGCTCGGTGGTATTACTTATTTTAATTCGGTCGGCTTAGCTCGGCTGGAGAGGAATAATCCCAAATCATGCATTGCAGATGGAATTAAGGGGCAATTGAGAGGGTAATTTATGTAAAGCTTGGGCAGAGCTAAGACCGGTAGAAGGTGGGCCGAGTTGTGGGTCGAGCTGAATGGACTTTGCAAATTGGGCCCTGTTAGCTCGGCCAGAAAGGACTATATTTTAGCTCGGTCTAGGTGATTTGAACATAGGTATTGATGAACGGCGACCGAGCTAAACATCGCTCGTGAAAGCGCCAAGCTAAGTGTGTTTGAAGGTTAGAGATAGCTCGGTCGTATTGTCATATTATCGCGGTAAGACCATGTCACTTGGTTAGGTAGTGAGGGGGGTGTAGAAAGATGAGCATTACCTTTCTGATTCCTAGGAGGACTCTACATTGGAGAAAAAGAATCCTACTAGGATTGTGCACACGAAATCTATAAAAGCTCATAGTAGGACCTATGCACAGGTATCACAATTTTGATTCTCGAATACATAGAGCTTTTGTCTATTTGTCTATTTTGCTGACTTAGGCATTGGAGAGGTATCCGACACACACCTGCCGGCTAGTTCACGCTTGTGTTTTCAGGGAGTAAAGCGACGCCGTTTGGAGGAAGCGCAAACTTGATCAGTAGGATTATACGAGAAGATTATTTCGCGCTCGTACAGTATGGGTGAATTCTCTTGGTTGAATTGATGTTAGTGGGCTCACACGAAGTCTCCCGCTAGAATAGAAAAATCTATAAGTAAATCTTGATAGAGTAAAAAAAATTCAATTGTATGTGATTGATGAACCTGTAACATAATGTCTCTTATTGGAGTGTATGCGACTGATGTTGGATTTCATATTCAAGCAAATTGTCAAGAAATTGCTTTAGTATGAAATCCAACATCAGAATAATTGTCTAATACATGAAAAAAAATTGTAGAAGTAATCCTTGAGTAAGAGTTACACAAGCTTAAAAATCCTAATGCAAAATATCAATTCAGTGTGGAGGAATTTATAGAGTCTGAAATCTTGCTTCAAACCATAATTGTAGCATTTTCTAACAACAAATTTACTTAGATCATGTTTTGATACAATATTCGCTTAAGGTATTTTAAAGTCTTAAATTAAACATCACAATGAGGCTTTAGGTCTCAAGCGAGGCCTTTGATAATCGAGGCATTTGGCAAGAATGATTTTTTGAACGAGTCTTAAGCAAACTATTGAAAAGAGAATTGCAATGTGAAAGTGGGGAGTCATCTTGTAATTCGTATCAGAGTATGGTGAACATTCAAAGGCCAAAAAAAGAGATTCTGGTTATTTGGTTTTATGAAAGGAGTGATAAAATAACCTTATTTTATTTTTTAAATTATAAATTGGTTTGACAAAAATAAATATTAAAAATTATTTCTATCCTAAAAAGAAAAAAAAAATCAAATAAAAATATTGAGTTCTTTTAATTTTTAATTCGCATTAATACCATTTTCATCTGTTATTCCACTACAACAAAATGTACATTCGGCGATTAAAATTGGCGACTAAAAAAAATTTAGTCACCAAAAGTTATGAAATTGGCGACCAACTAATTTTTTTAGTCGCCAAAAGTAAAATATTTAATTGCTAATTTTTTTTAGTCGGGGTATATTGGTTTTTGGCGACTAAAAAAAATTTTAGTCGCTAAAAATGCTAGAATTGGTGACCAAAAAAAATTTTAGTCGCCGTATATTAGGTTTTGACTACTAAAATCATTTTGTCGCCGAAAGAAAAATAAAAAATTAATTTTTTACCTTTGGCGACCAAAATTTTGGTCGCCAAAAGTTTTTTTTCAGCGACAAAAAAGAATCTTAATCGTTGTATGTTGAGTTTTGGCTACTAAACCATTTAGTCGCCGAATGAAAAATAAAAAGTTATTTTTTACCTTTGGCGACCAAAATTTTAGTTGTCAAAAGTTTATTTTCAGCGATAAAAAAAAATTTTAGTCGCCAAAAATTTTTTTTATTGTTATTTAACGACCAAAAATATATTTAGTTGCTAAAAGTTGTAATATTTGTTTTAGAGGAAACAAATTATTTTTGGCGCCTGATCTCTGTTCTGTCTCTCACACACACAGACACAAGATATACATTTCTGTGCCAAACACTAGCAAACCTCACCCTCACCATCTCGACTCACCATCCTTGCTAACAGTTACCATCGAACTTCCACCACCGACCATCGCGGCTCTCGCCACCGTCGCTCACCATCGCGGCCCCCCTCCCAGCCACATTCAGGTTTCTCTCTCTCTCTCTCTCTCTCTCTCTCTCTCTCTCTCTCTTCCTCTATTTCCCCATTTCACCATCTTGGATCTAGGGTTTTATTTTATTTTTGATGCTGTAGGATTTTGATAAAATCATTTTAGGGTTTTACTCTTTTTCTACATTTGAAGCACATATGAGGTCCAAGTTGTGTTTAATTCCAAACTTTTGTTGCTCTATTTAAGCAATCGTAAAGAGCTGCTTAAATTGCTGAGTAGAGTTATATGTGTGTATATATATATATATATATAGTATTATTAGGTAGATAGCAATTGATTTAAGGTACTGAACAATTTAAGAATATTATTAGTAGGTAAGTTAATGGAAAATTTTAGGAGTATATTGAAATAGATTATATATGCTTACACTTCTTCCTCTAAGGAGTATAGATTGATATAGATTATATATGCTCATGCTCTGTTTTTTCCCCTTCTATTGCTTCAGAGTTATACAGTAGATGAGAGGAAATTTTAGTTGTTAATGCTCAGGCTCTGTTTTTTTCCTTCTTGAATGACACTGGGTAGATATACAAGTGTGCCAAGAAAGCACGGGTGCGGGTACGAGTACGGTACGGGTACGAGTGCGGGTACGCCGATTCGGCAAAACTCAAAAAAAGTACGATACGATACGGGTACGGCTACGGTACGCCGATATATATATATTTTTTTTTAAATATAATTTTGATTAAAGGATCCAACCTACAAATTAAAATTAAATATCAAAACTAAAAAAAGAACTACTCATTTTCCTATAATTTAAAACCATTAAGCGTTAAAAATAATATTTGTGAAATCTCTCACTTTGATATGTTATGCACTGTGAATTTGTGATCATAATTTATTTTTAAAAGCTTTCTTTTTGCTCATCAATTTGCTAATTTTATAGGGTGAGACCAAAGAAATAACAGGAGACCAAAGAAAGATTTAAAGTTAATTACCAACAATAAAGGAAAAAAATTCTCAATTGGTGCAGGTTGTCAATTGCAATTTGCATAATACATAAAATTGCATCATTCCCAACAACTACTAATCAACTAATACAGTATCAATTTTTAATGTTTTGTGCATAAACTTTAAAAGTTTGTTATGATTAAAGATTTTATAAAGAAATTCTAGGAGGATCTAAAGCAAAAGCATAATGCATAGTCATACACAGAACTACCCTTTATAGGCCTTGTTATTTTTTTTGGTTCAAATTGCCTTTTAAAAACATTAAAATCATTTGTTGATATGCTTCTACAATTTATACAGACAAACAGGACAACAGAGAAACATCAAAATTACTGACCTGCAAGGGCACCAAAAAAAATAAAAAATAATAATAATAATTGCTAATTTGCAAGGGCAGAAAAAAAAAAAAAAAAAAAAAAAAAAAAATTGATAAATTGCAAGGGGAAAAAAAAAAAAAAAAAAAAAATTGATAAATTGCAAGGGGAAAAAAAAAAAAAAAAAAAAAATTGATAAATTGCAAGGGGAAAAAAAAAAAAAAAAAAAAAACAACAATGGGAAAAAAGATATATTATTTTTCAATTTTTGTAGGATTTAAGCAAATAATCTCCAATATTGATCGAACTAAAAAGCAAGCTTTGGAATTGTAAAATGTTACAGTTTCAAAACATGATTCTATTAGGGAAAATTAGTCTAAAGTCCCTCTCCCATTTTTAGTCATGGAAGAGATACACAATATTATTTTATGATGTCTGAAGTCTCTTAACCCCACACCCATATATCACAGAGAAATTTGACTCTCTCAAATCAAACCTCATCTACTCACACGGACAGTTTTCCCATGACAAATAGGACTTGTATATATATATATATATATATATCATAAGCCATAAACAAGAACCTTTTCTTTAAACAGAACTCTTCAAATCTCCTCTAAAATCTCAACCACCTTTGAATAGAATAACTGATGATAGTGAATAATGGATCTCCACAACATCTCCCTCCCTTGTCCAATGACAAAAACCCAAATTTCAACAGAAGGTAACACCTGTCCAATTGCCTTCCACATGGTTAGTACACATGTCAAGCAATGGATTGCTTTCAAAAACTATAAATTTCAGTAACTCTGGTACATATACAACTCAGAGTTTTTGAGCAATAGTTGCATATATTATATGTTAAACCAAGAACCAAGAAGTTTGAAAAAAATGGACAGTTCACAGAACATGAGTTATCAAGCTGGCCAGGCCAAGGGCCAAGCCCAGATGAGCTTAATTGGCTTTCTCTATCTTCTTTTTTTTCCAATTATGTACTTCTCAACATCCATGGCACATATTAATTGATACACATAATTAACTAGTTGGTTTAGTTAGTCAGAACTCTTTCACCTCGTTAGGAGATTAAGAGCACAAAAAAAGAAGAAAAAAGAAAAAAAAGAAGACTGATGTGCAGATGTTTGTTATATTTGTTTCAGCAAAAGGGCAACCAGATGATGGACAAGGCCAACAATGCTGCCCAATCTGCCAAGGAAAGCCTGCAAGAGGTTCATGATCTTTTATTTTATTCTTTTAAATGGATTTACATGTTGATCTGTTTGTTTACAATTATTCTCAGTTTCTAAATGACTAATGGTTTAGTTATTTGAACCAGGATATCAACGCTTCATAGTGTTAATTATGATCAAGATAATAACATTAAAGTTTCTGAAGCATTTTCTCAATGCAAAGTTTCTCTTTTACTGAAATGTGCAGCTGAAGTTTTAAAAAAAAAATTTAAAAATCTATCTTTTTTTTTTTTTTTTTTTTTTTAAAACATATTTTTCCGTAAAAGATAAAAATGAAACTAAAAAAATGAATTTTTAAGCCAACCCTTAGTTATAGCATTTGTGATAATTAACCCTACAAATGTCATAATGATTTCTAATGCATAATAGTCAGAAGGTATGATTTCTAATGCATAATACTCTATTGGGTCATTCACTTTTTGCTCTAATTCTAGCTTCCCATTAATGGCTTTTATCAATATTTTTGGTTTCTATTTCTCTTCTTCTACTTTAGTTCACTTTGTTTCTTTGGCCCCCCATGAATTGTTGGTTTGGGAAGTTGTTATGGCTTTTCCATTTGGATTCTTATAATAAAGGATTTGTTTGTTTGTTTGTTTGTTTGTTTGTTTGTTTGTTTTTTCATTGCCTTCAAACTGTCTGATAAAATGCCTCTTAGGCTTCTCAAAATTCTAAGCCACAAGCCTAACTTATTGGCTGCTTTTTTAATCAACTTCGTGTTTCATGCTCAATAGCATGAACTCTTGCCATTGCACTAGGCAATTATTAGTTGAAGTACATGTAGAAGTAATCTTTGGCAAATTTATGGAATCTACAATTTTGCTTCCAGCTAACTATTAATTTGAAGTTGTCTTGGTGAAATAATTCATGCTAATATGGGAAGAGATGAATGCTTGTACTTTGTCATGTACTGTTACTTTCAAACTGCATTTAGTAGTTTAAATTCTGTGAGATGGAAAATCTATGGAAAATCTATGCCAGAAAAGTGAAATAGAGTTGCAGTTGCAAGAGTGATGAAGCATTAATTATCTTGTCGTTGTATTTCTTTGTATGAAGATATGATATTACTTATGTTGCCTTCTTGTTTCTTTCTATGATAATGGATTGGAATTGGGCCCTCACAAAATGATGGTGGGAACTGCTATTGGTGGTAAGGCTTTAAGGTGTGGATTGTGGGATAGATATGTTATCCACGTTCTTAATGAGGAAAAGATATTGGTGTTGTTTGTATGGTTGTGGGTGTGCATTTATGGCTTTGATTTTGACTCAAATGGTTGCTATATTTGATTGGTTTACATACTCCCCACAGTGAAATTTTTTCCATTGAAAAGCCTTTTGCTAGTTAAAAATTTTGAGTTAAGAAAATGATTTCCGCTTGAATTCCAATAGGACAACAATGCATTAAACTTAACCGAAAAGGGGCGTTAAGGGGGCGAAAATACGAATCAGCCCCCGAACGACCGTATAGATGTCACGGCCACCTTCCCCGTCACAAATAGGATCTGTGACAACAGACGGAATGTAATTAGCACACGTAGTTTGGGAGTTAGAGCCGAAAATGCATTAAACTTAGTCGAAAAAGAGCGTTTTGGGGGTGAAAATTCATAACAACCCCCGAACCACTATGTGACTCACACGGACAGTTTTCCCATGACAAATAGGACTTGTAAGAACTGACGGAATGTAATTCGGACCCGTAATTAGGGAGTTAGAGCCGAACACGCACTAAACATGGCCGAAAAAGGGCATTTCGAGAGCAAAAATTCAAAACTGCCCCCGAACCATCGTGTGACTCACACGGACAGTTTTCCCATGATAAATAGGACTTGTGAGAACTGATGGCATGTAATTCGGACCCGTAGCTAAGTGGGCAACATTCCATATTGGGGAGGGCAGTGGTTGTGCATGCAGATCCTGATGATCTTGGGAGAGGTATGGTTCATTCTTTGCATCTTATGTCATATTACAATGCCTAAACTTGAAAGCAAAAGCAATACTTCCCAAGTATGTATATTTACTTGAGAGATTAAATGTGTGGGGAAATGTGATACCAAGCACCTGTTATTCTTGGGTCAAAGAGCTAAAGATATTTGAAGTGGATTTTATTATTATTTTATTTTTATTTTTTTCGTGGTCTTATCATGGAAGGGGATTTCAATGGGACATCAAAATGCATCAAATTGGTTTTGATTTCAATGGGACATCATGATGCTAGTCTTGTGTGCTCTAGAAAATGGGTTTAGAAAATGATCTTCTATATCATTTCCTTATTTTATTTTGTTTTATTTTACAGGGATTGAAGTCAAACCTGGCTCACCATACACTTGCCAACTTGATCCGGGAGTAAAGCATCACATATCTCAGGTTTATTTTCCTTTCTCAAACTAATGCCTCTTTCCTGGATTCAACCATATATAGTCAACAAAAGTCTGGTTTTAGATCCCAAATTTCTCAAGGTTTTATTTATTTTTTAAAAAAATTATGTATATATATGTTACGATTTGATGGAATGTTTGTGAAAGACACCCAATTTTGATCTAAAAACAAGGCCAATAAAAAAAAAAAATCAATGTTTTACTATCTAAAAAAAAAAAAAAAACCAAAATTTTAAAACTTCAATATTTTAAAACTTAGATGTTATAGTTAATAAAATAGATAATCAATTGAGTTAGCTCAATTGGCCTCTTTTGTGTACATTTTGACTAAGAGAGGTGGTAAGGGAAGGATGGAGGGAGAAAAGAGGGAGAAATTTGGTTTGGCATATTACTTCACTGCTGATAGGAGATGAATGAATTTATAGTGGCTCTAAGACATTAGTTTGTGTGTTATTCTCTCTCTCTCTCTCTCTCTCTCCACGTGTATTAGTTTGTGTGGCTCTAAAAAGGCCCATAAACTAGTCTTAGAAAAAACATTCCTGTCATACTTGATGGGGCAACATTCCTGTCATACTTGATGGGGACCTTAATAGCATGCCACAGGTAATTCATTCATGTGTGATTGTTAATTTAGTAGTTTCTCAGAAAAAACACAGTTTTAGTTTTAACTGCCCCACTGTGTACTTAAAATATTTCTGTTCATGTCATGTTCAGAGTGCAATGTATGAGTTTCTGGCTTCGTCCGAGGTGAGTTTTGGTTCAATGCGATTCAGAGATGGCTGCTGCCTGCATTTGTATGATATGGTGGAAATGTTGTTGTTATTGAAACTCCTCTTTTCAAAACATGATATTGCATTTTTTAATTTTCAAGTTTCAGAAACTATTCATATTTCTTCTTTCTCATGATTTTGTTCATAGTCATTGTGACTCCTCTTTGTTTGTCAAACACACCTCTACTTCCATTACTGTTCTACTTGTTTATGTAGATGATATCCTCCTTACTAGGAGTGATCCTCTCTATATCTCTACTCTTGTTCAACATATGCACTCAGTTTTTTCCATGAAAGAGCTGGGTTTACTCAATTATTTTCTTGGTATCTCTGTTGCTTCTTCTCCTTCAGGTTACATTTTGTCTCAGCCTAAATATGCTTCTGAAATTCTTGCAAAGGCAGGCATGACTGATTGTAAAACCATATTCTTCTCCCATGGCTACTAAGGTAGTTCTTCCTGAGATGGACTCCTCTTTTTCTTAGCCTAGTCTTTATAGAAGCCTAGTGGGTGCTCTACAATATCTTACACTTACAAGACCTGATCTCAGCTTTACAGTTAACTCTTTGTGTCAATTTTTACAAAACCCTTTGAATAGCCATTTTGCTGCTGTTAAACGGCTTCTCAGATATCTCAAGGGTACCTTGAGTCATGGCTTGCATTTCACCTCTGGCCCTCTTGTTCTCAATGCCTTTTCAGACTCTGATTGGGCTGGCAGTGCTCTTGATAGACGGTCCACCACAGGTTACTGTGTGTTTCTTGGTCCCAATCTCATCTCCTGCTGTGCTAAGAAGCAACCCACAGTTTCCCGACCTTCATCTGAGGCAGAATATCGTGCTTTAGCTCAGGTATCTGCTGAGTTGAGCTGGATTGGCATGCGTCTTGCTGAACTTCATGTTTCTGTGGCTGTTCCTACTTTATGGTGTGATAACTTGTCTACCATTGCCTTGGCTCACAATCCCATCTTTCATGCTCGAACTAAGCATATTAAAGTAGATTATCATTTTGTTCGTGAGAGAGTTGCTGCCAAGAAACTTGCTCTTTGCCACATTGCTTCTACTGACCAAATTGCAGATATTCTCACTAAGCCACTCTCTGTTTCCAGATTTCAATATCTTCAGGGCAAACTTCAGGTTTCTCCCACTTCCCTCAGTTTGCGGGGGACTGTTAAGCATAAGACTCAAGATGAGACTCAAGATAACCCAGCTCCTCCCTTATCTTCTCAGCTGCACCAAAGCTCTTCAGCTGCAACCGCTTCTATCTGATACAAGACAGCAGCAGCATGTAAAGCTCAGCTAGAGGTTACAGGTTGTTAGTTTGGTAGTTAGTTTGTTAGAACTAGAGTTAGATTGTAGTTATGGTTAGGTTAGGTGGTTAGGAATTGTAGTTACCTTTTCTCTATAAATATATGTTCTGTAATTCTATCTTGTATTGAATAAAAAATTCAAATTCTCTTTAGGGGTGGGGGATGGGGGCACCAAGTATTTGTGTGATTGCAGTTTTCTTGTTCAATTTATGTAGCTAAAAGTTGAATCTTTTATGCTTTCTGGTGTTGCAGCCTGTGGTTTTTACTGATGTTAATCAAGA
This sequence comes from Camellia sinensis, assembly GCF_004153795.1. Taxonomy (NCBI): domain Eukaryota; kingdom Viridiplantae; phylum Streptophyta; class Magnoliopsida; order Ericales; family Theaceae; genus Camellia; species Camellia sinensis. The sequence goes on from NW_021024822.1 coordinate 864,461, forward strand.
GCAAGCCATTGAGTTCAATGATTACTGCCATAATCATGGGCCTCCTATTGCATTCATAAAGGCTGAAGTTAGACGCCTCTTTGGAAGTGTGTTTTGTGATTTTGGACCAGAGTTTACGGTTTTTGATGTTGATGGCGAGGAACCACACACGGGTATTCTTGCATCCATCAGTAATGATAGCCCTACACTTGTGTCATGTGTTGATGATGAAAGGCTTGAATTTCAGGATAGGGATCTTGTTGTCTTCTCGGAAATTAGGGGAATGACAAAACTCAATGATGGAAAGCCAAGAAAGATAAAAAGTGCAAGGCCATACTTGTTCATTCTTGAAGAGGATACTACAAATTTTGGTTCTTATGAGAAAGGTGGTATTGTCACATAAGTGAAGCAGCCCAAGGTGTTGAACTTTAAGCCATTGAGAGAAGCACTCAAGGATCCTGGTGATTTTCTTCTGAGTGACTTCTCCAAGTTTGACCGCCCACCTCTACTGCACTTGGCATTCCAAGCACTGGACAAGTTCATTTCTGAATTGGGATGCTTTCCTGTTGCTGGCTCGGAAGGAGATGCACAGAAGCTGATATCTATAGTCAGTGACATCAATGAGGGTTCTGGAGATGGGAAACTGAATGATATTAACCCAAAACTTTTGCTGTACTTTGCCTTTGGTGCCCGGGCAGTTCTGAATCCCATGGCTGCCATGTTTGGTGGTATCGTCGGACAGGAGGTTGTAAAGGCGTGCTCTGGACAGTTTCACCCAATTTTCCAGGTTACTTCTATCATTAGAATGCTTGTTTCACAATTAAATTCTGTTATCCTTGTGTTTGCATGCTCATAATTGTCTTTTTCCTCTTCGCTGTAGAATTAGCCCTTTTCTTCGTAGTTCAATATATTTGACCATTTACTTTTAGTGATATGAATTTTGTTGGTGATAACAAGTCTTGACTTTTCTGTACTTGTTGAATTTGATTTCTAATACGGTAACCCTAAAATTATTTATTTCAATATGTTTCTACAGTTCTTCTACTTTGACTCAGTTGAATCACTACCCACAGAGCCTATAGAACCCAGTGATTTTAGACCATTGAATTTTCGTTATGACGCACAGATTTCAGTTTTTGGGTCAAAACTCAGAAGAAACTGGAAGATGCTCAGGTGTTTGTTGTAGGATCCGGTGCACTAGGCTGTGAGTTTTTAAAAAATTTAGCTCTGATGGGAGTTTCTTGCAACAGCCAAGCGAAGCTAACAGTTACAGATGATGATGTCGTTGAGAAGAGTAACCTCACTAGGCAGTTTCTTTTTCATGATTGGAACATTGGCCAGGCAAAATCTACTGTTGCTGCCTCTGTTGCTGCAACTATAAATCCTCATCTCTGTATAGAAGCTTTGCAGAACCGTGTGGGCCCTGAGACAGAGAATGTCTTTGATGATTCCTTCTGGGAGAATCTAAGTGTTGTTATTAATGCCTTGGACAATGTCAATACTAGGCTTTACGTTGATCAAAGATGCTTATATTTCCAGAAGCCACTTCTCAAGTCAGGAACCCTAGGTGCAAAGTGTAATACTCAGATGGTCATTACTCACCTGACGGAAAACTATGGTGCATCGAGAGATCCACCAGAGAAACAAGCACCCATGTGTACAGTTCACTCGTTCCTTCAACACATTGATCACTGCTTGACGTGGGCTCGATCAGAGTTTGAGGCCTTGCTTGAGAAAACACCAGTGAATGCTTTTCTTTCAAATCCAAGTGAGTATGCATCTGCAATGAGGAATGCTTTACTTAATTAGCTTGTCATATGAATTGAATTTGCATGTATTTTAACTAGGAAATGAAAATGTATTGGCGGGTAATTGTCTGTCTCACACAATGTCGAATACGCCCTAAACGTAATCGAAAAAGGGCGTTTGAGGGCGAAAATTCAAAACAGCCCCCAAATCGCCATGTGGCCGACACGAACACCTTCCCCATGCCAACTAGGACTTGTGACAAATGACGGAATGTTATTCAGACCAATAGGTTGAGATTTAGAGACGAATACGCCAAAACTTAGTCGAAAAAGGGCGTTTCGGGGGTGAAAATTGAAAACAGCCCCCAAACTGCCGTGTGGCCAACACGAACACCTTCCCCATGCCAAATATGACTTGTTACAACTGACGGAATGTTATTTGGACCCATATGTTGGGATTTAGAGCCGAATACGCCCAAAACTTAGTTGAAAAAGGACGTTTCGGGGGCGAAAATTAAAAATAGCCCCCGAACCGCCGTGTGGCCGACACGAACACCTTCCCCATTCCAAATAGGACTTGTGACAAATGACGGAATGTTATTCGGACCTGTAGGTTGGGATTTAGAGACGAATACGCCCAAAACTTAGTCGAAAAACAACGTTTCGAGGGTGAAAATTCAAAACAGCCCTTGATCCGCATTGTGGCCGACACGAACAACTTCCCCATGTCAATTATGACTTGTGACAACTGACGGAATGTTATTTGGACCCGTAGGTTGAGAAAATGCAATTTGTAATATTGCATGGTTACAAATGCCAATACAAAACAAGCAATGCTAGGATCATATAAATGTTAGTTATAAATGAGGGAAAATATGTCACTTCATCTTCTCATTATGTGAATATTGTGTTAGTGCTTATAAATTTTCTCAATGCATGTCGAATATCTAATTCTAGTGTCTGTCTGGATTAATTGGGGGTGAATTGAGATGATTCCCTGTTTACAAGTATCCCATACTTTTTGGGTATTTTAAAAACAGACAGTTTAAATAGAAAATATATCCAAAATGATGTGTTAATGATATTTATAAAAATTATGGGGACAACTGTGAAAAATGTGTTAAAATCAATAACAAGTGTTTCATGTTCTTGCTGTTTTTTCCCCCTCGTGTCCTGGTTGATTTTCTTCTTTCTTCTCATCCAAAACATGATGGGATGGTCTAAAACAACTGGTTAGCTAAATGTCATGATTATATTAATGAAAAAGTCCAGTCCAAGTATTGATAAAGAAAAAGCTCTTTATAATATCTTCCTAGCATGAGTATTTTTGTTAAATGTTTTATCAAGCTCAAGTTCAATTTTTTTATCAAGCTCCCTCGATGGCATATGCAAGGTTACTTGATTATGTTAAATGTTTCATAATAATATCTTCCTAGCATGAGTATTTTTGTTTCTCGAAATGACTTATTTTCGGATTGTAGGTATAGGACCTTGTTAGTGGAAGATTTTTACAAACTCGAGCTTTTCCACTACCAATTAATGTAATAGTTGTTGATCCAACAGAGATGAAGTTATTTTCTGGTAGTATAGATTACTAGTGGATATTTCTTTTTTGTATACGGAGGACATCATTTTTGTATGATTATCTGTTTGTATGGAATTATTATTTTGGGTTGGATTATATTTGGTTTGTATAGAATTTGATATTACAAAACCAAATTTTTGGATGGTTGAAAGTGAAATAGAAATAGTGTAGACGTCCCCGAACGCCCCGGGAGGAACGAGCTCCCGTTCCGTTCATTTTGGGGTCACTACTGCTCAGGACTCTCAAATTTGTCACGGTTCTAAGTCTGAACCAAAGAGTCCAAATCCGGCAAATCGTTTTGAGAAAACAGATTTTGAAAGAAGTGCCAAACATGGACTGCTTTGCCAGATACAGAGTCGCCACCTAAAATGTTTTTTTAAATGGAAATTTAGGAACCCTGACTCGTTGCCTAAGTCACGTGTCCGTCATCACCAAAGTTGCCTCGGCTCGGAAACTTGGGTACGATTGGGGAAGTCACTTCGTGAGCACCCCCGGTCGCCCGATCAAAGATCGGCCTCTACTAACCATGACATCTATTTTTTAAAACATGTGTATGTTCTTATTCCGTTATTAGCCTAGGTACTATTGATGCGTACAGCGTACAAGTATAGACTGGATCGTCTGAATTGGAACAAAACATTTCATGTTTGTTTTTTAAAGATGGTTTGCTACTCGCAAGTAGGCCTTAAATGCAAATTTTGCCACCCTCAGGGGCTTAGTTAAAGATGGTTTTTGCCACTATCTAGTAGGCTTAAAACACACATTGATGATTTATTCCAATCCAGATAACCCAACCTTCACCCCACAGGCATTCAGGCAGTTATATCCACACAAGGCAAAATGCCTCATGGTAACCATGCTATCATGGCATTCACTCACACCATGCAAGGATGCTAAAGCATAAAGCTCACCGGGTTACTCCAAGCCAAAAAAGAGACTACATTTAGAAAATCATGCATGGACCCTAAGAAATACAGAAATGCCTAATTGCAAAACACATGCCAAAATGCAAACATAGCAGGCTCGCATATTCTAAGATGCATACGAAATGCTACAACTATCATGTATTCAATTTGGGATTGAAAGTACAATGCAGTTAGTATGATGCGCCGAAGCCCGTGCATACAATACAGATGAATGATGCAAACATGCTGTCATACTGTATGCTAATCGAAATATGCCCTAATCTAACCATCAAAAACGGATAAATAAAAGGGAGAAAGATGTGGGTTGGAAGACATACAACACACTCACGCACACTTATTACAGCATTGCTCTCGCGTAGAGGTCCGAATTAAATAAATACAGTCCGAATATTACAATCCCGAATGAAAGAATATTACAGTCCAAAATATTACAAAATTTCCTAATTAATTAACAAATTAACTAAGAAAATAAATAAAACTGGCATGCAAGCCAGGGACTGCCTTGCTTCTGATGGGATGATGCATGTCCGGTTGTCTTGCGCAGAAATCCACCGGGATGCCCCAATTAGCCTCTGTTTACACCTGTTCTTGAAATGCGTGCCAAGTTCTCAAAAAGTATCTGATTCTTCATTTTGCGCAACAGAGGCAGGAAAGGGCATAGCAATGTATTTGCACAGATATATGCATGTCTCGATCCTCGTGCCACCAATCACGCATACCGAGGATGATGGCCGAGGAGTCGAAATGCACAACTCAATATTAGGATGAATGCACATGAAACTACAGCTAAAACCTAACTCCATCATGGGATAATCCGGAGTGTCGGTGACTGGGGATTGAGGACACATTCCCGTCACTCGGAGTACAAATATACCTCGTTTCCCGTGCCGGGCTAACTCCTATTCCGACATGATGCAATATGCATGACATTCATGAAATGCGGGACAAATATACAATTCCTTAAAACATACACAATGGCTATGGGGAATGACATTGCCCTCGAATGGCGTGCACCACAGCACGCAAACCTGAGAAGAAAATGACAGAATGCAATCTAAGATAACAACCTAGTACGCCACTATGCTATGAAAATGAGATGGCCTCGACAGTGCGTTGCACACGGGCATGCAAACCAAGAAAATGACAGAATTGCAATCTAAGATACACCTAGTATGCACTATGCTATGGAAAAATGAGATGCCTCGAAGTGCGTGCACACGGGACGCAAACCGAGAAAATGCAGAATGCGATCTAAATTGACTCATGGAAATGTATAAAATGGGCTCATAACCAACATGAGAGAGCCTCAGGCCACACTCATTATAGGATGCCGGCGGATGAAAATGAAGTGACTCGAAATGCGTGCACACGGGCACGCAAACCGAGGCAATGACACAATGCAATGTAATGATAGGAAATGGATAGCAATCATTCTAAAGGAATTTCAGCAGTAAAATATGGGGGAAAACCGTCCCGAAATGAGGCGAAATGATACCAAATGCATGGAATAGTCCCGAAATGCGAATTTTGGCACCCGAAATGGCCTATAGCTATGCAATGTGTGCACAATATGGACATGTAATGCAAAGACAGAAGCTAGGCAGCCCAAAAAAAGGCACTCTCACAGTTATAAACATGGGCAAACAGCAAGCATAGGTAGGGCAAAAATGGCATGCAAGAATAGGGGCCAAGAGAGGGGTAATGAAGCAAGTGATATAAGCAAAACCCAAACTGAAAATTTCCTTCTACAACATTGAAGAGGGACCAAAAATATGAATGTTTACAGTATATGGCAAACCTCAAATCAATATAAAAGCATGCTAAAAAAAGGCACAAGATTGAGGCTCAAAAGGTGCTATAACATGAAGTATACAAAATAATCACCAAACAGAAAAAAAAATGTTAATGAAACATGAAGTATAGGCCAAAATAAGGCCACTTTAAGTTCTGTGAAAAGGCCAAAAACAGAAGCAAGGGGGGCTGCCAATTTATGCAAAAATGGGGGCCAAATAAGGGATATAACTACAAGTGGCACATGGAGGCATCAAATGGTGAGGGGCCCTTCAACAATGTTGAATAAGGGCCCAAAATAAGCACATTCACAGATTACATCATGCTCAAAAACAGATTACTCATGGGCCAAAAATAGCATGCAAGATTATGACATATAAGAGGATTAATGAAGCAAGTGCATCATGGAGGGCTCAAACAGGGTTGAGTCCTTAATGAAGAGTGAAAATGAGCTCAAAAAAAATGTACTTTCAGTTTTGGTTGGAGCTTGAAACAAAAAGAATATAGGGCTTACAAATGGATCAAGAAAAAGGGTCAAAAGAGGAGAAATGTTACTCACCCTTGAAGACCAAAGCTTTTGTTGCTTCTTGGACCAATTTGCAGCTCCTTTAGCCTTTGAGAAGCCCTTCTTGTTGCTGGAAATGAAGTGGTGGTGGTAGAGCTTGGTGGTGATGAAGAAAACAAGGTGTAGGACTTAAGGTTTTTTAGGAAAATGAGAAGGATGGAGGGAGATATGGATCTTGAGGCTTGAAGAACAAATTTTCTAACCCCTAAATGTGATATAGCTTACTGGTTATAAGGGCCAAAAAGGGGGTGTAAAGGTGGGGGAAAAAGAGGCAAACTTTCCCCCACAAAATATCCCCCGGATATTGATATTTTCTGGGGGATAAAGCTATACAGCTGTAAAGTAAACAGTGCAAGGATCTCGGCCGGCCAGGTATTTTGGTTGCAGGTGGCTGGCCGACCACACCCCCTAGCCGGCCGGCTAGGGGTCAAAAGGGTCAAGAAGATTTAGTGGCCGGCCACCATTGAAATTCCAAGAAAGTGGGTCCAAGGGGTTCAACATTGGCTCGGAAAGAGGGGATCAAAAGGGTCAAGTTGAATTACTGGCCGGTCACCAACTTTTAGTGGCCTCTCATGTGTGTAGATCACAGATATGTGGTTCAAAGTTCAAGAAAATGGGCCCATGGTGTTCAACATTAGCCCGGAAGGAGGGGTTCAAAAGGCTAAAATGGAATTACTGGCCGGCCACCAACTTTTAGGGTCCTCCCAAGTGTGTACATCACAAATATGTGGTTCAAAGTTCAAGAAAGTGGCCCCAAGGTGTTCAACATTAGCCCGGAAGTTGGAAAAACGGGCGCCGGGAGGCTCCGGAAGAGAGATAACTGGTTGCTGCAACAATTGCTGGCCTCCCACCCTTCAGTGACCTTCCTAGTGACAAAACAGAGGTACCTGCCAAAACTGAACGAAAACCGTTGCAAAACGAATGTTCGGGAGGCAAAACACGCAGTTCGGGATCCCTAAAATGGACTGTTAAACACCGAAAGTGGCGTTCGGCCACGAAGTGGGTTTCTCAGAATGAACGAAAACCGTTGCAAAACGAATGTTCGGGAGCCAAAACAAGCAGTTCGGGATCCCGAAAATGGGCTGTTAAGCACCGAAAGTGGCATTCGGCCACGAAGTGGGTTTCTCAGACCCCAGTGTCCCTCAAAAGCGAGCAAATAAGATGTATGCCAAAAATCAGAGCAATAGGAGATGGTTAAGCGGTCCCGAACCGAGGCACACGGCCAACGGTCCCGAAAACCGGGAACCGGACTCCGAAATGGGCAAAATGGCCTACGGCCACCAAATGAGATGCCTTGAAACATTGAGAGACGGTCTACGGGACCTCTCTCTCCCCTCAGGAAAAGAAATAGAGAAAACCGAGTCTGGTTCGCAAACCGAGACAAGGCACAGAAGAGGGTTCGGAAGTCTGGAGGCAGGGCTCACGGCCGCGACTCTGAGACTTCTGAACAAGCACGATATGCAACATCACCAAGCGCTCAATCGGTGACGTCTGAGTCTTAAGGTCGGTCAAAAATGGGGTGTCTACAGTTGCCCCTCTTTGACAGAACTCGGAAGTCACAAGTGACGGGAGTGAATGTCAAAGCCCAGAGACGACCCACTTTTGACAAGGCCGAAGACTTAGACAAACATACAAGGTAAATAGAGATGTGCCCGCAGGCATGCCCGTAGGCAGGGGGGCAAAATGCAAATGATATGCAGAAAGCCGAAGGTAACCCAATGATCGTGCAAATGCAGCAAGTTGTAATGAAGCAAGTATTCGCAAATAGATGCAATAGTTTTAAGCAAGAATGCAAAGCAACAACTACATTTCATGCAGTTAAGAATGCGGAGGATTATTCAATCCCCGCCATGTCTCACACGGAGAAGAGACAATACCTGCGTGATTCGTCTGGTCGCACCAGCTTGAATTGAACCGTACATACAATATCGTGCCTGCAAAAGAGAGAAATGGCAACAAATACAATATGCTGACAACATGTATTTAATGTGATTCCGAAAGTTCGACACACGCAGTGCCGGTGAGTGAATGCATCGCAATGCAAGAATGGAACATGCGTGACAAAGCATGCTCAAACATAGAAATATGCCAATATCAAGAAATGTACATGACAAGGCAAGTATGCTCATGAAAATGCAAGATAATGTGACACGAGCATGAATCAGGGTGCCCGTTTGTTATGAAACAACGAGTACAGAAATGCGTGTTTCGGCGAAGGTAACTCGATCACGGCCTCTGATCTGCTTCCCTGAAAGGTTACAACTCATTCAAAAAGGATTCACTTTGATTTCGATGAATGATGATGAGACATATGTCAGAACTTGAAGCTGAAGTCCCTGCGGATCATTTCGCGACAGAAAGTGTACTTTTCTTGAATTCTTTCAGGTCTCGGGAACTCCAATCTTCCTCAAAATTTGCAGAGAGCTAGGTGAGCATGTGGGCAGCATGGCCGGCCACTTATCTTTCCAAGGGGGGGTGTCCAACCGTTTTCCACAAAAGCTAATGGCTGGCCGGCCATTTCTGCAAAAAGCAGATGGCTGGCCAGCCTAGAAAAGAGGGCCGGCCGGCCATATGCCCAAATCCGGGGGCTTTTTGGTCTTTTCACCTCCTTTTTGATGCTCCTTCAATCCAAGACTTGGGGCCTATATATTGCAGCCGAGATCCCTTCCTTTCTTGCCTCCTACAACACTTTCTTCTCCAGATCTGAGTTTCATACGCGTTTTCCAACGCCCCGTGTAAATTATTTTCGCAAAAATATTCAGTTTCAAACACTTTGAAGCGATTAAATTTCGGTTTCGGAGCTTCTTTTCGCATTTTCACCCCTTGAGGTAAGTTTGTCTCAACATTTGGAAGATTTTCTCGGGAGTTGACTTTTGTTGACTTTTTCATTTCCCGAGAGTTGACTTTTGTTGACTTTTTCCAATTTTGGCTCATTTTGCTCATTTTTGCTCCGTTTGCAGATCTTTTGAAAATGGCGGGCAATTCTCCCCACGGCGGAGGTTTTTCAGGTGCCGGAGATGATTTCGATCCCATGACTCTACCCCCGAGGACCCGACCTTTTATTCCCGGGAGGTACAACCCGCCAGCACATGTCCTTCCGCGTGCTGTCTTCCGTCACTTCACTAGCTTTGACGAGCGAGCACCCGAGGATCTGCTTCTCCGAGAGCCAGAGCATCACCTCTCTCATGAGGCCCGAGAGGTATTTACTTCATTTTTTGTATTTTTCGTACATTTCGCACCTTTGCCATACTTGAACACGCAGTTTAGCTTATGACATGGTACTTTGCTTGCATTCTGAACATGTAGTTTCAATACTCGAACTTCTGAACACTCGGCTCATTAATTAATTGCGAACGCACAGTACACATTAATTAGGAGGCGAACACACGGCTCAAACACTGATTTGTCGAACACACAGCCCGAATTCGAAAGTGAACACACAGCCCACACTTTAAATTTTCTGAACACGCAACCCAGATTAAATAATGAACACGCAGCCCACACTGATTGAAAGTTGAACACGCAGCCCAAACTTTAAATTTTCTGAACACGCAGCCTAGATTAAATAGTGAACACGCAGTCCACACTGATAGAAAGTTGAACACGCAGCCCAAACTTTAAATTTTCTGAACACGCATCCCAGATGAATAGTGAACACGCAGCCCACACTGATAGAAAGTTGAACACGCAGCCCAAACTTTAAATTTTCTGAACACGCAGCCCAGATTAAATAATGAACACGCAGCTCACACTGATAGAAAGTTGAACACGCAGCCAAAACTTCAAATTTTCTGAACACGCAGCCCAGATAGATAGAGAACACGCAGCCCGAGCTTCAAAAAATTTGAACACGCAGCCCAAACACGGATTTTCTGAACACACAGCGCAACCAGATTAAAATAGTGAACAGCAGCCCACACTGATAGAAAGTTGAAACACGCAGCCCAAATTTAAATTTTCTAAAACCACGCAGCCCAGTTAAATAGTGAACACGCGCCACACTGATAGAAATTGAACACGCAGCCCAGATTAAATAGTGAACACGCAGCCCACACTGATAGAAAGTTGAACACGAACAGATCGTTGAAACAGCCCAAACTTTAAATTTTCTGAAACACGCAGCCCAGATTAAATAGTGAACACGCAGCCCACACTGATAGAAAGTTGAACACGCAGCCCAAACTTTAACAATTTTTCTGAACACGCAGCCCAGATTAATAGTGAACACGCAGCCCACACTGATAGAAAGTTGAACACGCAGCCCAAACTTCAAATTTTCTGAACACGCAGCCCAGATTAAATAGTGAACAACGCAGCCACACCGATAGAAAGTTGAACACGCAGCCCAAACTTTAAATTTTCTGAACACGCAGCCCAGATTAAATAGTGAACACGCAGCCCACATGATAGAAAGTTGAACACGGCAGCCCAAACTTTAAATTTTCTGAACACGCAGCCCAGTTAATAGTGAACACGCAGCCCACATCTGATAGAAAGTTGAACACGCAGCCCAAACTTCAAATTTTCTGAACACGCAGCCCAGATTAAATATGAACACGCAGCCCATACTGATAGAAAGTTGAACAGCAGCCCAAACTTTAAATTTTCTGACACGCAGCCCAGATTAAATAGTGAACCCGCAGCCCACACTGATAGAAAGTTGAACACCGCAGCCCAAACTTCAAATTTTCTGAAACAGCGCCCAGATTAAATAGTGTAAACACGCAGCCCACATTAGAATTTGCATGTAAGCTTATTTCACTTCATCGGTATACAGCCCATTTCATCTCATTGGCACACAGCACATTCATTTCATTATTACACATGTATTCATTCTGAATGCAGTTGGTTCCCGTAGCGTGCGGGGTATGGCTCCACCATCGCGCGGGACTGGTACGCTGAGCTCCCGGAGGGTGTTTGAGACTTGTAGAACCTTGGC
>NW_021024822.1:933811-947304 GCF_004153795.1 Camellia sinensis
TCTCTTGTAATTTACTGAGAGTTTAAGGAGTAATTTATTGAGAATTTACTCAGTAATTTATTTAGAATTTATTAAATAATTTACTAAGAATTTAAAGATAATTTACTGCATACTAACACGCAGCAATTCCGAATCACATTTTCGATCCACAAAGACATTGTCAGCACCGATGGGCCAATACGGTTCAACGGCCCAAAGAATAATGGCGGCACGAATGTCAGCAAGTTCAATTCGGGATGGGCCTGAATCATTCAGTCGGCGCGACATAATTTTGCCGACCCACGGCCCATCACTAATCAACACTGGCCCAAATAATCATCCTAGTAGCCCAGTTGACATAGGCCCATCAGTAAGCGAGGCCAGATCCAATAACTCAGAATCATCAAGACTCACTACAGACGAGGTGTCCAAATTAATAGGAGAAGCTGTAAAAGCCGCAGTGGAAGGATCCACATCAGCCCAGAAAGCAAATGTACAACGAAGACAATTGTAAAATAATTTGTAACCAATATTTGTATTAATAAGAAATTATTTTACTAGTAACAATATTTCAATCTACAATTCAAATACGCTCTTACAATCGATTTTGTGCGACATTCCCACACAAAATAACAAATAATTGCGTTTTTTACAATATTGTTGTACGCACCGCTAAATTGACCTAAACTATCTCGGAATTCGGATACAACATTATTTCTGAGCTTGATAAATGTTTTAACGCCTTGACGGCTAACAATTGGATGTTCATTTGATTGCAGGGGCATTACAACGGGGACACGCCGCAATACAACAAAATGATCTATTTCAGTGCCCCTAACCATATCGCAGTTCGTGGGTCACCAGTGGACCGCAGGAAAACATCTTCAAACTTGGGCGTATACGCAGGATTAAGAAACCGGTCCAACACATTGACAAATTCACATTGGCCATTGTCAAGCATACCAGATGGATCAACGTCCGCCGTTTGTTCCACAGCCTGAGTAGGGGCATCACGCATGTCACTTTCCAGTCCAGGCGTATCAGCAGCAAGCCCGGAAAGACCACCAGTTTGACGTAAAACTACACCCTGGATATAGAGTCCTAACAACTTCAATTTTCGGGATTGTCGTTCATCCCTTTCAGTACCAACCTCCGGCAAATCAAAATGGAAAAAATGAGGCTCATCATATGGGAGAAAATCGTCAATCCTCCAGATGGAATCACACAACGATTTAGACGTGAATCGTTTTTTTTTTTGTACAAACCATGTTTCCGAAGTTTAAAATAACTTCGTCCAGAAACACCAGATCTGCTGGATGTTGTCCAACGGCGACTAAAATTTAATTTAGTTCTGGCAGTATGTGGACGCCGTTGTTAAAATCGGAAAGTAGTCGCCATAATCGACGTTCAGGAACCTCACTATTAAAGTTATTTTATAGACGTAATGTGTTGACCGTGACATGGGTCAACATAAACAGTTAATATTTGTTAAAAACGGATACTGTATAATGTATGGCACAGACTAATAGCAGACCACAAACGATGCAAACAAATAAGGCGTGGGCCATACGTAGGTTAACTGTTTATAACTTCAGCCTGTGCTTCCCTTCAATTTAAATTTCCCGCTTGCGCTTGCCTTTTTACATTTTTAATCCTGACCGCAGATCTGGGCGCGGAGCGGAAGACCTAGACGACAACACGCCGCGAATTGCGAAAGGGAGCACCAATCGGGGGATGACACGTGGCGCGGGGGGAGCGTCCCAGGTAATATTAGTGGGGCGCTTCGGGGCACCTATATAACTCACTCCCTAACTCTCTTCCACCAGTATAATTTTCCAGAGAGTGACTTGCGTCATCCGAGAGAGTAAGTGACGTCATTTGAGAGTGAGTTATGGCATCAATGCGACGTCGTTTTAGAGACGTCGTCTTACATTAATTATTCTCCCAACTCTATCAAATTGGATATATAAGAACATGCATTAGCCATTGATGCCCCATATGAAAATTGTGTGACTGACAATTCTAACAGATCGCTGCGCTATCATAATGTCTGAAGAAATACAACAAGTCGATCTTACAGATAATCTCCACGAAAATGAAGAGGGTGATTTGAAAACCCAAATCATAGACGCGACATCAAACGTACCGATATCCAATATACCAATCTACAATCCAAAGATAGGAGATACAATGTGGCAAAAACTCACGTTTAATTCTATGATGATTGACAAATGCAAGCTAAGCTACAGGTCACAGTGTCCGTTTAATTCCACCGGCCGCGTCGAAGTCGAAATACGAGACACACGGCTACGAGCGGATGATCAATTACAGGCTCGCTTTACGTTTCTAGTTACACGCCCAGTAGACATAACATATTTTGGAAACGCCTATGCTGCCGCAGATAAAAAAGGATGTCCATGGACAGGGTCATACAAATTGCTTCGAACAAACATCAACGATGATGTGAAATATTGCAAAATGAAAGCCACATTGGCTTTCCAAACATCATCGTTCTTAGAGGAAATTACTTATCGGCCGCCATTAATAACTGTTTTGTCCAAGGTATTCAACAACAGCCACGTGGATATTTGGCACATGGAGCGCAAAGTGACGAAGGCAAGACTAACACGCAGCAATTCCGAATCACATTTTCGATCCACAAAGATATTGTCAGCATCGATGGGCCAATACGGTTCATCGGCCCAAAGAATAATGGCGGCACGAATGTCAGCAAGTTCAATTCGGGATGGGCCTGAATCATTCAGTCGGCACGACATAATTTTGCCGACCCACGGCCCATCACCAATCAACACTGGCCCAAATAATCAGCCTAGCGGCCCAGCTAACATAGGCCCATCAGTAAGCGAGGCCGGATCCAATAACTCAGAATCATCAAAACTCACTACAGACGAGGTGTCCAAATTAATAGGAGAAGCTGTAAAAGCCGTAGTGGAAGGATCCACATCAGCCTAGAAAACAAATGTACAACGGAGACAATTACAAAATATTTGTAATCAATTATTTTATTAATAACAATATTTCAATCGACAATTCAAATGCGCTCTTACAATCGATTTTGTGCGACATTCCCACACAAAATAACAAATAATTGCGTTTTTTAAAATATTGTTGTACGCGCCGCTAAATTGACCTAAAATATCTCGGAATTCGGATACAACATTATTTTCGAGCTTGATAAATGTTTTAACGCCTTGACGGCTAACAATTGGATATTCATTTGATTGTGGCGGCATTACAACAGGAACACACCGCAATACAACAAAACGATCTATATATTTAGTGGGACGCTCCGGGGCACCTATACTCTCTCGGATGACGCAAGTCACTCTTTGGAAAATTATACAGGTGAAAGAGAGTTAGGGAGTGAGTTATATAGGTGCCCCGGAGCGTCCCACTAATATTACTTGGGACACTCACCCCCGCGCCACGTGTCGTCCCCCGATTGGTGCTCCCTTCCGCAATTCGCGGCGTGTTGTCGTCTAGGGCTTCCGCTCTGCGCCCAGATCTGCGGCCAGGATTAAAAGTCTAAAATGGCAAGCGTCCCTCCCCAATCTGTGGCCAGGATTAAAAATCTAAAAAGGCAAGCGCAGGCGGGAAATTATATAAGCCAAAATAATTGGGGGAGTTTGAATTATTTTGCAAATGGATCGCAGAGACCTAGGCCAATTTCGGCAACTGATTTTAAAATACGAGCCGGATCTATTACTGCTGCGCCTATGCGGTCTTTGGGCTTCGTCTCTTATATTGTCTGTAACCCATTGCTGTATTGCTGTTGGAACGACCCATACTGTGTCTGTAAATGGATGAACATACGGCCATGGTGGATTAAATGAAATCCGGTCATAATTTGATGACAACTTGTCATAATTTAACCAGAAACATTTTGGGTCGCCATTTCGTACCACTGCTAGTGCTTCGTCCTTGGTGCCGGCTGCAAGTGCATCCCGATATATATTGTCTTTGTTATTCTGGTTAGTGCAGCGGCTCCTCTCACGGAATTCACCCCATTCCGTGTAATCCCCGTGTTTAGAGATGTATTCTAGCACATTCTGTTGGTTGTACGCCCCTTGTACATTCAGATGGAAATGGCGACTAGTTCGATCGTGAGTAACGTCGAAGAACCGTTCATTTTGCGTCAGAAAACGGTATGGAAATTGGACAAGGGTATGGAGATGTGGTTGCCCGTCTTCGTGTAATTCATGTGCAACCATCACATAATTTAGTGGCTTGGTTGTGAACAGCTCTCTAATTTTCTCAGACAATCTCTCTTTACGTATAGAACATCGGGCATACGTGAGAAAGATGTTCCTGTTTTGGACCCTAAAACAACGTCGGATTGAGGCCATAACTGACTCTCGATGACGTCACTTACTCTCTCGGATGACGCAATTCACTCTCTGAAAAATTATACTGGTGGAAGAGAGTTAGGGAGTGAGTTATATAGGTGCCCCGGAGCGTCCCACTAATATTACTATGGACGCTCCCCCCTCCCGCGCCACGTGTCGTCCCCCGATTGGTGCTCCCTTCCGCAATTCGCGGCGTGTTGTCGTCTAGGGCTTCCGCTCCGCGCCCAGATCTGCGGCCAGGATTAAAAGTCTAAAAAGGCAAGCACCGCTCCCCAATCTACGGCCAGGATTAAAAATCTAAAAGGCAAGCGCAGGCAGGAAATTATATAAGCCAAAATAATTGGGGGAGTTTGAATTATTTTGGGAATGGATCGCAGAGATCTAGGCCAATTTCGGTGACTGATTTTAAAATACGAGCCGGATCTATTACTGCTGCATTGGTCCTTGTTGGTCGTCGGCGAAAACAACGCCGAAAGTTTAATCCGGCTCATCAACGCCTTACAGCGGCAAGAAGATGCTTTATTCGCCGGTTTGAAAGCGGTTTCCAGAACAGAAACCCGGCGACGAGTCCAATTATGCAGACGCTGGAGCAACGTGCAGATAGGTGTTCTGCCGCTGATGTTTGCTACATCACTGCGCCTTAAGAAAAGCAGCTTGTGCATTCTGGTTGTGGATGTTCAGTTCATAAAAATAAAATGTAAATTATTATTTTGTAACTGTTTTAAGCACAATACAATTTGGGCCATCTCTTTAGTGTCCACTTCTTTCATAGTTTGAATGGGCCGCTTACTGATGGGCCTATCTCTAATGGGCTGATGTACCATATGTCTGGGCCTATTTTAAAATAACTAATAAATATTAAATGGGCCTCATTGTTGTAATTGGGCCGTTGGTCTGTTTACCAATTACAGCCCATTTATCCAGCTTAAACATGCTCAGAAATCGAATTTATTAAGACACATAAATTCAATAAAACTGCATTTTTATTTAATCATAAAAATTTACATAAATATTTTCCCATCGCCAATCTTTTACATAATATGAAAGCTCGTCAAGTACAATGGTCAGTGCGAGACAATAATTTATCGGGCTAATAATCCCAAAGTTGGATAATTTGTTCGTCATCCTGCGTGCAATAAGCTGGGTAAATACAGTCTCCGACAGGCTTCTGCGACCACTAGAAGTCAGCCATGTATACATTGTTGTTGTAAACGTCCGGATTCACAATGCTTTCCGGAGGTTGTAGTTGAATAGGCATTATATCTTGTAGACCCCCTGATTGCCCGGTCTGGAGAGGTCTACTGCTTTGAACCACATCGGGTTCTTCAAAGTATCATAAAAGACCGCTGACAGCGTCCTCTCTCTCCAATGTATGTGGTTCGTCGCATCCGTTCGTATGGATTATCCAACAGCCGCATTGGAAGTGGAATATCTTCCTGTGTTGGGCCTTCTTCTTAGCATTATGATGCCTCTTCTTGACTGGTTCTGGCGAATAGGGGCTCGTTGACTGTATAGAATTCTGCGTTTCGGATCGTCCACGCTTTGAGCCCGGCGTGTTCATGTATACATGTTCTTAACACGCCAAAAATCCACGCTCCCTAGCTATGCTAATTTTATTATCCCGTCCAATTGACAACTAGCCCCTCAATTTTTTATTTTCAGTTTTTTGTCTTTTGTATACAATATTTTTGGATTATCATATAACATTGTCTATATATACTTTTTTTTATCTTCATATGACATTGTCTATATGATAATTAATCTCGACAAATGAGAAAAATCACAACACACAGCCATCATTTGTCTTTTAATTATCTAATAAAGGTATAAATCTCCATATTTCAGTCATACAATATTTTACTACATGATTAATTTAGAATATCACATAAATAATATTACATAATGTTTTGAAATTACTAAATAATTACTCTATGATCATGGTTTTTCGACCAAACTATATGTTAGGATTGAAATTTCAGCACTTCTTTAAAAAATAAAAATAAAAAGTAGCATTACATAAATGAATGTAAATCATCCTGATAGTTTACACAAATCTACATTACTTGTTACCTCTTTTCTCTTCTCTATCCAATTGGATCTCATTGATTCTTATGATGATTTTTGTGACATGAATAATTTTATAAATTAATAAAATTTAAAGAGACAAAAAAAAAAAAAAAGAAACATATGATATTTGTTTCATTTACCCATCAAGTGATATGAAATTAAGCTTAAGAGGTTGTTTGGGAAACTGATAAAATAAAATAAAATAAAAAATCGTTAAAAAAGTTCAAAAAAATCATATAAAAAAGTTAAAGATTCATTTCTTTCTTTTTGTACTTCTTTTTGTGAAAATTCAAAAAATTATTCTCAAACACTTTATCTTTTTCACCTCATAATTTAACAAAATTAATAAAAAACCATTTCCTTCACAAGCCCTAAGTATAAATGCATATATTTTCTTTCTACTCTGATAAAAGCATCTCAAACTTTTACTTAGATTTTCCATCAAATTTAAATTTGTTAAAATACACACAATTTTGTTGCTCAAACCATGGCATCAAACCCATATCAAATGAAAGGAAAATAAAAAATTTCATCAAATTAGGGGAGGCTTCATCATTCATCAAATTTTTATAGATAGCCGTTACTTTTGCAGAGGCTTCACCGTACACCGGATGACCGGCTGATTGTCCTCCCGATTAGCTAATTGTTTGATGAAAATTTACATAAGTCAGATGACCTCCTGGTCAACCAGTTGTTTGATAAAAATTAAAAAATTAGCATTGGAACACATAGTATCCTATGAAACTTTTCATTAATTTTGTATTCAAATTTAATATTAAATTTTTTTTTTTAAGTAAGCGTTAGAGATACTCTAATAACTGTCTAATTGTCTAGCACATGATCTAGGGGCCCATTATCTCCCCAATACAACCAAATGGAAAAAAGAAAAGCAACTCAATGAGGACACAAAGAGGAACATACCTACACATACATGGATATTGGAGACTAGAGAGAGAAGAGAAGAGAAGAGAAGAGAAGATGGGCTAGTTCATCTCCAAATTACAACAACAACATTTTTATTAGAATTGTAGTGGCTCGGATTCTAATAGGTATCGAATTGGTGTAAATTGGTGCTCGTCACCTTAAAACTTGTCTGGTTGTCGGACTCTTGGTATTGGTGGGTTGGGGCTTATTGTCTGTTCTGCATTAATGTCTCAAAGTAACCCATTTTACGTAACTCAACGCACTTGGCCCAAAAGCCATGAAGATACGATGCAATGCAATGCAATGCAAATGGGTTGCCAATATCATAGTTTTCCTAAGGTTCAAATCATTACTACAAAAATAATTAACATGAAACATAAACAAGGCAATCTCAACAATTTCCATAATCATCTCATATAGCAACATCAATTCCAAATTCTCCATTGGGCCAACATCATGTGAATATCAACTCAAAACGACTCAAGTTCCACTTAGAACATTTCTTAAGTTATCTCATTTCCAATAAACTTCCAAACTAAGGTTCCAAAATAATTTAATCCACAACTTCTATCCCCACACTAGTTTCATCAAATTATTAGGATTTACCCATTTCATAGTTTCCATATATTCCAATACCATATTAATGTCAATTGTAACATAAAACAATCAATTAGTCCAAAATCCCCTTTTACTCAATATTTCAAACCTAGGGTTTTAAAGTAAATTGGAGGTTTTCCTCTTTTCTTAGTTAAATCCTCAAATCATCAATTACTATTTATGAATATGCTAAAAACATTCAACACCCTTTGAAAATTTGAGTGAAAACCCCATATGTGAATAAGCAACAAGCCATTAATGTTTCTAACCCATAATCAACTCAAAATCCCAAAATGTCACCAAAATCACTTTGAATCATAAATATTTAAGGCTAAGAGAACTCGCTACCTCAAGATTGGAAGCAAAGAAGCTAGATCAAACGCGTCCTTTCGAAAATCAAAAATCTAATCGGTTGAAAATGTTTATCTTCACTTGTTCTTCATCTTTGATGCAAGATCCATGGTGGATTGTTGGTAAGAATGGATGAAATCAAAGTTTTGGGGGTTAGGTTTTCGGACATGGTGGAGGGGAGAAGAAAAGAGAATGAAAAAGTACGGTTTTTGCGCCAAAAAGTTGCTTTATAATGTCTGTTAGCGACCTGGTCGCTCGAGCAAAGGAAGCTTGGCTCGAGCGTGGAAAAGAAGCTCTCAGATTTCTGAAAAACGCACTTTTCGCTCGAGGGAAGAAAGTCTCGCTCGAGCGAGCATGCTTCCAGCACAGAAACTCAAAATTGAAACAAGCATAACTCTCTCGTTCGGACTCCGTTTTAGGTGGTTCTCGTGTCCAAATCGAAGCCCCGGAAACAAGCTTTCCAATGGTTCTAGCCTCACATCCAAATTCAAAAGAGTGAAGGCTGGTCAAAAACAAAAATTCAAACTTGGGGCTTTTGATCTAATCTTGCCTAAATATGTTGTTAAGGCTGCAATCAAGGTTCCAAACATCACTCAAGGGTCCTCAATTATAATATTTAAAGTTCATTTGCCAACCCATCAATACCAAAAGTCCGACAACGAGACAAGTTTTAAGGTGACGAGCACCAATTTACACCAATTCGATACCTATTAGAATCCGAGCCACTACAATTCTAATAAAAATGATGTTGTTGTAATTTGGAGATGAACTAGCCCATCTTCTCTTCTCTTCTCTTCTCTCTCTAGTCTCCAATATCCATGTATGTGTAGGTATGTTCCTCTTTGTGTCCTCATTGAGTTGCTTTTCTTTTTTCCATTTGGTTGTATTGGGGGGATAATGGGCACCTAGATCATGTGCTAGAATTAGACAGTTATTAGAGTATCTCTAACGCTTACTTAAAAAAAAAATTAATATTAAATTTGAATAAAAAATTAATGAAAAGTTTCATAGGATACTATGTGTTCCAATGCTAATTTTTTAATTTTTATCAAACAACTGGTTGACCAGGAGGTCATCCGACTTATGTAAATTTTCATCAAACAATTAGCTGATCGGGAGGACAATCGGCCGGTTATCCGGTGTACGGTGAAGCCTCTGCAAAAGTAACGGCTATTTGTAAAAATTTGATGAATGATGAAGCCTCCCTTAATTTGATGAAATTTTTTATTTTCCTTTCATTTGATATGGGTTTGATGCCATGGTTCGAGCAACAAAATTGTGTGTATTTTAACAAATTTAAATTTGATGGAAAATCTAAGTAAAAGTTTGAGATGCTTTTATCAGAGTAGAAAAAAAAAATGCATTTATACTTAGGGCTTGTGAAGGAAATGGTTTTTTAGTAATTTTGTTAAATTATGAGATGAAAAAAATAAAGTGTTTAAGAATAATTTTTTGAATTTTTAAAAAAAGAAATACAAAAAGAAAGAAATAAATCTTTAACTTTTTTATATGATTTTTAAAACTTTTTTAATGATTTTTTGATTTTTGATTTTATTTTATTTTATCAGTATCCCAAACAACCTCTTAAGCTTAATTTCATATCACTTGATGGGTAAACGAAACAAATATCACATGTTTCTTTTCTCTTTAAATTTTAGTAATTTATAAAATTATTCATGTCACAAAAATCAGCATAAGAATCAAATAAGATCCAATAGGATAGAGAAGAGAAAAGAGGTAACAAGTAATGTAGATTTGTATAAACTATCATGATGATTTACATTCATTTATATAATGCTACTTTTTATTTTTATATAAATAAACGTCAGCCGCCGAAATTGGCCTAGATCTCCGCGATCCATTTGCAAAATAATTCAAACTCCCCCAATTATTTTGGCTTATATAATTTTCCGCCTGCGCTTGCCTTTTTAGAATTTTAATCCTGGCCGCAGATCGGGGAGCGGCACCTGCCTTTTTAGACTTTTAATCCTGGCCGCAAATCTGGGCGCAGAGCGGAAGCCCAAAATGACAACACGCCGCGAATTGCGGAAGGGAGCACCAATCGAGGGACGACACGTGGCGCGGAGGGGGAGCGTCCCAGGTAATATTAGTGGGACGCTCTGGGGCACCTATATAACTCACTCCCTAACTCTCTTCCACCAGTATAATTTTCCAGAGAGTGACTTGCGTCATCCGAGAGAGTAAGTGACATCATCAAGAGTGAGTTATGGCCTCAATGCGATGTCATTTTAGAGTCCAAAACAAGAACATCTTCCTCACATATGCCCGATGTTCTATACCTAAAGAGAGATTGTTAGAGAAAATTAGAGAGCTGTTCACAACCAGGCCACCAAATTATGTGAGGGTTGCACATAAATTACACAAAGACAGGCAACCACATCTCCATGCCCTTGTCCTATTTCCATACCGTTTTCAGACTCAGAATGAACGATTCTTCGACGTTACTCACGATCGAACTAGTCTCCATTTCCATCCGAATGTACAAGGGGCGTACAACCAACAGAATGTGCTGGAATACATCTCCAAACACGGGGATTACACGGAATGGGGTGAATTCCGTGAGAGGAGCCGCTGCGCTAACTAGAATAACAAAGACAATATATATCGGGATGCACCTGCAGCCGGCACCAAGGACGAAGCACTAGCAGTGGTACGAAATGGCGACCCAAAATGTTTCTGGTTAAATTATGACAAGTTGTCATCAAATTATGACCGGATTTCATTTAATCCACCATTACCGTATGTTCATCCATTTACAGGCACAGTATGGGTCGTTCCATCAGCAATACAGCAATGGGTTGCAGACAATATAAGAGACGTAGCCCAAAGACCGCATAGGCCCAAAAGCATTATAATTGAAGGCCCATCTAGAATTGGGAAAACATGTTGGGCCCGGTCTTTGGGACCACATAATTATTATTCTGGCCACATCGACGTGGGGGACTACAAGAACGACGCTTTCTATAACATAATCGATGATGTGGCCCCACAATTTTTGAAACATTGGCGCGAGTTTATTGGAGCGCAACGGGATTTTTTTTCAAATTGTAAATATGCCCGTCCAAAGAAAATAACGGGTGGGATTCCAAGTATTATATTATGCAACCTCGGAGCCGATTCCAGTTACAAAGAGTTTTTGGAAAAACATGAACGCGCCGGGCTCAAAGCGTGGACGATCCGAAACGCAGAATTCTATACAGTCAACGAGCCCCAGTTTGCCAGAACCAGTCAAGAAGAGGCATCGTAATGCTAAGAAGAAGGCCCAACGCAGGAAGATATTCCACTTCCAATGCGGCTATTCGATATTCCATACGAACGGATGCGTCAAACCACATACATTGGAGAGAGAGGACGCTGTCAGGGTCTTTTACGATACTATGATGAACCCGAGGTGGTTCAAAGTAGTAGACCTCTCCAGACCGGGCAATCAGGGGGTCTAGAAGATACAATGCCAATTCAACTACAACCTCCGGAAAGCATTGGGAATCCGGACGTTTACAGCAACAATGTATACATGGCTGACTTCCAGTGGTCGCAGAAGCCTGTCGGAGACTGTATTTACCCAGCTTATTGCACGCAGGATGACGAACAAATTATCCAGCTTTGGGATTATTAGCCCTGTAAATTATTGTCTCGCACTGACCATTGTACTCGACCAGCTTTCATATTATGTAAAAGATTGGCGATGGGAAAAAATTTATGTAAATTTTTATGATTAAATAAAAATGTAGTTTTATTGAATTTATGTGTCTTAATAAATTCGATTTCTGAGCAGGTTTAAGCTGGATAAATGGGCGGTAATTGGTAAACAGACCAACGGCCCAATTACAACAATGAGGCCCATTTAATGTTTATTAGTAATTTTAAAATAGGCCCAGACATATGGTACATCAGCCCATTAGAGATAGGCCCATCAGTAAGCGGCCCATCCAAACTATGAAAGAGGTGGACACTAAAGAGAAGGCCCAAATTTTATTGCGCTTAAAACAGTTACAAAATAATAATTTACATTTTATTTTTATGAACCGAACATCCACAACCAGAACACACGGACTGATTTTTTGAAGGCGCGGTGATGTAGCAAACACCAGCGGTAGAACACCTATCTGCACATTGCTCCAGCGATTGCATAATTGGACTCGTCGCTGGGGTTTCTATTTCGAAAACCGCTTTCGGACCGGCGAATAAAGCATCTTCTTGCCGCTGTAAGGCGTTGATGAGCGGGATTAAACTTTCGGCGTTGTTTTCGCCAATGACTAACAAGGACCAATGCAGCAGTAATAGATCCGGCTCGTATTTTAAAATAAGCCGCCGAAATTGGTCTAGATCTCCACGATCCATTTGCAAAATAATTCAAACGCGTCCCCTCTCTCCAATGTATGTGGTTCGACGCATCCGTTCGTATGGAATATCGAACAGCCGCATTGGAAGTGGAATATCTTCCTGCGTTGGGCCTTCTTCTTAGCATTACGATGCCTCTTCTTGACTGGTTCTGGCGAACAGGGGCTCGTTGACTGTATAGAATTTTGCGTTTCAGATCGTCCGCACTTTGAGCCTGGTGTGTTCATGTTTTTCCAAAAACTCTTTGTAACTGGAATCGGCTCCGGGGTTGCATAATATAATACTTGGAATCCCGTCTGTTATTTTCTTTGGGCGGGCATATTTACAATTTGAAAAAAATCCCGTTGCGCTCCAATAAACTCGCGCCAATGTTTCAAAAATTGTGGGGCCACATCATCGATTATGTTGTAGAAAGCGTCGTTCTTGTGGTCCCTCAGGTCGATGTGGCCAGAATAATAATTATGTGGTCCCAAAGACCGGGCCCGACATGTTTTCCCAATTCTAGATGGGCCTTCAATTATAATGCTTTTGGGCCTATGCGGTCTTTGGGCTTCATCTCATATATTGTCTGCAACCCATTGCTGTATTGCTGTTGGAACGACCCATACTGTGTCTGTAAATGGATGAACATACGGCAATGGTGGATTAAATGAAATACGGTCATAATTTGATGACAACTTATCATAATTTAACCAGAAACATTTTGGGTCGCCATTTCGTACCACTGCTAGTGCTTCGTCCTTGGTGCCGGCTGCAAGTGCATCCCGATATATATTGTCTTTGTTATTCTAGTTAGCGTAGCGGCTCCTCTTACGGAATTCACCCCATTCCGTGTAATCCCCGTGT
>NW_021024822.1:948792-968222 GCF_004153795.1 Camellia sinensis
AAGAAGAAGGCCCAACGCAGGAAGATATTCCACTTCCAGTGCGGCTGTTCGATATTCCATACGAACGGATGCGTCGAACCACATACATTGGAGAGAGAGGACACTGTCAGGGGTCTTTTACGATACTTTGAAGAACCCGATGTGGTTCAAAGCAGTGGACATGTCCAGACCAACCAATCAGGGGGTGTACAAGATAGATTGCCTCTTCAACTACAACCTCCGAAAAGCATTGAGAATCCGGACGTTTACCGCGACAATGTATACATGGCTGACATCCAGTGGTCGCAGAAGCCTGTCGGAGACTGTATTTACCCAGCTTATTGCACGCAGGATGACGAACAAATTATCCAGCTTTGGGATTATTAGCCCTGTAAATTATTGTCTCGCACTGACCATTGTACTCGACGAGCTTTCATATTATGTAAAAGATTGGCGATGGGAAAATATTTATGTATATTTTTATGATTAAGTAAAAATACAGTTTTATTGAATTTATGTGTCTTAATAAATTCGATTTCTGAGCAGGTTTAAGCTGGATAAATGGGCTGTAATTGGTAAACAAACTAACGGCCCAATTACAACAATGAGGCCCATTTAATGTTTATTAGTTATATTAAAATCAACCGCCGAAATTGGCCTAGATCTCCGCGATCCATTTGCAAAATAATTCAAACTCCCCCAATTATTTTGGCTTATATAATTTCCCGCCTGCGCTTGCCTTTTTCGATTTTTAATCTTGGCCGCAGATCAGGGAGCTGCGTTTGCCTTTTTAGACTTTTAATACTGGCCGCAGATCTGGGTGCGAAACGGAAGCCCTAGACGACAACACGCTGCGAATTGCGGAAGGGAGCACCAATCGGGGGACGACACGTGGCGCAAGGGGAGCGTCCCTGGTAATATTAGTGGGATGCTCCGGGGCACCTATATAACTCACTCCCTAACTCTCTTCCACCAGTATAATTTTCCAGAGAGTGACTTGCGTCATCCGAGAGAGTAAGTGATGCCATCGAGAGTGAGTTATGGCCTCAATACGACGTCGTTTTAGAGTCCAAAACAAGAACATCTTCCTCATACATGCCCGATGTTCTATACCTAAAGAGACATTGTTAGAGAAAATTAGAGAGCTGTTCACAACCAGGCCACCAAATTATGTGAGGGTTGCACATGAATTACACGAAGACGGGCAACCATATCTCCGTGCCCTTGTCCAATTTCCATACCGTTTTCAGACGCAAAATGAACGGTTCTTCGACGTTACTCACGATCGAACTAGTCGCCAATTCCATCCGAATGTACAAGGGGCGTACAACCAACAGAATGTGAGGGAATACATCTTCAAACATGGGGATTACACGGAATGGGGTGAATTCCGTAAGAGGAGCCGCTACGCTAACTAGAATAACAAAGACAATATATATCGGGATGCACTTGTAGCTGGCACCAAGGACGAAGCACTAGCAGTGGTACGAAATGGCGACCCAAAATGTTTCAGGTTAAATTATGACAAGTTGCCATCAAATTATGACCGGATTTCATTTAATCCACCATTGTCGTATGTTCATCCATTTACAGACAGAGTATGGGTTGTTCCAACAGCAATACAGCAATGGGTTGCAGACAATATAAGAGACGAAGCCCAAAGACCGCATCGGCCCAAAAGCATTATAATTGAAGGCCCATCTAGAATTGGGAAAACATGTTGGGCCCGGTCTTTGGGACCTCATAATTATTATTCTAGCCACATCGACCTGAGGGACCACAAGAACGACGCTTTCTACAACATAATCGATGATGTGGCCCCGCAATTTTTGAAACATTGGCACGAGTTTATTGCAGCGCAACGGGATTTTTTTTCAAATTGTAAATATGCCCGCCCGAAGAAAATAACGGGCGGGATTCCAAGTATTATATTATGCAACCCCGGAGCCGATTCCAATTACAAAGAGTTTTTGGAGAAACATGAACACGCGGGGCTCAGAGCGTGGACGATCCGAAATGCAGACTTCTATACAGTCAACGAGCCCCTGTTCACCAAAACCAGTCAAGAAGAGGCATCGTAATGCTAAGAAGAAGGCCCAACGCAGGAAGATATTCCACTTCCAATGCGGCTGTTCGATATTCCATACGAACGGATGCGTCGAACCACATACATTGGAGAGAGAGGACGCTGTCAGGGGTCTTTTACGATACTTTGAAGAACCCGAAGGATGCATCAACACGGCCCCAAATGGGCCCACTCTTTAAATTCAAAATTCCCGCCTGCGCTTGCCTTTTTAGATTTTTAATCCTGGCCGCAGATCGAGGAGCGGCGCTTGCCTTTTTAGATTTTTAATCCTGGCCGCAGATCGAGGAGCGGCGCTTGCCTTTTTAGATTTTTAATCCTGGCCGCAGATCGAGGAGCGGCGCTTGCCTTTTTAGATTTTTAATCCTGGCCGCAGATCGAGGAGCGGCGCTTGCCTTTTTAGATTTTTAATCCTGGCCGCAGATCGAGGAGCGGCGCTTGCCTTTTTAGATTTTTAATCCTGGCCGCAGATCGAGGAGCGGCGCTTGCCTTTTTAGATTTTTAATCCTGGCCGCAGATCGAGGAGCGGCGCTTGCCTTTTTAGATTTTTAATCCTGGCCGCAGATCGAGGAGCGGCGCTTGCCTTTTTAGATTTTTAATCCTGGCCGCAGATCGAGGAGCGGCGCTTGCCTTTTTAGATTTTTAATCCTGGCCGCAGATCGAGGAGCGGCGCTTGCCTTTTTAGATTTTTAATCCTGGCCGCAGATCGAGGAGCGGCGCTTGCCTTTTTAGATTTTTAATCCTGGCCGCAGATCGAGGAGCGGCGCTTGCCTTTTTAGATTTTTAATCCTGGCCGCAGATCGAGGAGCGGCGCTTGCCTTTTTAGATTTTTAATCCTGGCCGCAGATCGAGGAGCGGCGCTTGCCTTTTTAGATTTTTAATCCTGGCCGCAGATCGAGGAGCGGCGCTTGCCTTTTTAGATTTTTAATCCTGGCCGCAGATCGAGGAGCGGCGCTTGCCTTTTTAGATTTTTAATCCTGGCCGCAGATCGAGGAGCGGCGCTTGCCTTTTTAGATTTTTAATCCTGGCCGCAGATCGAGGAGCGGCGCTTGCCTTTTTAGATTTTTAATCCTGGCCGCAGATCGAGGAGCGGCGCTTGCCTTTTTAGATTTTTAATCCTTGCCGCAGATCTGGGCGCGGAGCGGAGACACTAGCTGACAACACGCCACAAAATGCGGAAGGAAGCACCAATCGGGGGACGACACGTGGCGCGGGGGGGGGGAGCGTCCCAGGTAATATTAGTGGGACGCTCCTGGGCACCTATATAACTCACTCCCTAACTCTCTTCCACCAGTAAAGTTTTTCAGAGAGTGACTTGCGTCATCCGAGAGAGTAAGTGACGTCATCGAGAGTGAGTTATGGCCTCAATGCGACGTCGTTTTAGAGTCCAAAACAAGAACATCTTCCTCACATATGCCCGATGTTCTATACCTAAAGAGAGATTGTTAGAGAAAATTAGAGAGCTGTTCACAACCAGGCCACCAAATTATGTGAGGGTTGCACATGAATTACACGAAGACGGGCAACCACATCTCCATGCCCTTGTCCAATTTCCATACCGTTTTCAGACGCAGAATGAACGGTTCTTCGACGTTACTCACGATCGAACTAGTCGCCATTTCCATCCGAATGTACAAGGGGTGTACAACCAACAGAATGTGCTGGAATACATCTCAAAACACGGGGATTACACGGAATGGGGTGAATTCCGTGAGAGGAGCCGCTACGCTAACCAGAATAACAAAGACAATATATATCCGGATGCACTTGCAGCCAGCACCAAGGACGAAGCACTAGCAGTGGTACGAAATGGCGACCCAAAATGTTCCTGGTTAAATTATGATAAGTTGTCATCAAATTATGACCGTATTTCATTTAATCCACCATTGCCGTATGTTCATCCATTTACAGACACAGTATGGGTCGTTCCAACAGCAATACAGCAATGGGTTGCAGACAATATAAGAGATGAAGCCCAAAGACCGCATAGGCCCAAAAGCATTATAATTGAAGGCCCATCTAGAATTGGGAAAACATGTTGGGCCCAGTCTTTGGGACCACATAATTATTATTCTGGTAACATCGACCTGAGGGACCACAAGAACGACGCTTTCTACAACATAATCAATGATGTGGCCCCACAATTTTTGAAACGTTGGCGCGAGTTTATTGGAGCGCAATGGGATTTTTTTTTCAAATTGTAAATATGCCCATCCAAAGAAAATAATGGGCGGGATTCCAAGTATTATATTATGCAACCCCAGAGCCGATTCCAATTACAAAGAGTTTTTGGAAAAACATGAACACGCCGGGCTCAAAGCGTGGACGATCCGAAACGCAGAATTCTATACAGTCAACAAGCCCCTATTCGCCAGAACCAGTCAAGAAGAGGCATCATAATGCTAAGAAGAAGGCCCAACGCAGGAAGATATTCCACTTCCAATGCGGCTGTTCGATATTCCATACGAACGGATGCATCGAACCACATACATTGGAGAGAGAGGACGCTGTCTGGGGTCTTTTACGATACTTTGAAGAACCCGATGTGGTTCAAAGCAGTAGACCTCTCCAGACCGGGCAATCAGGGGGTCTACAAGATACAATGCCTATTCAACTACAACCTCCGAAAAGCATTGGGAATCCGGACGTTTACAGCAACAATGTATACATGGCTGACTTCCAGTGGTCACAGAAGCCTGTCGGAGACTATATTTGCCCAGCTTATTGCATGCAGGATGACGAACAAATTATCCAGCTTTGGGATTATTAGCCCTATAAATTATTGTCTCACACTGACCATTGTACTCGACGAGTTTTCATATTATGTAAAAGATTGGCGATGGGAAAATATTTATGTAAATTTTTATGATTAAATAAAAATGCAGTTTTATTGAATTTATGTGTCTTAATAAATTCGATTTCTGAGCAGGTTTGAGCTGGTTAAAGGGGCTGTAAGCTGGATAAAGGGGCTGTAATTGGTAAACAGACCAACGGCCCAATCACAACAATGAGGCCCATTTAATGTTTATTACTTATTTTAAAATAGGCCCAGACATATGGTACATCAGCCCATTAGAGATAAGCCCATTACTATGCAGCCCATCCAAACTATGAAAGAAGTGGACACTAAAGAGAAGGCCCAAATTTTATTGCGCTTAAAACAGTTACAAAATAATAATTTACATTTTATTTTTATGAACCGAACATCCACAACCAGAACGCACAGGCTAATTTTCTGAAGGCGCGGTGATTACAAATATTTTATAATTGTCTCCGTTGTACATTTGTTTTCTGGGCTGATGTGGATCCTTCCATTGCGACTTTTACAGCTTCTCCTATTAATTTGGACACCTCGTCTATAGTGAGTTTTGATGATTCTGAGTTATTGGATCCGGCCTCGCTTACTGATGGGCCTATGTCAGCTGGGCCGCTAGGCTCATTATTTGGGCCAGTGTTGATTAGTAATGGGCCGTGGGTCGACAAAATTATGTCGCGCCGACTGAATGATTCAGGCCCATCCCGAATTGAACTTGCTGACATTCGTGCCGTCATTATTCTTTGGGCCGATGAACCGTATTGGCCCATCGGTGCTGACATTGTCTTTGTGGATCGAAAATGTGATTCGGAATTGCTGCGTGTTAGTCTTGCCTTCGTCACTTTGCGCTCCACGTGCCAAATATCCACGTGGCTGTTGTTGAATACCTTGGACAAAACAGTTATTAATGGCGGCCGATAAGTAATTTCCTCTGGGAACGATGATGTTTGGAAAGCCAATGTTGCTTTCATTTTGCAATATTTCACATCATCGTTGATGTTTGTTTGAAGCAATTTGTAGGACCCTGTCCATGGACATCCTTTCTTATCTGCGGCAGCATAGGCGTTTCCAAAATATGTTATGTCTACTGGGCATGTAACTGGAAACGTAAAGCGGGCCTGTGTCGGGCGCTACTCCAGAAGGAATGCTGGAACCTATCTCAAGCACCACGCTTTACCGGTCACAAGCCAGAAGGAATGTAGAACCTCTATCAAGTAGGAATGGCAACGGGGCGGGGTGGGGCCGGGGATCACCCTCCCCGTTCTCGATCCCCGAAACTACAAACTTCCCCGTCCCCGGCCCCGATCCCCGGCGGGGAACCCCTCACCCTCCCCGATCTCGCCCCCAACGGGGATCGGGTTTCCCCGACCACGGAAAATCCCCGTCTCTATTTAGCTTATCATTATCAACAACATCATCGATTATCAACACCAACATCATCGATCATCAATAACATCATTTTCATCAACGGTAACATCATCAAAAAAAAAAAAATAGACAGATCTGACCGGAGGGAGGAGCCGACGGATCTTCTCAGATCTGAAGGTGGCCTGGCGGAGAATGACGGCCGCGAGAGGCGACGGGAGGAGGCCGCGAGAGGCGACGAAGAAGGAGGAGGAAGCGACGGAGAGGCGGCAGTGGCCTGGAGGAGGAGGAGGAGGAGGCGGTGGTGGCCTGGAGGAGGGGGAGGCGACAAGAGGAGCTGACTGCATTGCGTAGCGTCTGTGAGAGAGGAAAGAGAGTGAGAGAAGAGAGACAGATCAGAGAGAAGAGAGAGCAGAGATATATAATAGATATATAATAGATTAGATCAGGGATTTGATATATAATATAATAATAGATATAAGGGGATTTGATATATAATATAATAATAGATATATAATAGATTAGATCGGGGATTGGATTTGATATATAATATAACAATAGATATAAGGGGATTTGATATATAATATAATAATAGATATATAATAGATTAGATCGGGGAGAAACGGGGCGGGGAACGAGGCCGGGGTGAGGGCTGTGAAAGTGATCCCCGTCCCCGGCCCGAATTTGATCGGGGATTCAATTTTAAATACCATCCCCGTCCCGTTGGTGGTATTTTTTAGGGAAAAACCACTCTTATCAGGGACGGGGGGTCGGGTCCCTGTTGGGCCGGTTTTAAATTGCCATCCCTAGCCGGTGGAATTAAACGGACACTGTGACCTGTAGCTTAGCTTGCATTTGTCAATCATTATAGACTTAAACGTGAGTTTTTGCCACATTGTATCTCCTATCTTTCGATTGTAGATTGGTATATTGGATACCGGTACGTTTGATGTCGCGTCTATGATTTGGGTTTCCAAATCACCCTCTTCATTTTCGTGGAGATTATCTGTAAGATCGGCTTGTTGTATTTCTTCAGACATTATGATAGCGCAGTGATCTGTTAGAATTGTCAGTCACACAATTCTCATATGGGGCATCAATGGCTAATGCATGTTCTTATATATCCAATTTGATAGAGTTTGGAGAACAATTAATGTAAGACGACGTCTCTAAAACGACGTCGCATTGATGCCATAACTCACTCTCAAATGACGTCACTTACTCTCTCGGATGACGCAAGTCACTCTCTGGAAAATTATACTGGTGGAAGAGAGTTAGGGGGTGAGTTATATAGGTGCCCCGGAGCGTCCCACTAATGTTACCTGGGACGCACCCTCCGCGCCACGTGTCGTCCCCCGATTAGTGCTCCCTTCCGCCATTCGCGGCGTGTTGTCGTCTAGGGCTTCCGCTCCGCGCCCAGATCTGCGGTCAAGATTAAAAATCTAAAAAGGCAAGCGCAAACGGGAAATTTAAATTAAAGGGAAGCGCAGGTTGAAGTTGTAAACAGTTAACCTACGTATGGCCCACGCCTTATTTGTTTGCATCGTTTGTGGTCTGCTGTTAGTTTGCGCCGTACGTAATACAGTATCCGTTTTTAACAAATATTAACTATTTATGTTGACCCATGTCACGGTCAACACATTATGTCTATAAAATAACATCGACGTGATGCTTTAATAGTGAGGTTCCTGAACGTCGATTACGGTGACTACTTTCCGATTTTCACAACGGCGTCCATGTACTGCCAGAACTAAATTAAATTTTAGTCGCTGTTGGACAACATCCAGCAGATCTGGTGTTTCTGGACGAAGTTATTTTAAACTTCAGAAACATGGTTTGTACAAAAAAAAACGATTCACGTCTAAATCGCTGTGTGATTCCATCTGGAGGATTGACGATTTTCTCCCGTATGATTAGCCTCATTTTTTCCATTTTGATTTGCCGGAGGTTGGTACTGAAAGGGATGAACCACAATCCCGAAAATTGAAGTTGTTAGGACTCTATATCCAGGGTGTAGTTTTACGTCAAACTGGTGGTCTTTCCGAACTTGCTGCTGATACGCCTGGACTAGAAAGTGACATGCATGATGCCCCTTCTCAGGCTGTGGAACAAACGGCGGACATTGATCCATCTGGTATGCTTGACAATGGCCAATGTGAATTTGTCGTTGTGTTGGACCGGTTTCCAAATCCTGCGTATACGCCCAAGTTTGAAGATGTTTTTCTGTGGTCCACTGGTGACCCACGAACTGGCTGTATGGTTAGGGGCACTGAAATAGATCGTTTTGTTGTATTGCGGCGTGTCCCCGTTGTAATGCCGCCGCAATCAAATGAATATCCAATTGTTAGCCGTCAAGGCGTTAAAACATTTATCCAACTCGGAAATAATGTTGTATCCGAATTCCGAGATAGTTTAGGTCAATTTAGCGGCGCGTACAACAATATTGTAAAAAACGCAATTATTTGTTATTTGGTGTGGGAATGTCGCACAAAACCGATTGTAAGAGCGCATTTGAATTGTCGATTGAAATATTGTTATTAATAAAATAATTAATTACAAATATTTTATAATTGTCTCTGTTGTACATTTGTTTTCTGGGCTGATGTGGATCCTTCCACTGCGGCTTTTACAGCTTCTCCTATTAATTTGGACACCTTGTCTATAGAGAGTTTTGATGATTCTGAGTTATTGGATCCGGCCTCGCATACTGATGGCGACCCAAAATGTTTCTGGTTAAATTATGACAAGTTGTCATCAAATTATGACCGGATTTCATTTAATCCACCATTGTCGTATGTTCATCCATTTACAGACACAATATGGGTCGTTCCAACAGCAATACAGCAATGGGTTGCACACAATATAAGAGACGAAGCCCAAAGATCGCATAGGCCCAAAAGCATTATAATTGAAGGCCCATCTAGAATTGGGAAAACATGTTGGGCCCGGTCTTTGGGACCACATAATTATTATTCTGGCCACATCGACCGGAAGGACCACAAGAACGACGCTTTCTACAACATAATCGATGATGTGGCCCCACAATTTTTGAAACATTGGCGCGAGTTTATTGGAGCGCAACGAGATTTTTTTTCAAATTGTAAATATGCCCGTCCAAAAAAAATAACGGGCGGGATTCCAAGTATTATATTATGCAACCCCGGAGCCGATTCCAGTTACAAAGAGTTTTTGGAAAAACATGAACACGCGCGGGCTCAAAGCGTGGACGATCCGAAACGCAGAATTCTATACAGTCAACGAGCCCCTGTTCGCCAGAACCAGTCAAGAAGAGGTATCGTAATGCTAAGAAGAAGGCCCAACGCAGGAAGATATTCCACTTCTAATGCGGCTGTTCGATATTCCATACGAACGGATGTGTCGAACCACATACATTGGAAAGAGAGGACGCTGTCAAGGGTCTTTTACGATACTTTGAAGAACCCGATGTGGTTCAAAGCAGTAGACCTCTCCAGATCGGGCAATCAGGGGGTCTACAAGATACAATGCCTATTCAACTACAACCTCCGGAAAGCATTGGGAATCCGGACGTTTACAGCAACAATGTATACATGGCTGACTTCTAGTGGTCGCAGAAGCCTGTCGGAGACTGTATTTACCCAGCTTATTGCACGCAGGATGACGAACAAATTATCCATCTTTAGGATTATTAGCCCTGTAAATTATTGTCTCGCACTGACCATTGTACTCGACGAGCTTTTATATTATGTAAAAGATTGGCAATGGAAATATATTATGTAAATTTTTATGATTAAATAAAAATGCAGTTTTATTGAATTTATGTGTCTAAATAAATTCGATTTCTGAGCAGGTTTAAGCTGGATAAATGGGCTGTAATTGGTAAACAGACTAACGGCCCAATTACAACAATGAGGCCCATTTAATGTTTATTAGTTATTTTAAAATAGGCCCAGACATATGGTACATCAGCCCATTAGAGATAGGCCCATCAGTAAGCGGCCCATCCAAACTATGAAAGAAGTGGACACTAAAGAGAAGGCCCAAATTTTATTGCGCTTAAAACAGTTACAAAATAATAATTTACATTTTATCAAATAATAATTTAATAATTTATTTATATAAATTATTTTGCAAATGGATGAAGTTATTTTAAACTTCGTAAACATGGTTTGTACAAAAAAAAAAAACGATTCACGTCTAAATCGTTGTGTGATTCCATCGGGAGGATTGACGATTTTCTCCCGTATGATGAGCCTCATTTTTTCCATTTTGATTTGCCGGAGGTTGGTACTGAGAGGGATGAACGACAATCCCGAAAATTGAAATTGTTACTACTCTATATCCAGGGTGTAGTTTTACGTCAAACTGGTGGTCTTTCCGAACTTGCTGCTGATATGCCTGGACTGGAAAGTGACATGCGTGATGCCCCGACTCAGGCTGTGGAACAAACGGCGGGCATTGATCCATCTGGTATGCTTGACAATGGCCAATGTGAATTTGTCGTTGTGTTGGACCGGTTTCCTAATCCTGCGTATACGCCCAAGCTTGAAGATGTTTTCCTGTGGTGCACTGGTGACCCACAAACTGGCTGTATGGTTAGGGGCACTGAAATAGATCGTTTTGTTGTATTGCGGCGTGTCCCCGTTGTAATGCCGCCACAATCAAATGAATATCCAATTGTTAGCCGTCAAGGCATTAAAACATTTATCCAGCTCGGAAATAATGTTGTATCCGAATTCCGAGATAATTTAGGTCAATTTAGCGGCGCGTACAACAATATTGTAAAAAACGCAATTATTTGTTATTTTGTGTGGGAATGTCGCACAAAATCGATTGTAAGAGTGTATTTGAATTGTCGATTGAAATATTATTATTAATAAAATAATTGATTACAAATATTTTATAATTGTCTCCGTTGTACATTTGTTTTCTGGGCTGATGTGGATCCTTCCATTGCGGCTTTTATGGCCTCAATGCGACGTCGTTTTAGAGTCCAAAACAAGAACATCTTTCTCACATATGCCCGATGTTCTATACCTAAAGAGAGATTGTTAGAGAAAATTAGAGAGCTGTTCACAACCAGGCCACCAAATTATGTGAGGGTTGCACATGAATTGCACGAAGACGGGCAACCATATCTCCATGCCCTTGTCCAATTTCCATACCGTTTTCAGACGCAGAATGAACGGTTCTTCGACGTTACTCACGATCGAACTAGTCGCCATTTCCATCCGAATGTACAAGGGGCGTACAACCAACAGAA
This sequence comes from Camellia sinensis, assembly GCF_004153795.1. Taxonomy (NCBI): domain Eukaryota; kingdom Viridiplantae; phylum Streptophyta; class Magnoliopsida; order Ericales; family Theaceae; genus Camellia; species Camellia sinensis. Next base: position 960,277 of record NW_021024822.1, read on the forward strand.
TGTGCAGGGGCACATTTTCGTGGAGATTATCTGTAAGATCGGCTTGTTGTATTTCTTCAAACATTATGATAGCGCAGCGATCTGTTAGAATTGTCAGTCATACAATTCTCATATGGGGCATCAATGGCTAATGCATGTTCTTATATATCCAATTTGATAGAGTTGGGAGAATAATTAATGTAAGACGACGTCTCTAAAATGACGTCGCATTGATGCCATAACTCACTCTCAAATGTGGTTGCCGGTAGAATTAAACGGACACTGTGGCCTGTAGCTTAGCTTGCATTTGTCAATCATCATAGACTTAAACGTGAGTTTTTGCCACATTGTATCTCCTATCTTTGGATTGTAGATTGGTATATTGGATATCGGTACGTTTGATGTCACGTCTATGATTTGGGTTTCCAAATCACCCTCTTCATTTTCGTGGAGATTATCTGTAAAATTGGCTTGTTGTATTTCTTTAGACATTATGATAGCGCAGTGATCTGTTAGAATTGTCAGTCACACAATTCTCATATGGGGCATCAATGGCTAATGCATGTTCTTATATATCCAATTTGATAGAGTTGGGAGAATAATTAATGTAGGACGACGTCTCTAAAACGACGTCGCATTGATGCCATAACTCACTCGGGTGGGATTCCAAGTATTATATTATGCAACCCCGGAGCCGATTCCAGTTACAATGTTATATGATAATCCAAAAATATTGCATACAAAAGACAAAAAATAGAAAATAAAAAATTGAGGGGCTAGTTGTCAATTGGATGGGATAATAAAATTAGCATAGGTAGGGAGCGTGGATTTTGGGCGTGTTTGTAGCATCCTATCCCTACCTAGATTGTATCAAATCAAGGAGGGGCAAATTAGGAGGGAACAAGGGTAAGTTAATTTCATAGTTGTAAAAACGGGGATACTAATACAAAATCAAAGATAATATAATATATTATGAATAATGATTTATTATTAATGAGAGTTAAAGTATGTTAAAAAAAATATATATTTGAAAGCTCTAATTGAGCATTCCTAATCCACCCACAATGACATGGAATAACCATATGAAGAAAGACTCACACTCCTCATTCCTCCGCTCTCTGTCTCTCTCTATTCTCTCTCTTCCATCTCATTAGAGGTCAATATGGAGATGATATATTAGGGGATGTAGCACCACTCTTATTATTGAGTCTCACGAATTAGAGGTCAACATGGGGTGATATATTGGGGGATGTAGCACCACTCTTATTATTGAGTCTTATGAATATAGGTTTATTAAGGAAACATATCTTAAATAAATTAATATATATATATATATATGAATATTGAAAAGTAAGAAAAAATATCTATTTAAATTCTGCTATATGATTCTCAGCATTCAAGTTGTTAAAAACTACACCAAACAGACTAGTAATAGTTTTCAATTGGAAACGACTCAGATATTTGTTGTATTTAGTTTGGGATATAAAATCATGTGATTAAACTATGGTCTATTTTGGGAAGTTAGTTGGAAGTTAGTTTTTTGATTTTTTGGTTTTTTTTATACGTTTTTTTTAAAGTAAAAAAAATTAAAAAATTAATTTTTAACTTACTTTCCAACATAGACTTGTGTCGAGTCAATTCTAAATTCCAACTTCAGATATAAAAATGAATCTTTGAATTGACAATTTTCACATGCTATATATTTAAAAAGACTATGGAGTCTCATGTGGGGATGTGATACAAAATTAATCGGTTGAAAAAGGTTCAGATTAGTAGATTAAAAGACTTCAATACTCTCAAATTATGATCATTACACCATGTTATCTATAAGTCTCTTTGTTACAATTTCTAGCAAGTTCAACTACTTTCTAATAATCAACTTCTTTTAAAAATTATTCAAGTTTATTTCTGTCTCATAAACTATAAAAGTTGCACTAATTACTTTGACACAAATTTTTTAAATTATTATATATGTATATATATATATATATAAACAATTTTATAAACTATGTGTTGGGGTTCAGTTGTAGATCTGCCGGGGTTTGAGAGAGGTAGTACAGTTAATTCGTGACCACTCTATGGACTTCTATGGTGCTGAGTGGTAATGATACAAATGGCTTAGATTTTGTTAGAATGTGAAGGTGTACGAGCACGAAATAATCTTCTCGTATGATCTTGTTGATCAAGGCTGCGCTCCTCCAAACGTTGTCGCTTTACTCCCTAAAAACACAAACGTGAGCTAGCTGGTGGGTGTATGCCGGATACGTCTCCGATGCCTAAGTCAGCAAAATAGACAAATAGATAAAAGCTCTGTGTATTCCGAAATTCAAAGTTGTGTTACCTCCTCCATAGTGCTGATGTCATCAAAGCTAAACACTAAAATGCCTATAATGCCCTCAGGTGTCCTCAACCCATCTATATATACTAATACCAAATATTGGCTCGTCATCCACCCAAACGTCTAGAACAGTGCTCCTTGTTTTCTTTATTTTTTTTTGACAATTGCAACCTTTTATTTAGAAACACAACAACAAGTAGGTTATCTACAACTATTAAAATTTATTCTTATTAATTTATTTTATAGTATTACTCTAATCAAAATTTTAGCTTATAGTGAGGTGAACACTAGAAGCATAAACAATTAATTAGACAAATAATAACAAAGAAATATACACTTTAAGTCAAATTTCAATTTAATCCTTCTATTCAATTTTGGTTAATGTTTGATAAATGCAAAATCATTAATTTCAACATCCAATTTAAGCACCATAACCAAATTAAAATTAGATTTAAAGTATAAAAAATCAAAATAAAATTTGAATCAAACTACAGGGATCAAAAGTATAATTAACTTCTTTTTTCCATTTGAATGCTAGCGCAAATTAGTATTAAATCAATCATGTGACATAATAGTCCAACTTAGACCTAATGTTTTTTTTATGCATAAGTTATTTTCAATTGACTTCACTACTGAATCCATTATAGGGTGAATTATATAAAATTGGTAAATCACTTAGAAAATATTTTTCAAACCCATGGTAGATTTTCAACCAACTGAATCCATTTTAGTGTGAATTATATAAAATTGGTGAATCACTTAGAAAATATTTTTAAAAGCAATGGTAGTTTTTCAACCCAAAATTATTCAGTTTGACATGTAGTTGCATAAAAAAACAAAGTAGATAGGTTGTGCCATGTCTCTCTTCCCTTTTTTTGAAAAATAAAAATTTAAGAATTATTCAAACATGAAGGTAGCCACTAGAATCTATGAGTTTATTGAAACAAAAAACTAAACTTGATCAAGGACCCTATATTCATCCACAGTTTTTCATCCTAAAACATCCTCAGTCATAAAGATTTACTAAACTCTAAATGTTACAACTGCTAAACTTAACAGTAAAAAAGAAACATATGCTAATATATGGTATGAACATCGAGTATTTTTCTCGATCTTTTATTTCCCATCTTCTCCACCTACTATTCCATTCTGTTCAATTCCATTCGCTTGTCTCTAGCTCTGCCTAAAATCGGGTTTTGATCCATACTTAACATATTCACAACCTCCACTATTAGGTCATCCATCAATAATTTCTCAATTTCCATACCTATCGCGTCCACGCCATCCCCATAATCGAGCCACTGCATCTCCCTATCCAACACCCTCTCTGTCACATCCTCATGCATGCTCTTCTCTTCACTTGCCAACAACTTATGCAACTCGTAACCGATCCCATGTTTCTGCCTTGTAAGGCCCACCTTCCCTAGTGGCTGCTTCACCCACGAGAGTGGGTCCATGAACTGATGGAACATTTCAAACTGCCCAGAATTTATGTGGTCAAACAGGAGCTTCCTTTAAGACCTCATTGACGTTGTCTCATTGGAATACTTCTCCTTAGTGTTGTCAAATAAAAAAGGGTCCAGAGGGCAATCGAGAGAGTAGCATGTTGACACAAAAGTGTCAAGGTCAGCATCATCATATCCAGAGTCGATTAGCACATTAGCTAGATAGATAGATTCCCAACTCTCATCATTAAATACTTCATTGTCCTTGGAGACCGAGACAAATCTTGGCCAATATCTTTGTCACTTGGTGTAAGCATTAGTCCATCTGCATTTGCTCCAGACTCCATCTTGAGTAGCTTAAGCTGCATTGGAAGCCCTACTAGTAACAAAGAACATAAAGAAAAATTAAAACATAGTAGTAAAACTGTAGTTTATCATACAATGACTGATGTAGTATATGGAATTTATCGTACAATGACCGATGTAGTATATGGAATGGACTTGATCTATGCTTATTAAAAGCCAAAAAAATGTGAGATCAAAAATTGACTTAGCTTACAAAGATCATGTACCCTAATCCAAGATAAATGCATCAAAGTGTGAATCAAACCATTCTGGCTAGATCCTAAGTGCTCACACTATACTAACTCATAGAAAGTTAGAAGGGTATCATTCATTAACTGTATAAGATAAATGCTAACCCATTGGACCTATAGTATGATGTCCATATTGCAATGAATTTTTTTGTTATCATTGTTTACTCATGGCTTTTGTAATGATGGGCCTAGGCCAACCAACTTACAAACAATTAGATGCAATAGCACCAATTTCCAAAGTTTTGAACATCAGTAATGAATAAAAAGTTTTGTTTTGGGTTCTGTGAAGATCAGCATTGACTCTCTAAAGCATTCTGAACCAGGATATTATGTTTTACGGTTTCCACATGGGGCTTTCCAAAACTGAAACAAACTCGGATGATCAGCCCTCTTTTGAGCTTGCTGGAGATTGTGGTTCGGTATTGGACATCTGTAGCTGAACTATCCTCTTCTTCAGATGGCCAATTTGGAGTACGTGGACATCATAAATGATAAGAAGAATATCTTCAAAGAAAAAACAACATTGTTAATTTGATTATATCATACAGGAATAGTATTTTGCAAGCATTATAATGTATGTATAAATGCAATTTTCAATGATATGTTAAAATAGGAAGAACTTCGAACAATAAGAACTCCACAATAAATATTGTACATGACCATCAATTGTCTCAATTTCCCACAATAAGCAAAAATCCAAAGCCTCACAAAAGAAGCAAGTGATTGAAAATAGATGAAGATTAAAAGCAAACTAAATTCTGGTGTTGTGGCTGTGGGTCATAATTTGCATCTCATTTCACATATTTTAAATATGGAAACATTTTTTTTGTATTGACCTTGTAAATTTGACTTCATTTTCTCATCTGAGCATAGTCAGATTGATTTAATTTGTGTTTTTATTTATTTTTTTAATCAAAGGCAGCTTGCTAAGTGAGGGTTAAGGTGAGAATCCTATATCTCACTTATATCTTTATTAATTCAATACTTTTAATTGAGGTCTTACCTTGTGAAAAGTTTGGGAAGTGAATGTATTATAAGAGGTCTGAAGCTTTGCTGTGAATTTTGGGAAGTGTTGTATCTTATTATGTTAAAAAGTAGTTGCTTATGTTCTACTAGTTGTTGCTTATATGTAAATGAATTCCCTGCACTATGCGCTTCATGGCATACGAACAGACCAGAAAATTGATGATATGGTGAGAAATTAAATATTATGCGAATACTGACATTTAATTTCTCTTATTTTTTGTGGATATTCTAAGCTTCTAATTAATCTGAAAAGATTTCATTTATAGATCATTCCATATCTGTAGACACCCCATTTTTGACGTACCGTCAACATTGGATGTAACCGTTTGAACACTCGTGATCATCCATGTCGTTGTTCGTTTTGAGTTCTACGAGAGGTCTGCGGCTATGCCGCCTTGCTCTAAGACTCTCTAACTGGCTGTTTGTGCTTGGTCATGGGCCAAGCACTTGTTTTTGCTTCTGAGGACAGAGAATGGCTTGTTAGTCCTCCCTACAGCTCAACGGCCTTGGCTTTGAAGGCCACGGCCCTTTTGTTGCTACGCGCCATTCGGTGATGGCAGTCGGCATTCGTTTTTGTCGGACCGGCATTCTAGTTTGGTTCAAATCAGCCATATTTTCTGGTCCGGGTTCTTTTTGCCTTTTTAAAGGCATTGTGCTCCAGTTAAGGCGCAGCTAGAGCACACACCTACTTGTCCTCGATACACGTGTATGGACGCATTTGCACACCTTTGCACACTTTGCTCTAGCTTCTTGAGGAAGCTTGAGAGCTTTGGTTCTAGCTTCTTGAGGAAGCTTAACCACTTTCACTTAGCTTCTCCAAGAAAGCTTAAGCCATTGTTTGTTTGTATATAAAGAGGGCCTCATTCCTCCTTTAGAGGGGTTGAGCAAATCAGATGTATATACAAAGATATAATATACATAGACCAACTCTCTCTCTATATTACCCCTCCTCTAGATTTGTGTTGTTATACGTGTTCAAAGTGTGTGTTTTGTTCTATTTTTGCAATAAGGCACCTGTGTTACACTAATACTTCCGGTTACTAAGGTGTATGAGGGACTGGGTTTTAGAGTTTTTAGTTGGTTTTGATGCAGAGGAAGGGCTGGGGTTGTTTCTTGAATGTTCTTCAGAGTGAGCATATTGCTTTATATTCATCATTTTTGCACAACATGCTTTTATATATCTTTGTAATGCTGTTTTGAGCTGTGTGTATAACTGATAAAATGTTCTGATTTTGTTCATGTTTTTTAAGATGTTTCATTAAGGTCTCTTTGTGTTTGAGCTTCGTGCTCACTCCGTCTTAGGGCCTTGTTTGGCTCTTGTTCTTGTGTGGCCTTATCTCATTGGAGCTTTGGGCCCCTTTATTCAAACCTTCCACCACTAAATCAGATGGATTTTCTCAGTGTGGAGAAGTGTTTTGAGGTCATGCCCCTCTCGCTTTTTTGTTCTCATTTGCTGTATTAATTGCTTAAATAATGTAGCATGTATGTTTAGGTTGTTTCTAGCATCATTCAGTGCGTATTTGGGAGTTATTTTTGTCATGTTATACCTCTGTTTTGCGAGTTGGTTAGTGTCCCTTACATGCAATATTACACATGCCTTGTAATCCCATTTGTTTGCTTTAAACATGTGTCTAGCATTTGACTATCAAAATGAACTTAAGATATTAGGATTCAGGACTTGAATTCACTTGAAGCTTTGTGAGCCTCCTGTATATAACTGGATTCAGCTTAATTTTCGGCTGTCTCTTGGGTCATGGTTGACGAATTGTATTTACATATCTACCATTAATCTAAGCCTTGTTGGCTTGGGCGTGTGAGTCTTGAGCGATCTTTACATGGACCATTTCAGTGATTTGAATCACTTATCATGCTATTTCAGTCCATACTCATTGCTTGTATGTTTGCTTTTACCATCCTCTCATGCGTATTGAAAGAGTTGTTCTTTTGTGCCTTTAAAATGAGTCAATTGTGATGCCTCTTTGTTTAAGTCTTCAAGCTCACATAATCTGGGTTTCGGGGCCTTTTGGTATATTAATATCTATTTTATGTTAAAAGCTCCATCGCTTGCGTTGTGATAGTTGTGAATGAGTCACTCTTTGTAGTCCCTTGAATGCCTTTGTTTTGTGCTATTTCTAGCATTTTTTTGGCCATGTTCCATACAATGTCTAGTGCCTCGTTTTGGTCTGCCTAATCGATTGAATTTAGTCTTTGACTCTTAGGCTGGTTGGTATGGGCTTATATTGAACCCTGGTTGTCTCAGCTTAATGGCCCCTTTGCAATGCTATGTTTTCACTGTGTGTTTGGATTTGGATTCCTTTTAGCAATGATTATTAGAGCTCAGCATAGTTGAAAATGCCCATGTTGTCTTCATTTAAGTATGCTTGGAATGCCTCTTTTTGCCTTAAAGTGATACACCTTGGGCGCATGCTTGCATGTGTCGATTCGTCCTTTGTTAACATCATCTATTGGCCACTGTTTTGGGGCATGGCCTGAAGCCCCGCATTTTGATTTAAGCCCCACCCTTGTAAACATAGTTGCATGTTTGGCCATGTTGCATCTTGT
>NW_021024822.1:986921-1004137 GCF_004153795.1 Camellia sinensis
ACACCACAACACAACCAGAACCTCCAAGTTGCTCTATATCTTTATCTATATCATCCATCATTTGCTCTTTTGTGGAGGCTTGATTCTATCCGTGGACACGTGAGAGACATTGATGGTGCATGAACAAACACTTTATTGAGATTGCTTAATTTTTCGATAGTTTCTTTCTATGTTCTTATCATGATAAATGGCATTATAGCATACTAATAAATCTGCAAAACTCCTGAGAATAATGACCTTTCAAACTTATAGCAATTGCTTCTGTTTAGTTGTATATATGATTCTTCTAATTTCTTTATGAGTCCCATGTGTAGCTTTCAAAAGTTGGCCATCGGAATGAAGAGATTTAATATTCAGTCTACAGTGGTGCATAAATACGAACCACAACTCCAGCAGCTCAAAGAGGCTTGTGATATGCCGAAGTTATGGTTCGCTTTTGGAACACCCATTTGTGCGAACGTAAACACTAAACTCACCTGGTTCAGATCTCTTTACGAGGATCAGGCTTCACAGTTAACACTGATACACATTACCAAACAAAACTTTTATTCATTTTACTTGTCCAAGAACTGTTGGAAATGATAGTTATCGACTTCTGATTGTCGCTTAAAATATGCTTTGGGCTACCCATACAGATTAAGCCGATAGATTATAACAAATGATAACAAAAAATCATTGAAAATGGGTACAATCATACTATAGTCCAGAGTAATTGACAGTTCATCTCTAACAAAAGTAATTGAATGATACCACTTCGTTTAGGACTACATACATGAGTCAAATAAGTGTGACAACACTGATAGGAAATACTAGCCGGAATTGTTGAATGTCACTCAGCTAATGTCAATAATCTTGGATTGAGAGTACAGAATCTTCGGAGTATTTTGTGTTGGACAATCGTGATATCCATGAAGGGCGCTCTGAATTTGGAGGCTTGTTTGGCCCAAACGTGGCATTCACGGATGGGGCTCTAAATTCGGAGTCCTTTTGTGTTGGCCAATCGTGTTATCCACGAAGGGCGCTCCGAATTCGGAGGCTTATTCGGCCCAAACGTGGCATTCATGGATGGGGCTCCGAATTCAGAGTCTTTTTGTGTTGGCCAATTGTGATATCCACGAAGGGCGCTCCGAATTCGGAGGCTTATTCGGCCCAAACGTGGCATTCACAGATGGGGCTCTGAATTCAGAGTCTTTTGTGTTGGGCAATCGTGATATCCACAGTGGGCGCTCCGGATTCGGAGGCTTATTCGGCCCAAACGTGGCATTCATGGATGGGGCTCCGAATTCGGAGCCTTTTATTCGCTACTAAACCATTATTAACCAGATTGAGGTAAGAAAGGGCTTTGCATTGGGGAATTGAAAGATGTATACATAACATTTTAACGAAAATTCAAAACAAGCTAGCGTGCCGTACAAGTTGACTTAATGATAAAATTTGTACAAATGTGTGGAATTCCAGGGGCGTGGCAAACTTTTCCTAGCCATGTCTTCGAGCCGATATGCCCCAGTTTCGGCGATTGAATCAACCTGATAAGAGTCATCCCAATTGGGGCCTAATTTTCCGTCAATCGAATTCTTAGTAGCAGGAAGCACTTTCTTAAGGACCAATTTTCCAAGCGTATAACGACGTAACTGTATGCACTGATTATATAATTTAGCGAGCTATTGCTGATATCGCGCCATGCAAGCAAGGGCACTATCTCGGCGTTCTTCAATCAGAGTCAAGTCCAAGGCCAACATCATGTCATTATGGCCCATGTCAAAAACCTTGGATTTCAGCGTGGGTAGGTCGATCTCCCGGGGGATAATTGCCTGGGTTCCAAAACACGAAGTGAACGGCGTTTCCCCAGTGGATCGCCTTAGAGTAGTGTGATGGGCCCACAACACACTGGGCAATTCTTCAACCCACCTGCCTTTGGCTTTTTCCAACCATTTCTTGATGCCGTCCAAGATCACTTTATTGGAGGCCTTCGCTTGACCGTTGCTTTGTGGACATGCTGGCGAGGAAAACTAGGGCCGAATACCATATGTGTTGCATAATTGCCGACAAATGCCACAATTGAATTGGGTGTCGTTGTTTGAGACAAGTGCTCTCGGTATGCCAAATCGTGTTATGATGTTTTTCCAAACAAAACACATCTCAAATATGAGTTAATGCCTCTGTTTCGGCCCATTTTGTAAAACAATCTGTTGTGACAATTAGGAATCACTTGTTCCCTGGAGCTCGTGGTAATGGTCCGATGACATCAAGTCCCCATTGAGCGAATAACCAAGGACTAGTGATAGAGTTTAACTCCTCGGCCGGCAGATGAGTTAAAGGGAAAAACTTTTGGCATTGTTCACACTTCTTGACATAATTCTCGGCATCTGTTCGCATGGTCGGCCAATAATACCCCTGTGTTACGGCTCGGTAGGCCAATGAGTGTCTGCCAGAATGGGCACCTCAGCTACCTTCATGTATTTCGGCCAAGAGTTCCTCAACTTTACCTGGGTGAACACATTCCAAGTACGACCTAGAAAGTTAATTTGAGCTGGTTTAGAAGAGGTGATGCTCGGCTCTGAGATGAATCCTACTTTGATTGTTCATTAGACTTCTGAGTTAATGGCGGAGGCTAGGCAAGCAAGGGCATCCGCATGCATGTTCTGATCCCCAGTTATTTGGTTCAATTCATGGTGGCCGAACTTCGTGAGCAAGGAATTTGTTGTTTTCATGCAGGCTACCATGCGATCATTTTTAGCTGCATACTCTCCTTTCAACTAGTTGATCACTAGTTTTGACTCACAGAAAACGAGCAACTGCCGCACACCAAGGTGAAGTGTGTTACGAAGGCTGGTTAGGAACACTTCATATTCGGCCTCATTATTTGATGCATCAAAGCCTAGTTTGACCGCCAACTCAATTATTTCCCCTTCGAGGGTCATGATTACTATGCTTGCCCCACTGCCACGTTGGTTGGATGACCCGTCACAGTACATTTGCCGAATGTCTCCAACATATATTCGCCACTTGGGTTTAGGTTGCACTAGAAGTCGGCATGGCAGGTCATGAATTCGTCTACAGAGTCGGCGAGCACTTACCCCTTGATAGCAGTTCTAGGCAAAAGTTGGATATCATGTTGGCCAAGTTCCAAAGCCCATTTTGAAACTCGCCCTGATGCTTTTGCTCTACGGAGCGCTGACCAGAGGGGATAGTCCGTTAGTACCCCTATGGTATGGCCCTAAAAATAATGCATCAGTTTTCTTGCAGCCATCATGAGAGCAAGGGTGAGCTTTTCCAAAGGTGGATAACATGTTTCGGCGTCAACCATTGCTTTGCTTAGTAAACTGGTCGTTACTCCCCGAGTTCTTCCCTTAAAAGTACAGTGCTGACCTCTTAGTCGGATACCGCCAGATACAAAATAAGAGGAACGCCTGCCGAAGGGGTTACCAAGAGAGGTACTGATCGGAGGTAAGTTTTCAAGCCGTCCAAAGCGGCCTGGCACTCGACGGTCCATTCAAAAGCTTTGCTCTGCAGAAGTGTCTGAAAGAATTGTCGGCAGCGATCTGTGAAACGACTAATAAACCTGTTGAGTGCGGTGACCATTCCCATCAGCTTCTGAACTTCTTTGACTGACCGAGGAGAGCCAAATCCTAGAATTGCTGTGATCTGCCTTGGCTTGGCCTATATTCCGTGGTGGTTGACAATGTAGTCGAGAAATTTTCCGGATACGATGCCAAATGCACACTTTAAGGCGTTCAGTTTCATATTGTACTTTCGTAGAATGTCGAATATCTTTGCCAAATTGGCTAGATAGGCATGTTTTTCCTTGGATTTCACCCCCATGTCATCGATATATACTTCCATGGTGCGGCTGAGCTGTTCCTTGAATATGGCAGTAACTAGTCTCTGGTAAGTTGCCCCTGTATTCTTCAGCCCGAAAGGCATAACCTTGTAGCAATAGGTTCCTCTTAGGGTGAGGAATGCAGTCTTTTCTTGATCCTCCAGATGCATGGCAATTTAGTGATATCCTCTGTAGGCGTCCAAGAAGCTCATGCGTTGATGATATGCCATTGCATCTATGAGTTAGTCAATTCTGGGGAGGGAAAAACAATCTTTGGGACAAGCTTTGTTCAAGTTTGTGAAACCGCCAAGAACCATTCTTCTTCTTTACAACCACGATATTGGAAAACCATGTAGGGTAAGTTACTTCGCGAATTGCCCCGGCATCAAGCAATCGGTCAACTTTTTCGACAATGGCCGAAACATGCTCTACGGCTGACCGCTGACTTTTCTGAATGATTGGCTTACATTTTGGATCAACATTTAAGCGATGCTGGGCCACAAATGGATCCACCCCCGACATCTCGTATGGTGTCCACGCAAATACGTTGAGGTTGCTGAGTAAGAAGGATACAAGCCCGCGTCTGTCAACTTCGTTTAAGGAAGTGCCGATCATGAAGAACTTGTCAGGACTCCCATTGATTTCGATCCGATCCAGGTCTTTAGTTTCTTTTTTGTTGGGGATTTTCCCAATGTCCTCGAGGCTCTCCCGATCCAGTACTTCAATCGAATTCACTTCCAGTTCCTTTGGCCTCTTTGCAACAACAACAAGGTAGCATGCTTGTGCCGATTTTTTAGAACCTCGAATTTGTTCAATGCCATACTCAGTTGGAAAGCGGAGTAATTGATGGTAGGTGCTCAGCACAGCTTGCATAGTATGCAACCAAGGTCTTCCCATGATGAGAATGTATGGTGACGAAAGTTTGACAACCAGAAATTCTACGTCTAGTAATCTGGTGCCCACCCGAACTGATAGTGTGATCTTACCCAAGGGATACTCGGGGTTAGTGTTGAAACTGAATAATAGATAATTGCCCGGAAAAAAATTCGAGTCAGTGAAGCTGAGTTTAACAAACGTCTTGTAATACATTATTTTCGAAGTGCTTCCCTAATCAATGAGAACACATTCTACTGTGAATCTGTTCACACGTAGCTCGACGATGAGGGGGTCGGCGTGGGGAAGAGTTACTCCAACTAAGTTGGTGTCATCGAAGCTAATCCTCCCAATTTCATGGTGCCATTTGGCTGGTGTGATTGGCTTATGCAGGCTTGGTTGCAACTGAATTGTACGTACCTCGGCTGATGACGGCAGGTTGTATATCATGTGAATTACATCAAGTGGAGGTGAATCCGGCAGTACGGCTACTACGTTCGATAGATTGTTCTTTCGGATGTGTTGCGCCAGCCAGCCGTCTTGTACCAACTCTTCCAGGTGGTCCTTCAGTGTATAACAACTGTCGGTATCATGGCCATGGTCCTTGTGATATTCGCACCGCTTATCCCTTATCCTTGTATTAGGAGGCCCCATCGTTTTGGACGGCCATTTAAAGAACGGAAGGTGTTGGACTTTGAATAAGATCATGCTGATTGGCTCCGCCCATTCCGTATACTTCTTGTCCGAACGTCTTGTGCGCCTGCTATCCACTTGATATTGTTCATTGGATCTGTGTGAACACTGATCACTTGAAGGGTGCATATCACGCCTTTTGTCTTGTTTAGCCCGATTTCGCGGTTCAGGGCTCCTTGATGGCAAGATGCTTATTGGCTGAACGAGGCCAGATGGAGTTATCTTAACAACTTTTTGTCCGGCTTTGATCCGTAGGGCATCGTCTTCCACTTTACAATATTCTTCGAATTTTTTCATTAACGCCCAAACTGTTTTGGGGGCTCGTCTGGTCAATGAACTGCGTAGAGGACTATTAGGATGTAATCCCATCTTAAAGGTGATAATCGCCATGGAGTCATTGCAGGCATCATCCACTAGGTTGAAACATTTCCAATATCGCGCTGAATACTCGCGGAGGGTTTTTTCTAGTTTAATTTACATTGCCCAGAGAGAGTCGGCTTGCTTTGGCTGAACTTTGTTGGTAATGAATCTTGCTCTGTGAAAGCTTTTTATTGATGCCGGCTCCAGTTTATAGTACCATCTAACGGCCAACGGTCCCAGGCTACTTGGAAACATTCGACACATGAGGGCTTCGTCATCAGCATACAACGTCATCGTTTGATTGTAATGGTGAATATGGTTGATGGGATCCGATTTTCCATCATACAGGGTGAATGGCAGTGCTTTGAACTTTTTAGGCAGCACAACCCTTCGATGCGTCGTACGAAAGGGTCATGCTTGTCTTCTTCATCTGAATCATCACTTTCTTTCCCTTGCATGTGCCTTAAGTGTAGACTCTTTTAGATGAGTTGGATACATTGACTCGTCCCCTCTTTCTGAGCTCCTGGGATGGTGAGTCAGAGTTGCTGCCATTACCTTGTTTCCGAAGTCGATGTTGTCGATCATCCTTCTTTCCTGGAGATTGACCCCGGTCAAGGCATGTGGCTTGTTGGGATTTGGCTACCTCCAAGGCCAATTCTTTACGTAAACGCTTGTTATCGGCCGCCATATCTTCAAGGCGTTGCTCATTTTGTTTTGCTTGATCCATGATTGTTTGCATATTCTCCTGCATTGAGGTTGAGGGTGAGGTTTGACCTACGGAGTCAAAATTCAGGGCCCTTCTTACGGCAGTATTCTCCGGTCCAAGTATGTTTCTTGGAGTAACATCATCTCTTGGTGTAATATCGTCAGCAACAAGCAAAGGATCATCTGTTATGCCTGCCATGAACATACTTGAGTATTCCCATAGACAACGCCAATTGTGGAGAAGTGGTTTGGAAATACTCCTGAATTCAGTCAGATGTCCGTGATCCTTTGATTGTTACTTGAAAAAGGGTTGAACACTCCGATCGGGGGTGCCAGAATTAGCACTTCGATAGACAAGTCAGTATTCTCTCTAGTTTACTTCTATTTCAAGTTCTGTCCTCTATTCTCACATACCTGCTTTAGTTGACATTCCTCCCTTTTTATATTACCTCTGGGCCTGAGGATCGGACCCACTCTTGATCTCGCATGTAGTTACCTATTTGGCCTTCCTATTAAGTGTTGGCTCCTGTTTGGCTCCTTATATGGCCAACTCGTTTATTCGGCCTTATGTCCTTGGTCAAGGCCGAATTACTTTAGCCGGATGTCAATCAAAGTCTGCCTCTTCCTAATTGAAACTATTCGGCCCCCACAATTACATATTCTGGAGACATGTAATTACTGCAACCCAACATCATTGTTTTGGCAATAATATATATATATATATATAGAAAAAAAAGAAACTGTGTCCAATGTGTTTATTTATTTATTAATTTTCATGAGAAAAATTAAGACATGAAACCATTGAGAGCAATAAGCACCACATTTAATTGGCAAAGGAAAAAAATGCATGCTTTTATATGAGATTATTGTACTCATTATTTCAAGTTCAATAAGTTTACGTAGCCTCTCTAATTTGCCCAAAAATTTATCAATTACCGACATGGCAGCTTATCTCCATATGGACATTGTTTTTATTTAAAAGGAAAAATATATATATATACAATAACATAGCCTTAACATAATTCAATTAATTAAGTTATCAATCTATATCACTCGTATGAAGAGAGAACAAATTTATATGAATCTAAATAAGTGATTATTAATAAAACCCACATACCTTAAAAATAAAAATAAAAAATAAAAAAAAGTGCCTCACATAAATTACTAATTACCAATTAATCACATAAACAGTTTACAAAAAGTATAAATACCTCTTTAAATATCAACATTTTTTTTTCACCGATACCCCAATATAGATATTCAATCTCAAAACAGATAATTTATTCAAATTTCCCAAAGGTGTGAGGTAATACATATCCAACTCCACCATCTATATCAAAGTCTATCCAATTTTATCTTTACAATATCAATTTCATTTATTTACACAAAATACATACGCGAAATATTCTAGGGCAAACTCCCCTCTTCCCAAATATCAACCTAATGTCAAAATCAACTATTTTGTCATACTATAACCTCATATTCAACCCCATAACCATTTATAACTCATTTTTCTTAGAAACCCCTCTTTTGATTTTAAACCCAAACCCTAGGTTTGTTCATAATACCCCAAATTTCGCCATTTTTACACAACAACCCATAACTAATTTAAAAGCTATATAAAAGTGTAGAAAATCCCTACCTTGAAGTTAGGAGTTGAGCAACGCAAAAGGGGAAACTCCAACGACGCCAAAACCAACTTCTATTCTGATGAAAACGAAGATCTTGAGATGCTCTAACTTTTTAACGAAGGCACTAAGGTAGAGAACCTACTAGATCAAGGAGAAAATGTAGAGAGAGAGACAGTGTTTAGAGAAAGAGAATGAAGATCTAGGGTTTTTGAAAAGTTTTAGAGAGAGAGAGGAATGAAAAAATGAAGCAAAAAGTCATCTTGACGAATTGATATACACGCAGTCCGTTCAAGCGCGAGAGTTGACGTTTGAGTGCCAGACACATTGTTCCACTCGAGCACAAGAAGTGACCCTTGAGCGCAGAATACACATTTTCAGAAGTATGCAAATGAGGGACATCGCTCGAGCTCAAGATTGGATGCTCGAGCGCCCAATCGCTCGACCGCAGGAAACGCCGCTCGAGCATGGAATACACACCTCCAGTATTTTGTAGGTCTGCAAAAATATTGAGAGTTTGCAAAGCCTGCTTGAGTGCAAGAATCGCCGCTCGAGTGGAAAAGAAAAGCCCTGGGCAACAAAGGTACGAAAATCAAGCAACCAACCTGTTCCAAACAAAGCCAATGCCATCCAATAACCCAATATAAGGAAGATTAAGAGGAAAAAGACATGAACAACCATACGAGTGTATGAAACCCGATTCCAAAACACAAAATGGTTCGGGTTTAAACCAGAAACGCTATAAGAATGCTTGTTGTTGAGGAATTAATAGAGTAAAAGAGTAACAGTTAAGCATTACAACAATCGTTGTCATAGAAGGTCTAACATTTGGATCTTCTTGGACGCACAACAAACCAATAGGAATGCATCTAATGACTTCATTTCCTAAATACGACCCTTCCAAAGTAGAATTGATCAATTCTAAGGGTCTTTTATTCCTCTAGAGTTTCCAAGCCTGCAATAATACATTATATATGATTTTGTCGACGTCATGATTTTGGTACTGAGATCGAAAATAATAGTTAAAAGGTTTAGTTATCATTTACATAGCTTAGAAGGTCCTCTGCATATCCTGATTGGTAAAAGGTATTGTTTTTCATATCCACAGGCATTCAAGCAGATATATCAATTAAGCACTTAGCCTCATGGCAAACATGTTAGACATGGTAACAATCACACTCATGCAATATGCTAAAGAAAATAAAATGCTCACTTAGTACTCTGAGGTGAGCCAAAGGAAACAAAGAGTTAGAAAACATGCATGCTCCTAACTAATGCAATATGACTAATGCAATGCATGCGATATGCAACTAATAAGCTCGGCTACTAATTATGACATGTGATTCAATTTGGTAGCATGCGCTTAACACATATTCAACGAAGTATGTAAATTACAATGCTTTGTTTAGAATGATGAACTGAGCCCCAATGCATGCAAGACAAGTGAATGCAAACATGAGAAATGCTAAAAGAAATATGATATTCTAACTACCCATTATAAGCAAGTAAATAAAAGGGAGAAAGACGTGGCGTTGGAAGACATACACATTATTACATGTTTGCCCTCACTTAGGAGGGTTCGAATAAACTAACTAGCTAAGTTAATTACTACGAATTAACTAATTTATTACAAACCGAATAAACAAACTATGCTAGCTAGTTATTACAAAACCAATTAATTAATTAACTATTTTGTGGAACTAACTAATTAATTAAATACAAATTAGAATTAGCTTAATTAATTACAACATGAATACAACATGAAAGAAGTAACTAAGCTAATTCTAAATGGCCAACTCATGAATACAACATGAATACAACATGAAAGAAGTAACTAATTAGCCTCTGCTTTGTTTTGTTTCAAAAAGTTGCTACTCAATTTGGAAAAACTGGCTGGCAGGCTAGAAGTAGTGGTCGGCCGGCCACAAATGGTAGCCTGTCATCCAAAAGAAATGGCCTGCCAGCTACAAAAAGTGGTCGGCTTGCCACTGAAGCTTGGTTCCTCCTATTGCAATGGAGGACAAACAGAGCACAAACAGAGCATGCTCAGGGGATGTTTGTACACCTTACGCCTCCTTATTATCAAATAGCTCAAAGGAGTGGCAAGCTCAATTCGCAAGCCATGAATTGATACAATTTCATTGCATGATGGCCTATGAACCAAGGTGTGCAATTTCAACAAATGCACAATAAAAGACTCTCAAACCTCCTTCCTATCATGGATTGATCAAGGGAAGTGGTTGACCTTGGAAACTTGAACTATTTCATCACTAGCAAGTATGAAATGCCTCAAGTTTCCATGTGTTCAATTAACGTTTGATTGAACACCAAATTGCTTATTATCTTGCATCATTTTAGTCCCAATTTTATTACTTCATTTTAATTACCAACCATTCCTTAATTCATTAAGTCCAATAGTGATCTTTAAGTCCTCTATTGGAAAGAAATATCAAACAAAGTGTTGTTTTGGGCATGAGAGAGACACCATGCCGTTGGTAATGAACCCCGAAAGGGATTAAACCATTAAGCACAAAAGCTCAATCTCATGCTTAAACAAGCAAGCAGTTTGAGACAACTTTCAAAGCAAAGAAAAAGCTAAGAAAGGAGGGAGGTTGAAGAAGTGATTAGAGGTGATCACAAGTATGGAAAGCAAGAAGTAAATGCTATCAACTCAAATAGGTTGGTGCCTAATACCTAAACCTCCAAACCTATAAGGACCATTACATTACAAGCATGCAATGCAAGGCATAAATGGAACAAGCACACTAAAACAGTCCTAAAACACCTAAAAGCAGCTCTGGAATTGAAGACAAAAGAGCTAAAAGAGTAAGCTACAACACGGAGTAAGTTAAGCTAGTAAACAAGCACAAGGAGGAGAGGCTACCCCCTCCATTTTTGGGACTTTAAAACATGGTTTTATCCTCTGAAAAACCTCTGAGATTCAGTATTAAAAAGCTCAAAAAAAGATGACAAAAAGGTAAGAAACATAAGGATAAAGGCTTGATAAGTGAGGTGCAAAGAAGGGTGATCCACCACCTCCACCCCTAATGGCCTTAAACCACAAGTTTTAGCCAAAAAATATAGAGTATAAACAGCCCAAAAATAGTCCAAAAACAGTAGGAAGAATAGCAAATAAATCAAAGAAACAAGCCAAGACTTATACCTCTTGAAGTGGAGAACTCTTTTTAAGTGACAAACCAACACTTACACACCCTCAAGAGCTCAAAGCAAGCTCAAAAGTAACTCATCTCAAATACCACAAGTTTTGGTTTAGAGTGTATAGACAAAGGCTTAAGAATTTGCAAGAGAAAGAGGAAATTGTAGAGAGAAAAACATATTTTTGCTCCAAAATTTCCAATTCCCAAAAATGGAAGGGGAGGTCTTTCATTTATAGAAAAACATGAAACTCTCTAAAAAATATGCATACATACACGTGTGGGTAGATGCATGCACCTATGGAAGCAGCTGGCATAGCTAGCATAAATATCTGCAAAAGCACACAAGTGGCCTGCAGGCCACTAATGTTGGCTGGCAGCCCACACTAGTGGGCCTACAGGTCCTAGGGTTTTGAGGCTTGGAAAACTATGGTTTTGGTCCAAAACAAGGCAAAAGGTGTGTAGGGTTTGAAGGCTCAAAGCTGTGGCATTCTGTTGAGGACTTTGATTACTTGACAGGCATATACAAATTCATCATTGGGTGCGCAAGTGGTGAAGTCGTAAAGCGGTCAAAAATGGGCTGTCTACAGTTGCCCCTCTTTGACAGAACTTGAAGTCATGAAATGACCTGAGTGAATTTCAAAGCCCAAAGACGATCCATTTTGACAAGGCCGTAAGACTTGGGCAAACAATCAAGACATAAGTTAAATAGTTGTGCTCGCAAACTGCCTACGTATCCCTTTGCAATGAATCAAACTAGCGTAGTTTTAAGGCAAGATGCAAATGATATGCACAAAGATAACTTGAAGCTGGACTCACATGCTTCGCGAAGCCAGCTATTTTGAAAACTCATGATCATGCAAGATGATGCAATAAGCAATAACAGATGCAATAAGCAATAACAAGATAATAACATATGAATGAGCAGCTTTAAGCTTAAAATCAACATAGGTTTCTTGCAAAAAAATCTAAAACACACTTTAACCACGCCAAAACGTGAGACAAGGAAAGAAAACAACGCTCAGGGCCGCGTTTCATACGTCTTGAGAAACTGGGAAACAAAAACTGTTCGTGGTCGCGTTTCACGTGTCTCGAGATAAAAATCGTTTAAGGTCGCGTTTTACGCGTCCCGAGATAAAACCCGCTTAGGACCACGTTTCACACGTCCTGAGATACACTAATCACGCCGAAATCGCGAGAAGAGGAGAAAAACTACTCGAGGCCGTGTTTCATGCGTCCCGAGATAAAACCCGCTCAGGGCCGCATTTCATGTATCTTGAGATATTCTAATCATGCTGAAATCGTGAGAATAGGAGAAAAACCACTCTGGGTCGCATTTCACACGTCTAGAGATAAAAACTGCTCAGGGTCGCGTTTTTTACACCCTGAGATACTCTAATCACGCTGAAATCAAAAAAAGAGAAAAACCACTCGAGGTTGTGTTTCACGCGCCCTAAGATAAATTCCAAACACGCTAAAATTGTGTGAGGAAAGGAGCACCCAAACCACGCCAAAATCGTGAGAAGAAGTCTTGAGAAAACCGTTTAGGGCTGCGTTCCACGCGTCTTGAGAAAAATTCCAAACACCCTGAAATCATGTGAGGAAGAGAACACTCAAGCCACGCCGAAATCGTGAGAAAAGGTCCAACCGCTGTGATAACCCTGGTCTGTGTTATGCTAATTAATCTTGATTATGATTGTGATTATGTGTTTGATATGATTTTGAGTGCCATTTATATGAATATATGTGGTTTTGAATTTCTATCTGTTCACCGTAGGAAAATCTGTTTGATTATCTGCTTTAGAATTTAAATTGAAGGCCCTATCGGCCACAGAACCCGAAATTGATTACGCCATTGTGATTAGTGTGATTTTTAGAGCCTACGGTGAAATTTAATTAGAATTGATTCAGATCAAAATAATTGGATTCAGAACGATTAAATTAGGCTCAATTACTTAGCCTTAGTTAATTTGATTAGGCCAAGGTATATAAGTGGCCTATTTGCATTGTTTTGAGCTCATTTTCTTTTTTGGCTGAAAATCACACTCTAGAGAGAGAGGGAGAGGCCGGCTATAGGGAGAGAAAAAGGAGAATTGTGTATTTGGCTCAAAGTTTGTGAAATTGAAAGGCTAGGCTCAAGATTTAACTTCAATTGTAGGGATTGAAACTCCTAGGTGCGTAATTGAGCAAAGATTTATGAGCTTTAGTTTGTAATTTTGTGAATTCAAGGTTAAATGGTAATCAAGAACATGAATGGTGTTGATTATGATGAAATTGAAGTTTATATGCACATGCATGCATAGAATTTCCATGAAATTGCGTAATCAAGCATGTAAGAAGTTGAATATGAGAAATTGAGTGTTGAATCATACATGCAAGCATAGTTTTGTTGAGTTTCATGGTTATAAGCACCATTTGTACCATTTGAAATAGAAATGGAGTAAAAAATTGACATGCATGCATGATTGATGAAGATATGAAGTTTAAATGCATGTATTGGAAGTAAGTTTGGTATAATTTGGGTTTGCATGCGATTAATTCATAAGATTTGAGCTTCATAATGTAGTAAATTGGTGTTTGTAGCATGTTAGTAGTTGTATATGAGAGTTATGGGTTATAAAATGCAAGCTATGTTGATTTGAATGCAAGTTTGAAGCTCAAACTAGTTGCTGGAAATTCCAGAATTCGGCATGTCTGCTCGAGCGGGGAAAGCGTTGCTCGAGCGTGAAATGCTAGTTCCCAGAACTTTTACAGACATGGACGTCCGCTCGAGCGGGGAGATTCACGCTCGAGCGGGGAGCCATGTAGTTTGACTCTCAGCTCGAGCATCCGAAGTCGCGCTCGAGCATAAAAATGAGGCAACCAATACTTTTGCAGACCTAAAGGGTCCGCTCGAGCGGCCAAAGCCACGCTTGAGCGGGGAGCCTGTTTCAGAAAGTTTGTAAAGATGTTTTGTGTTTCATTTTCCTTTCTCTTCCATTTCTGAGCACTTTTAGGCATGCATTGAACATTGTAAATGGATTAAAAAGATAATAAAGAGGCCTAAGAGGAATGCACAAGTTAAGAACGGATTGAATCTTTTGTGACCCATATGTGTTATGTAATGTGTAGGGTCGAGCTCAAGGGCAATCCATCGGTAGAACACTGTGAGTAATATCTTAGTAAAGACATTTTCAAGTATGTCACTTTCCAAATGCTACTTCTGTATGAGCTCCATGGATTTGTTGATTTGAAATATGAATGAGTATTCTATATGCCTAATTTGTATAAGGCCGTTTGCCGTTGATATGTTTGATATATTTGAATTGGGCCTAAGGCCGTTTGTCGTTTGCCATTTGCCATTTGCCGTTGATATGTTTGATATATCTGAATTGGGCCTAAGACCGTTGGACATGAACGATTGGGCCAAAGGCCGTCGGATATGAATGATTGGGCCAAAGGCCATCAGACATGAACGATTGGGCCAAAGGCCGTCGGATATGAACAATTGGGCCAAAGGCCGTCAGACATGAATACAAAGATGGGGCAAAGGCTGTTTGAATATGTCATTTGATATGTTGAAATACCGTGATGGGCCAAAGGCCGTTTGAATGAAAAGGATCATGATCATGAATATGAAATACGCATGGATATGAATATAAAGAGAAAGGGCCCGAGGCCGTTTGATGTGTTCGAATTGGACCAAAGGTCGTTTTGAATAGAGAGTTGGTTGGATCAAAGGTCATTTCGTATAGATGAACCTGAGGTCGTATTGTTTTATATAAGAATTGGACCCGAGGTCGTTTTGCATATGGACATGATGTGTTGGACCTAAGGTCGTTTTGCTTTGTTGAGATTTGTAAATCTGGTGTGAAATGAGAATAGTGGTTCAAACATGTACATTATAAGTATGATTCATTTATGAACGAATCTCATTCATTAACCTTTTTATTTTGATATTATTCACTGGGCGTTGGCTCACTCTCATTTATATGTATGTAGGTGAGCAAAAAGACGTTCTATCCCAACCTTAGTGGAATTTAAGAAAGAAACCCGAGTTTTCTGAAGTCAGCCCAGGTGCCTCACGCAAGAGGCTTTGTTCATGATCTTTTGTATTCCTTTTTGCTATTTCTATTGGTCGTGATAGACCGTTTATGTGTATAAGCTTTGGGTTTAGCTGACTATGTGTTTGAATGATCCTGGGTATACAAGATGTTAACTACTGATATGTGGTGTGAGTTATTATTAAGTACATGTGAAACGTTTTGATATGCCATGTAAGCATAGCTCACTGGACAAAATTTTTAAGCCGTTTCCGTTTGGCCCCTTAACTCTGATGGAGTATATTCTAATCTAATTTGAGGTTGTAGGTAATCTCATGATTACTGACTGGTTATGACCTTAATCTATAGGGGCGGGTTCGGGTCATGACAACCGCTCAGGGTCGCACCTCACACATCCTGAGATAAATTCCAAACTCGCTAAAATCGTGTGAGAAAGGGAACACTCGAGCCATGCCGAAATCATGAGAAGAAGTCCTAAGATGATGTGATAGATGCACAGAGCATGATGAGATTGTGCGATAGATGCACAGGAAATACAGTAAACAAACAAAGAGGCACTTTAGAAAGTACCTCATTGGGTAAGTGGCGATGAACCACTCTACTTTGATGGGAATCTCGCTCTTGTGTTCTTCGAACTCTTATCTTCAACTCACAGTTCAAAGCCTTCAAATGCTGACAAAGGGTAACCTTTGCATTTAGAAGCCACGAATGCCACTTTTCTTCCTGATCATATTCACAACTTTCCCTATTCTCTAACAGGGTGACAAACTAGGTTGGTTCGGTATCTAGAATTGAGGCGCACACAAACTCTCTCAATCTATGGGGCTACCATACAGATTTCAAGCCGGGGATACACCCTTGGGTATTTAAAGAAGACTTTAGTCTCAGAAATTCTAAACCTTCGTGTTGTAGGCATCGCTATTCGAACTCTAGTTTCCACCATTGCAGTTGGTCTCCTAGGAACTCATTGCAAACACAGCCAATATACCTCTGGTGGAAAATGGTGTTTTAGGGATATCACTTTTGATCGCCATTCTGGCTTGAAGCAGGCTTGAGCTTGAGGTCAAGGTGCACTCATACTTTAGAGAAATGACAAGGCCTGAAAAGGTGCCTTCGGAATGCAATCCTGGAAATGCTGAAGTTGAAACAAACTCAGATGCTCCAATTTTCCCTCTTTTTCTTTTGCTTTGCAGTCAGGAACCTATGTAGCTTCAGATAGGTTCTTGTTCTATTGTTCCCTCTTTTGATTGGGGTTGAACCCTGCAATTATGAAAGAAAGAACCCTGTTTTGCAGACCATGTTGAGAATGGCACGGCACTCCGAGCACAAAACAATTTATTTTCTTGAAATTAGAACTAAGAATAAGTTCTTAACCGGGTATTGAGCCTATGACTGACCACAGTACACCACGACTCAACAAAGGAAAAACAAAGTAAAAACAATCTAAACACGTCGATTTACACTCAAAATGACTGAAAACAAGAATCGAGACAAACAAAACAACAAACACAACACTTGGATATTTTCCATCGGTAGGAGACCTCTCAGTTCATAGGGAACTCACTAGCTTCTCCAGGTATTATTTCCCACCCTTTCTTATTTACGCCTCTCACATCACTTTGGCCCTCAATCTTTTTTTCTCTGAAAAGCACTTTCCTCACTTTTCCTCTCAGCGCACATCTCTCTATTCTTTAATCTCTCTTTTTTTCTTCTTTTTTTTTATCCCTTCCCAGGTGTGGGCTCGACTTTTTCCAGGCCTTGCCTTTCGGAAAGGGTTTGAAAAGAAGGCCTCACAGTTCAAACTCCCATGGTTCTGAATCTAATCTCGCAAGTGCAATGTGAAACTGATAAACACCAAAGAGTCCAAATCCAGCAAATCGTTTTGAAAAATCGATTCTAAATTAAATAATGCCAAAATTGGACTACTTTGCCAGATACA
>NW_021024822.1:1046122-1097768 GCF_004153795.1 Camellia sinensis
TAGGCAAGTCGAGAGGTCTTGAGGCAAGCACGCGAGCCGAGACCTCCGGGAACTCCAAACGAACACAAACATGGATAATCACCGAGCATTCAAACGGTGACGTCCAAGTCTTGAGGACGGTCAAAAATGGGGTGTCTACACTGTTCCTAAATCGGGTTGGACACAGGTGAGCCAAGGGGTGACTATTGTAGGAATTGGGCTGGTGAATTTTGTCTAATCCTCCTTTACCTTGTAATCGGCGGCAGTGAATCAAACACTTGTTACCCCTGAACTAGGTCCCTAACCTTACAAAGTCCATCAATGCGAGTCTAGAGTACCTAGGAGATATCGGAGCCTTCTGAAACTATGGTTCTAGGACTACCTAGCACAATAGAAAATAGACAGCATCTCAGCCCAATTTCACGAGAACATATATGATCACTGTTGAGTGAATGTACTCACTGGTGAATTCTGCCCCAAAACAGATACCAACTATACCATTGATATGAACACTCCTGTACAGTTTCACTGTAAAGCACATACCAAGTAAAGAGAGCCAAAACATCCCAATGTGGAAGTAGGGCTACCTTGTCCTATTTTTGGTTAGCATGAACTACGGTTTCGCTACTTCAATCAAGTGGTTTCACGCAATCCTGCATGCGGGTGAGTATCCTGTCCTAGTTTAGAACAGTTACTAGGGCTTTAATAGATGTAGCCAGGCCAAATGGTCAAAAGGGTACCTCAGCAAGACTACCTAATATACCTCTCATACCTAACACCAAGAAATGAAATAAGGATTAAACGGTATAGCGGTAATCCAGATCCAAGGGTTGTGTTCCCAACATGGTAGAGCCCACGACCAGTTAGCCTTTTGGCAAGCTTTTAGGCAAGCCTCTGGCAAATCGTCCAAGAATAGAAGATGGCAAACACAGTGATTTAAAGAACCAATGCAAATGCAATGCAAAGAACTATAAGTGTAGATAAAATTTCTCATCATGAATTTCAAGTCAAGTTCTCTAAGTCCCCAGCAGAGTCGCCAAAAACTATAGCTCGAAGTTTCGTGCTCCTCTCGGATATGACTAGCCCTATAGTTCGGACTCCTGCGGTTTTGAATCTGATCTTATAAGTGCAATGTGAAATAGATAAACACCAAAGAGTCTAAATCTTGGAAATCTTTTGGAAAATCGATTTTGAATCAAAAATACCAAAAATGGATTGCTTTGCTAGATACAGAGTTGCCTCCTAAATATTTTTGGAAAATTTAGGAAACCCATGACTCGTGCCAAAGGCCACGTGTCCGTCATCACCAAGATTGTCCCGGGTCGGGAACTTAGGTACAAGAGGGGAAGGTCATGAATTGAGCACCCCCGCTCTCCTGATCAAAGATCGGCCTCTACTAATCATGATGTGATTCATATTTACATTATATGCTCTTGTTCCGATTATTAGACTAGCATTACTATGTGATGTGCATACAAGTATAGACTAATTTGTAAAAATTGAAACACTTTGATTCATGCTTGTTTTTGAAAATTGTTTCGAATATGTACCACATGAAAAAGTGATCTCATACGAATATTACTCAAATTATTCCAATTCAAGCAATTAGTCTTCATCCACAGGTATTCAAGCAGATATTTCAATTAAGCACTTAGCCTCATGGCAAGCATGTTAGACATGGTAACAATCACACTCATGCAATATGCTAAAGCAAATAAAATGCTCACCTAGTACTCTGAGGCGAGCCAAAGGAAACAAAGAGTTAGAAAACATGCATGCTCCTAACTAATGCAATATGACTAATGCACCACATGCAATATGCAACTAATAAGCTCGGCTACTAATTATGACATGTGATTTAATTTGGTAGCATGCATTTAACACATATTCAACGAAGTATGTAAACTACAATGCTTTGTTTAGAATGATGAACCGAGCCTCGATGCATGCAAGACGAGTGAATGCAAACATGAGAAATGCTAAAAGAAACATGATGTTCTAACTACCCATTATAAGCAAGTAAATAAAAGGAAGAAAGGCGTGGCATTGAAAGACATACACATTATTATATGTTTGCCCTTGTGGAGGAGGGTTTGAATAAACTAACTAGCTAAGCTAATTACTACGAATTAACTAATTTATTACAAACCGAATAAACAAACTATGCTAGCTAGTTATTACAAAACCAATTAATTAATTAACTATTCTATGGAACTAACTAATTAATTAATTACATTTTAGAATTAACTAATTAATTACAACATGAATACAACATGAAAGAAGTAACTAAGCTAACCAATCAGCCCTGGGAAGCGAAAAATGCTCATGCATGTGCGGATTTCCACCCGAAAAGCCCACTGTTCTGCTGTCAGAATGCCTCTGTTACATAATTAGAACATCTTTTCACCTCAGCCACTACTCTGTTCTATTCCAAAAAGTTGCTACTCAATTTGACAAAAGTGGCTGGCAGGCCAGAAGTAGTAGCCGGCCGGCCACAAATGGTAGCCTGCCGTCCAAAAGAAGTGCCTACCAGCCAGAAATTGTGGCCGGCCTGCCACTGAAGCTTGGTTCCTCCTGCTGCAATGGAGGACAAACAGAGCACAAACAGAGCATGCTCAAGGGACGTTTGTACACCTTACCCCTCATTATCATCAAATAGCTCAAAAGAGTGGCGAGCTCAATTCGCAAGCCATCAATCGATGCAATTTCATTGTATGATGGCCTATGAACCAAGGTGTACAATTTCAATAAATGCACAATAAAAGACTCTCAAACCTCCTCCTTATCATGGATTGATCAAGGGAAATGGCTGACCTTGGAAACTTGAACCATTTCTTCACTAGCAAGTATGAAATGCCTCAAGTTTCCATGTGTTCGATTAACGTCCAATTGAACACCAAATTGCTTATTATCTTGCATCATTTTAGTCTCAATTTTATTACTTCATTTTAATTACCAACCATTCCTTAATTCATTAAGTCTAACAGTGATCTTTAAGTCTTCTAATGGAAAGAAATATCAAACAAAGGGTTATTTTGGGCATGACAGAGACACCATGCCGTTGGAAATGAACCCCCAGAGGGATTAAACCATTAAGCGCAATACCTCAATCTCATGCTTAAACAAGCAAGTAGTTTAAGACAACTTTCAAAGAAAAGAAAAAGCCAAGAAAGGAGGGAGGTTGAAGAAGTGATTAGAGGTGATCACAAGTATGGAAATCAAGAAACAAATACTATCAACTCAAATAGGTTGGTGGCTAAGGCCTAAACCTCCAAACCTATGAAGGCCATCACATTACAAGCATGCAATACAAGGCATAAATGGAACAAGCACTCTAAAACAGTCCTAAAACACCTAAAAACAGTGCTGGAATTGAAGGCAAAAGAGCTAAAAGAGTAAGCTACAACATGGAGCAAGTTAAGTTTGTAAACAAGCACAAGGAGGTGAGGCTACCCCCTTCATTTTTGGGACTTCAAAACATGGTTTTATCCTCTGAAAAACATCAGAGATTCAGTATTAAAAAGCTCAAAAGAAGTTGACAAAAGGTGGGAAACAGAAGGGCAAAGGCTTGAGAAGTGAGGTACAAAGAAGGGTGGTCCACCCCCTCCACCCTTAATGGCCTTAAACCACAAGTTCTAGCCCAAAAAATACAGAGTATAAATAGCCTACAAACAGTCTAAAAACAGTAGGAAAAATAGCAAATAAATCAAAGAAACAAGCCAAGACTTATACCTCTTGAAGAGAGGAACCCTTTTTAACTGACAAACCAACACTTACACACCCTTTATAGCTCAAAGTAAGCTCAAAAGTACCTCAGCTCAAATATCACAAGGTTTGATTTAGAGTGTATATGCAAAGGCTTAAGAATTTGCAAGAGAGAGAGAAGGAATTTTAGAGAGAGAAATATTTTTGCTCCAAAATTTTCAATCCCCAAAAATGGAAGGGATGTCTTCCATTTATAGAAAAACATGAAACTCCCTCAGAAATATCCATACATACACGTGTGGGCAGATGCATACACCTGTCGAAACAGCTGGCACATCTGGCATAAATATCTGTAAAAATACACAAGTGGCCAACAAGCCACACAAATGGCCGGTAGCCCACATTTGTGTGCTTGCAGGTCCCAAGATT
The DNA here is from genome assembly GCF_004153795.1 of Camellia sinensis. NCBI lineage: Eukaryota > Viridiplantae > Streptophyta > Magnoliopsida > Ericales > Theaceae > Camellia > Camellia sinensis. The sequence continues at coordinate 1,050,236 of NW_021024822.1, forward strand.
TTTAGGTTTGAAAAACTGTGGTTTTGGTCCAAAACAAGGCAAAAGATGTGTAGGGTTTGAAGGCTCAAAGCTGTGGCATTCTACTGAGGACTTTGATTACTTGACAAGCATATACAAATTCATCATTGGGTTTGCAAGTGGTAACGCCCAAGTCGTAAGGGTGGTCAAAAATGGGGTGTCTACACTAACTCTTGTCCACTTGAAGGTATACCCTGAGAATATAAATAATCCATTGAAATTTTGGATCCAAATTTGTGCAACTTCTAATATTTTCGTGTTCAAATAGTAGAGAGAGAGAAAATAACGTGTATTACATTCAATGAATTTATTCTATACAATAGAAGGCATGTATATATATACACTGAAAAAGAATATCCTACTAAAAACCTAACTGTGAGAAAGAGTATCTTATAAGAAACCTAACTATGGCTCTTTCCAAATATATCTAAAAAATTAGTACCTAATATATCTAGGAATATATACCATCTATAAATTAACAATCCCCTTGGCGCACCACCTAAGTCGCCCCCTTGGTGCATTATACCTATATCATGGTGAGCATGGTGATCTACCATGTGAACCACCTAAGCCGTCCCTTCGGGCACACAACCCAATTCACTCCCTTTGGCGTACCATCCAAGTCGCCCTTCTAAAATGGTGTGCCAGAGGGAACGGTTTAGGTGGTACGCCAAGGGGTGACTTGGATGGTACGCCAAAGGGAGCGAGTTGGATTGTGCGCCAAAGGGGGCAGCTTAGGTGGTTCATATGGTAGATCACCATGCTCACTGTGATATAGGTATTATATCCCCCTCAAACTCAAATAGGTTTGTAGATAGAAACCTATTTGAGGTTGAAACAGAGGGAAAGACAGTGGAGCATAAATACACAAAAAAAAAAAATGAATTTCAAGTAAAACAAAATATATATATATGATAGAGATATTTGGGATAGGAATAAACTAGTGGATAGAGGAAGAGATCACCACGAAACAATACTGAAAAAAAAATATGGCAGTAGAATGAGTTAAGGTCTGGCAAACGGTCAAGGTAAGGCTGCTGCCCGCCAGTGAAGCAAAATTACAAGGTATTTAAGCTAGCTTTGATACCATGTTAGAATAGTAGAGAGAGATAGAGAGAAAATAATATGTATTGTATTCAATGAATTTATTCTATACAATAGAATGCCTGTATATATAGGTTGAGAAATAATATCTTACTAGAAATCTAAATTTGAGAAGGAGCATCTTACAAGAAACGTAACTATGGTTATTCCCAAATATATATAAGAAATCAATACCTAATATATTTAGAAATATATACCATATATACCATATATACATTAACATTTTGAAAGACAATTGTGTATTTTACAATTAGATCCAATACATTACCTTGTAGACAGATCCAAATCCACCTTCACCAATTTTGTTATCATAAGAGAAATTGCTCGTGGTGACTTGAATTGTACCCAAATCAAATTGCAAGGATTGTGCTGTTGACATTTCGTCCCCAACTGGACACAACAAAAACTAAATATAATGAATTTGAAAACAAGTGAGGAAAAGAACCTAGATTTTTTTTTTTTTTTTTTAAAAGTCATACAACTATCTGAGTCAACAGCATCACATTTCTTCTTCGCTTTCCTACATATGAAAAACAATCCTATACTGACAAGATAAACAGAGCCCCCGATTGAAGCAATGATGGCAATGAGTACTTGTGATGAGATACCGCCCTTTCTGTTGGGATCTGGGATCCCGCCCAAGACCTTATAGAAATTATTCCATGCAGAAAAACACACCCACACTCAAGGTGACACAATATTTAACGTGGTTCGGCCTCAATGCCTACGTCCACGGGAGAGTAGCCGGTTATCACTATAACAATGGGGATATTACAGAAAGATTACAATAGAGGAGGAGCTCACACTCTCCTCACTCACCCACTCATCCGTCTCCCTCGCTCACACCGAGGGAGACGGTCTCTCCGCCTCACATATCTCACTCTCTGTGGCTTGCTCTGCTCTCTCTCTCTGTTCTCCTCTCATCCATCTTAATTTATACACTTCAGAATGGTGGATGGAGGGGCTGGCCAGCACATGGCCAGCTTGTGCCAACTCCTTCTTCACATGGCTAAAGGTTCTTCTTGCGTTGGCTTCCTAACATGGCCAGCTCATTTGTGTTGGCTTTGCAGGTTGGAAGAAGTTGCAGCACATGGAGAAGATAATCACCCTTCACATGGGGTGATATCTAACAAATCACCCCCTTAACCCATGTGAGGTAATCCACTGTACACATTGCTGCTAATCTTGTCACGCCCAAATTCAACACAGTTTGCATCTCCTCACTGAGACGCTGCATCCCTTGAAAGCTAGAGACAATACACCAGAGATACAGGAGGTGGAGGGAATCCTACATCCTCAAGTCAACTCACACCACTCTCTGATTTGGAGAGAACCGCTGCTCCTATCTCCTACAGATCTCTTCCACGCTTCCTGTCTCGGATGTCTTCAACATAGTCTGCATCTCCTCACTGAGATGCTTGCACCCCCTAAAGCTAGAGATAATACACCAGAGATATAAGAGGAGGAGGGAATCCTACGTCCTCAACTCAACTCACACCACTCTCTGATTTGGAGAGAGCCTCTGCTCCTATCTCCCACAGATCGTTTCCACGCTTCTGTCTCGGATGTCTATACCTGCTATGCTTGAACTTGCGCAACCAAGATATCCAACACCCCCTGATTGGATGTCCTGCACCCCCTGCTAGGATGCCCTTGATTGTCATGCCTTATCTCGCAGGACCAGTCATTGGAGCAATAGAAAACTCATTGTGTATCCCATTAACGTCCTCTGTCTTCTTTGCTCGGATTTTTCCTTTGAACTATCCTGAACTATCAGCATTTGCCCTTTGCACTCTTGAACAACTTCCCATCGTTTCCACACACTTATTGTTCGTGCCTTTTGCAATCCCTGATCTCCAATTCAACGATATGCGTTACATGCGTATCTATCACTTGTACTACCAGATAATGGTTGACAGTAGCTCTTTCTTCCAAAACAACTTCAACAAATCTATACAAGTCACCAACTATGCAACACCTAGCATAGTACCTGCACCCATACTTCTTGAGTGCTCATCGTGGCTCCATCTCTCCTTCTACGCTCGAGCTCGCCTGAGAGATCCGCAACAACTTTGTTTCATTAAGAGGTGCGTTCGCTGCCACCGAATCAAAAACCGATACCATAACCCACGTATCCAACCATTCAGTCAAACTGAATGCCATCTACTGTACAAAACACAAGCGCTTTTCCACAAAACACAACAGATTCCATTGCTCAAAATCACATTGAGCCAATGCAAAGAACATGCAGAACCAATCGAGCTAGCTCTTCGATTTTCTGCAACTCAAGCTCCACCATAATGCCAAGTTCCGATTTCCTAGGCGCCAAACAAATTATCCTTGACAACTCCAAACAAAACATGGTGAGCAACCCGCTTGAACCAATGCTGAGGGAACTAAACAAAAGAGGCTTCAAATTCTCCGTCAAAGCAACTTTGAAAGCGGTACCAAAACCATCATGTCCGATCAACCATCGAACATAATACTGCTCTCTTCAAGCTCGATTTAATCAAGAGAGCCAAACAAATTCTCCGAGAACTGAGGCAAGTTCTCCACCAAACAAAACTGGACTGTGGACGCAGTTAGGCTCTAACTAGTTCAGAAGTATCGAAACAAACTTCAAATGAACTTACAAAATACCAAGAGCCAAAAATTCTGAAGTGTCGAGCAAACTCCAGATTCCTCCAACTGCCATTCCAACCGGCAAACACAAGATGATGCACCATCTTCACAGTTGCCAAAAACTCATCCAAAGGCGCGTACACCGTAAATGCACAACTCCAACAGTCCCCGTTGACTCCACCGAGTCTGCAAACGATCTATCCCCTCCAAATCCAACGGCAGATTAAGGGATGGATCCTAACACATGAGATTGATAAAATCACCATCTTCATGTTTCTCCGCAACAATCTCTTCCAATCTTTAATGAACACCAACGGTCAAACCGCTTCCAGAGAAGCAAACACCCGGAGTCTGAATCGTCACCCAGACTACCAATAGCTGATATCTTCGAATATGGAACAGATTGTGAAAATGAAAATCCGCAAGAAAAAGATACAATCAAGTCTCACAAACCAGAGACAACCCAGGATCTAATTAGACATGCTTATAGATCCCAACTGTGATAATGAATCTCAATAAACCACGACTCTGAAAATTGCCAGTAATCCGTGAAAGACCGCCAACAACAATGCCTCAAATAGACATTGAACAAAAAACGCCAAAGCTCCACCAAGATCTGAAGTAGATTGTCACACTTTCTCCTTCAAATCGACAAATGCGGAAACCAAGGCTTCACTTGTTACACCTTCTTCAAATCGACAAATGCGGAAATCAAGGCTTCACCAGATGCGACGTTTCCAACAATGATCCATGAAGGATCTCCAACGCCTCCACAGAGGCCAATGCCAATAAAGTACTACCATTTGGACTTATTACATATGCCAAATCTCCGTAGTACACTCTGCCAATGCTGGTTCTCTCTATCCCCTAGAGAAAAACCCAAATGAACTCTGAAGTTCTGTAACTAACCTAAGAGTCTCCAAATGAACTGATAACTTTTGCAACTGACTCTGAAAGGTCTTCAATTGGCTTCCAATTGGCTTCAACCGGGTGAACTAAATTTTTCACCCCCATCACCCACATGGATGATAAAACACCGTTGTACAAATATGCCTCCATTCCACTGAGTATCCGGAGTGAATCTACACCTCCTACTTGGAATGTCTTCAACCGCCACACATCATCTTGCATGGCTCGCACCTCTATCACCAGGTACTTACATCTTCCAATAGAATGCTCACCGTTTCCCTGTTGAGATGACTCCACCCAAACTCTCTGGGTGCCTGTCGCGACTTTACTGCCACGAACCAGATTCCGGACAAAGAAAGAGATTTGCCTCTCCCTGGGTGCGCATTGCAGCGTCTTATTCCTTTCAATTTCTTTGTCTGGAGCTTTCTTCTGTGAACTAGTTGATGCTGCCAGGCCAAAATCCGGCACACTGCACCTTTGTATGATTTTGCTGCGTACTCTTGCACTGTTGTATGCTTGCACCTTGTATGACATTCCTGTGTACTCATCTGTGCTATTGTGACTACGTGCTCCTACACCTTATATGTGCACTGTTGCAGCTGTTGCCCTTCTACGTTCACATACTACCGGTACTTCTTGTATTATGTTTGACAGTAGCTCCAACTGCCACAACATTCCTATGAGCCTGTACTAGTTGCCAATCATCTATCTGATGAGGTGGACTTCTGATTGAACCAGATCTTCTGATCATATTCAACAACCAGGAAAGTTCCCAGGAAAGACTGGTGGGGTCACAACTGGTCCCACTTAAGAACCAGTCTCCTTAGACAGTGTCTTTTTTACAAAACTTTCCTAGACATTGTTGATCTTGAGATAATCATGTGCAATTCTTCTGATTGCCCTTGACCAATCCTAATCTCCATTGATTTGCCATTTGATTAAGCCTGATCTCCTTTGGTCTTCAATGATCTATCTCGATCTGTATCTGGTTGTCCAATCTGGTTAGAATCTGCCCATTCCAACCTCTTCAGTGAATCTGCAGCGTTCCACAATATCCGGCAACCTCCCTTCGAGTATTGAAGATGACAAACTCCCATGTTTTGACAATCTTTCCAAACCGTTCAGAATTTCACTATTCTGACCTCGCGGTTGCGTCCGGAGCGGTCCGTTTAGCTAGAACCAACCTTCGCTGCATTTCCGGGGACCTCACTGAAAACTATCCCCGAAAGCTGGGCCACACCATAATTTTCTGAACATTCTGGGCCAAATTGCAATTTTCTGAAGTTTAGGGAATATTCCGTGTTCCAACAGAATATTCCGTCCGCTGCACCTAATGCCGTTCGTCTATTTAATCTGCTTTCTTTTTACAGAAACTCCGTCTCCAAAATCTGACCATACGGATGTGTCCGGAATACTCCAAATAGTTGGAAACCACTATTGGATCACCAAAAACGGACTCCAAATGGCTTCGATCTAGCCAAAACATTTTGTACACCTCAGATCTGCGGCTGCACCTTAGTCGCGAAGCACTGGATCCTTCCTCCTGCGGCTACACCCTTGCCGCGTCGCACTGGATCCCTCCTCTGGATGCTGACGTGGCAGCTGACATGGCACAACCGTGATGACGTGGTGCTAACATTGCTGCCACGCGTCGATGACCTGGCTGCTGACGCTGCTGCCACGTGGATGACACGTGGCGGTGATGATGACACGTCGCTACTGACGTGGGCTCGCATGGCTTGCGCGTGGTGGACACGCGCTACTCCCACTCATCTTCTTCTTTCAGCCGCGCGTGGGGTGCGTGCGTGAGACTGGGCTGACGCGCCGACTGTCTTCACGGTGCGTGGGGGCGAGTGCAGAGACTGGGCCTCACGCGCCTTATTCAGGAGGCGCGTAAGGGCGCGTGGGGACTCCTCTGGGTGTCTGCTTTATATGGTTGGACTCCTCTTCTCGGGCCCTTGCTCCTGGTATGCTCAAAACCTGATTTTGAGCAACTTGATTTCTGGGCAGTTTCAAACAACACGCTGTTTTTGTTCCGAAACGCCACCAACGAGGCTCTGATACCACTTGTTGGGATCTAGGATCCCGCCCAAGACCTTATAGAAATTATTCCATGCAGAAAAACACATCCACACTCAAGGTGACACAATATTTAACGTGGTTCGGCCTCAATGCCTACGTCCACGGGAGAGTAGCCGGTTATCACTATAACAATGGAGATATTACAGAAAGATTACAATAGAGGAGGAGCTCACACTCTCCTCACTCACCCACTCATCCGTCTCCCTCACTCACACCGAGGGAGACGGTCCCTCCGCCTCACATATCTCACTCTCTGTGGCTTGCTCTGCTCTCTCTCTTTGTTCTCCTCTCACCCATCTTCATTTATACACTTCAGAATGGTGGATGAAGGGGCTGGCCAGCACATGGCCAACTTGTGCCAACTCCTTCTTCACATGGCTAAAGGTTCTTCTTGCGTTGGCTTCCTAACATGGCTAGCTCATGTGTGTTGGCTTTGCAGGTTGGAAGAAGTTGCAGCACATGGAGAAGATAATCACCCTTCACATGGGGTGATATCTAACACTTTCCTGCATTAACAAGGAAATTTATGTTCAAATTCCAAACTGAGTCTATATGTTTTGTTTGGAATTTACCTGGACTGCTCGCAGGACGAGGACGTGGGGGAAGAAGGACTGGTGAAGGCGGTGGTGAAGTGTCGGTGACGTTATAGAAACGGTAGAACTCATACCTAACATTACAACTCGAAAACAGAACCTCAGCATCCAGACTTCCATCAAAAGAGCTCGGAATAATGGAGATAGAAATTCCAAGGCATTTATTGCAATCCAAAACAATCAAGTCCGGCGTGAACTGCGCTAATCCATACAACGTTTGAAGAAACGAGAAATTAGCCTGACCCATCGTGAACTTCTTAGACGACCGACCATTCGAAGCCCGTGTCACTATATCATCCATTAGACCTCCCAACACTCCTCTGAAACTGGTTAGGTTCGTTATGTTGAGGGTATTACTTACACACGATATAATTGACTCATCGGCAATATCGATGATGGATTGGTTCGAGTATCGCAACATGCACTCATCGTACCAAATCGTAACAACCTTTGAATTTGGACATTTTTGTAATACATCTCTAGTAGCAAAGGAGACGCAGTTTTGACAGACCGTGGTGGAAACATCACCGCGGCAGAGTAAGCAGCCGTAGGCTATATCGAGGGGGTTGAGGCTGGCGTAGGAATAGAAGAAGCCATTGATGGAGGTGGAATTGGAGGAGAGGGAAGAAGAGGGTGTTGAGGTTGCATTGGTATGTGCGAGTGCAAGTTGTTGTTGTGTCTGTGGGCAAAAAATATCTACGAAAGTTGGGGTTGCTTTGATTCTGAGGCTTAGGCAGCAAATTAGAATGCAAAGAAACAAAAGAGATGAGGAGATATTGAAGGATGAGTTCATGGTGATCAAACACTGCATTTTCGAGCCCCTCTAGGCATACTTATAGGTGGGGACAATGGAAATTATTGTCAACGTCTACAAAATTAAGGAAATTGAAATAAATACTCATTTTCTACACCTATTTTCTATATCTGATGCCTTTTAAAAAATAAAAAAATGATATATAAGTTCACTTTTTAAACTCGTTTTCTAAACAAAAAAATGTTTAAGATCCATAAAAATCTTTCTGGAATTTAATCCACAATGACGTGGCTAATACATGCTAATTTTTTATCTGTTAGATACTCAGAGTTCCTTTGGGAAGTGGGTTAGCTTTTTGACTTTTTTGGGTTATTTTAGCCTGGGGCTAAAAAGTCTAGTTTGGGAAGGGCTTTTGGTTTTTTTGACTTTTTTGTGAGAGAAAGAATGTAATGATTATGAGTTGGATGTGATGTTTTGTCTTACTAAGCTAAAAAACATATTTTATTTTTTGTAACTAAAATAGCAAAAAAAGTCCCTAGTTGGGCTTCCCAAACGAAGCCTCAATTATATAGTCTACCTCTTTTGCTACATCATTGTGAGTAAATTTAAGGATTCAAATTATAGGTCTCTAGCATTGCTATTTTCTAGGCCTAATGATATGTTAATGAAATGATTAATTAATAATTAAAGAAAATATAAGAAAATATTAATTTACATATTATAATTGATTGTCACCTTATTAAGTATAAAATTTTTTAAACTTAACTTAATAGATGACATTTATTTTGAGTACATTCTGTACATCCGTCATTTAAATTTATATCATACCCTACACTTTATTTTTAAAAGGGTAAATTACAGTGATAATCCCTATAGTTTTTTTTTTTTTCATTTTGGTCTCTATTGTTTCAATTTGATCAATTTTACCCCTTAATTTTACAGATTGTGTCATGTTAGTCTATTAAATAACGGCGGTCAAGTTTGATGGATGAAAAATCAAATGATGTTTCAATTTGGTCCCTGTAGTTTACAGGATGTATCAATTTGGTCCATTTTGTTTTGACTTTCCGATAAACTATAAGGAGCAAATTGACACATCCTATAAATTACAGAGATCAAATTCAAATAACATTTGGTTTTTCGTCCACCAAACTTAATCGTCATTATTTATTAGACTAATATGACACAATTCATAAAATTAAAGAATAACATTGATCAAATTAAAATAACAAGAACCAAAATAATAAAAAAAATTATAAAGACCATTTACATAATTTACCATTTTTAAAATACAAACTTTGAATGGATAGCATTTTTGGGAGGAAATTGAAGAAAAAATGATGCTGGCTGCTGAAGACTTTTGATGGGAACAGAGTGGATATCAGGTTTGTCTATTCCGTAGAACGAGGTCAGAATTCAATACTTTTGATGGGGACACAAGTGGGATTGTGGATTGGTAATGTTGAGAGTTTGGGATTTTCCTTGCAGTAACATCATATAGTTATTAAGAACTTGTCAATGGCTCATTGGACTATATCCAAGTCAAAACTCTGGGCTAAACTTTCTGTTGGTAAAGTAGTATTGGGTTATATTTAATTATCACAGATATCAAATTTGGGGTTAAGATGTATTAAATAGTTGACTTTCATGAACTAAAAAGGACTAAGTTTTACAATTCGAAGTGTGTTTCTCTCAAATTAATTTAAGAAAACTTAAAGGAGTTTGAAAGATCATTATGAATTTCGTTTTAATAATTTAGGTCAAGTTTGGCATATACAAAATAATTCATCTTTTTATTTTTTTATCTTTTTTTCATCACATCACCTCTCTACTTTTTTACACATTTTTTTTGTAAAAAGACAAAAAGTACACTTATTTAGGTTATCCCAGACAACCCCTTAAATTATTATTTTTTTATTTTGTTTTGTAGAGATATTTATATTTATCATTCATGAAAAATATTAATCAATTCAATAATTATAACATTTTTATTTTATTATATTTATCTTATAAAAATAAATGATTTATTTTTAAGAACATAGTTGTAATCTATTTTTTTAAAAAGAAATAAAATAAAATAAAAATATCACAGTTATCCAATCAATGATATTTGTTATAAATAATATACATAAAAAATCTTACCAAATAAACTGTTTTAATTACTCCTATTATTATGGATGGCTGCCCTTTTTATGTCTAGAGAACCAGATGCATATAATATGAGGGAAGGCTCCACATAATATAATTGTTTAAATTATACTTGTCGTATGATCGGAAGCATGATTACACAACCCATCTGTAATCTTTTGTAAAGAGATGAATGATTTTTGGTACCAATAATTAATCTATTTTAAGAGACTAATAAAACAAGAGAAATTTTTAAAAAATAGAGTACAGCACCAACAAATTCCAAGTTTAGGTCTTGTGAACCATTTTATCTTAACTTTTATTTGTTAGACCCATAAGTCCCATTTCAATGTTAATGGCATATTTGTGCAATATTGAAGCGCGTGTTGACAAGAAAATAGGGATATATGTGGGCTTTTATCGATGTGAAATTTCCATTTATATCCAAAGTCAATTACTGTAGAGTTTTTTGGTATTCCTCCTTTCCGATCATACCGGTGGGGATGAAGATGGAAGGTTCTTTTTTTGCAATGTTGGGTTGAGGAAATTTTGCCAATTTGTTCCACATCCAAATTTGGTAACGTTGGATAGTGAGTGTTGATTGACCCAATTTAACATTAGGGTGCATCAGAAACCCCAGAAATACGAAACCCCTTTCCTAGAAGTGTGCTGCCAGTGTTTCTTCGATGCTGCGCTCAATCGATTGACGTTGTAGTTGACGTCGACGACGTGTTGCTGGCCTGTTCACATCCTGATTTCCACATTGGTCAACAGCTGTGTTGTTGAACAATGACTCTAGGTATTTGTTTGTGATGGTGTTTTGCAATGTAGAGTGTTGTGTAAGTGTGGGTGGGTAACATTGGATTATTTGTGTTGTATACTTGTACTATTGTAATGTTGAATACTCTGTCTGGCATGTTGGTCTATGGTAATTGTATTGTGGGCTTGTAATGTTTTCCTGGTTGATGTCGTATAGCTCTTTTTTTTTTTTTTTTTTTTTTTTTTTGTTTTTTTTTTTGTTATGATTCTTTTTTTTTTTTTAACATTCGTATAAGAGTTATGTTGGTATGTTGGAGTTCTGATGCTAATGTCGATACAAGTTTCATCCACATATTGTGCATGTTATTCTGTGCGATGTCAGTTGCGTACGTGGTGTTGGGTGTTGTCTGATTGAAAGATGGGGATGAGACCCTTGTTGTTTAGATGTCCCTGTCATTTATTGCGTTGGTTTGGTCATTGTGTCTCTAGTTTTTTGAGTTTGTTTATGGTGTTGATGACATTGAATGTTAGTTATGACGTTAGTGGATAATGTTTGCATTCGTCTACATCCGTGAAATGTATATTTTGTACATGCTTCCACATTGGGTTGTGTAACTTTTTAAATGATGTGTTTGCATCGTGGGCATAATGTGTAGTGATAATGAAAACGATGTAACATAAAGTGTGACATTGTTGGTATTCCCTCTTGTGAGGTGCAATTTCGCTAGCGTGTAATTCATTGGTTTGGTCATTGTGTTTGAGAACATTTGGGCCCCCCTCGTTAGGTGAGGTTGTTTATGTTGTTTGAATAAAGTGTTAATGACTACAAATGTTGACTAATGTTTCTGATTTTAACATCCACGCATGTGTCCTTCTTACATGTACAATATTTGCTTTGGTGTGGTGTCAATGTGTGTGTCAATGTGTTGTCAACTGGCTCCCATTTTGTTTACACTTGGATTGATGTGGTGTTGTGACAATATTTGCAGGCAGTGCAGGACAACAGTGCTCGAAACGAAAGGCAAGTGCACAAATAACCCGTTCAAATGTATAAGTCCAAATATCAACCTGACTGGGCCTTACGAGACAAACACAACTTCCATTCAAGAAGAAGAAAAAGAACAGCTAGCGTAAAAAAACTTGTAGTTGACCCAGCAAGGCTCATGTATTGTTCAAACATCGTTGGGGAATAAAGACTGTGCTTGAGTTAAATTTGAGTTCTGGACACATTCGGTAGTTACAGAGGACACTGTTTTGGCTGATGATCGAGGCAATTTGTGAGCACAAATTGGATCTGAAAGCGTACAAGAAATGTGATGCCACTGTGTGCAGAATTATATAGACAAATAACCTGAACGATGAGAAGTTTTACATTGGGAGAAGTGGCCTGCCTTTAAGAAATAGTGACATCCATCTACTGTTTGGTATCTAATTTAGGGAAGAGAAATTAGATTTGGCACACAGTGTGAAGGCCCCTTTGGATTTCATGCAAAGGCGATGTCCAAACATTGGCCAGATCTCTTCTAAAGTCGTTAAAGACCTACTGTTTGGCAATGCGTGGCAAAATCGAATGGGAAAAGGAGGATGTTGTGAAGCTGTTATGTCTGTACATATGGGCCAAACTATTTTTTGCCACAACAGGTGAGTCGATCGGTTAGGCGTTTGTATGTGTAATTGATAAACTTGAGACATTACATTCGTATGACTGGACTTCAGCGATCTGTGACGTGGTGATCAGTTCATTGAATGAGTTGCACATGAAACTGGAGTGGATTACCGATTGTTTTGTTGCATTACTGGTACGTTATTCTGAAATCAAACATAATTTAGCGCTCCTTGCATGCACATTAAAGTTTTTTGTATAAAGTTTGGTAACATTTTGCACAATGTTGTGGATTGTAGTTCTTTTTTGTGAGCACATGATGATTGTGGAACCTGAGACGTGAAACGTGTCACCAAGATTTTGCAGATGGAACATTGGTGCACTAATTAACAAGTTGAAAAATATGGACTTATCGACTGAAGGTTCCATCCAAGTATGCCACATTATTTAACGCGGACGTATTATTTTACTGAAATCATTTGAACTTGATGTGCATCTCGTTTTGTAAATGTTACAAGTTAACTGTGAGAAACTGCATGGGACCATCATTGAGCGTTATTTTATAAAGGCGACACTGTGTGTGAATGTGGAAAAACATCCTAGGGAGGTAGTGTTGGAGGTGGAGTCGGTGGGTGTATGGGATGGGCATGGTGCTGATGTGAATGTGACTAATTTGGATGGCGTGGAGTCAAGCTTTGATTGTTGGAAGTTAGATTCGCCCAATGGTGGTGCAGTTGACTTTAACGCAATAGACGATACAGTTAGCAAACCTAGTGGAATGTCTAACAGTTTGACAAGTGAGGGCAAAAAAATGTCGGCAGCTGAAGAAGTGTGGTCGGTATTGTTCCCGGACCTATTAGACCTATCAAGCACACTAGCCAGTGACACCCCCCGATACCTATTCTAATTACACAACAGAGCTACTTAAAAAGGCTATACACAGAATCATTGAATTGGAAGTCAAAGTTCGCGTTAAGTCTGAACGGGTACATGAGTTAGACAGTTTGGTTGCTTCCATGGAAGAGATGCTTGGAGTGCAAGCCGCAAACCTGTTTATCGGTTTTGATAGTGTAATCGTGGCAAAGGATGCTAAAATTGCACGCCTCACCTCACTGGTCGGGCAGATGAGGGAAACAATAACTAATTTGGAGGACCACGTAGGCGATCGTGTGGTTTATGAAGTAACACAAATAGTTGCAAATAGTGGATCAAATCAGCATGCACCCTCGGCCAGTCGATTGGAAAGGAGCATCGGTCCGGGCAATGTGACTAGTAGTCAAGATGCGCAATGTCTTGCAACTCTGCAGGCAACAATGCAAAAATTTGTTAAGCACGAGGACGATTGGGTTATTGAAATGTATGAGACTAAAGATTTGGGTATTAACCATGTGACTCATCATGTTACTGCACTTGTGCAATGATCGGATAGCATCAGTATTTCCCTTATTGCGTATCCTTTGGTAGACCGAGTCGTAGTTGTTGATGAGGATGAAATCGTAAGGTTGGACAATACATCTGCATCCAGTCTTAGACCTAAGATGACTTCGCTGGTCAGGCACGTTAAAAGTAAGCCACATCGTGAGTCCCAATTATCCAACCATGAGTATTCAGGGGTTGTTAGACGTGGCAAACAGAGTTACAAAATGGTATTGACGAAGTTGACTTCGCCTGGCGTAATTTATTGTGTAGATGATGTCATTGTGGATTGGAAGACGTGGAATGGGTTTGGCATGAATAAGAAGCACGCCGTGTGGAACATACTAAACAACGATGAGAATAAGCTACTTGAAACCGTGTACAAAATAGATGGGGACAGGTAAAATATGTTTTTATTACGTATTTGTGTGGTATACAATAGCATATATGTACCAACTGTATTGTTAAAAATTTATGAAGGTGATCATGACATTGCAGGACCATAGTATGAGATAGTGGTGAGAACAGAATACAAGTGCACTTTACAGATGTCTAGGACTTGGTTCGGCAGACCTCAATCCATGTGCATCACAACAATAAAATTGAACATGAATATGTTATATTATACTTTGTAAATTATGGGTAATGTGAAAATATGAGCATGTGGTCAATGTTAACTTGTCGTTTTTCATATACGTTGTCAACGATGTCGTGCACAGTGTAGGTGATCGATGCATATGCTGTGATGTTAATGGACCTGCAGAATAGGGCAGGGGGAAAAACCGGCAATGTGGAAACATCGTATATGTATAGTAACGTGTGCCTGGTATATACTCTCAATTTCAAACACACTATACACCCTCCCACCCACTAAAAAAAATGCGCTTCACTGGTTTTTTGATTTATTTGCATATGTTAATGTTTGACACGTGGATAGGACATGGTGCGGAACGCGAGTGCGTTATCAGAGACGAAATACCTTAACGTGCACATGAATGCCACGCGGGGCCATAGGTATACCCATTTCCTGATCTACTATGCTAATCATTAGACTAATATGGTGCACGACAAGGAAACCGAGGCATGGAAACATTACAACTCCATAAGGCAGCGACGAGGGATGCGAGATGACCACTACAACGAGGCGTTAAAAGTTGTAAGCATGTGAACAGTATTGTGAATTTCTTTAAATTGTACTCGTTTACTGTATTAGCTTGACGATTAGTAAACCCACACATAAATCCCTACAGTTGTTTAAGTGAATGATGTTAATACGTGTACGATTCCGTTATGTGATGTGCCACTAAATCTCATTTATATATATATTGATTCAATAGAAACATGGGTGGTCGACCACCACACCAACTTTGTGAAACTAAGGGTATCAACTAGCAATGTTCCTTCTGGTGATTTTGATGGCACACTTGTTCCAATTATGGAATGTTCGCAACAGGATCCAGATTCGTAAGTGTAGTTGGCATTATTCTTTGGGATAATATTTGTTGAATTCAAATGAGAGTGACGTGGTCCTGGTCCTTTTCTTCATTGCAAGTCAGACTGTGCAATTTTTTTCTATTTTATGATCCGCCAATGCATTGACGGAGTTGAGGTTGATAACACAGTGGATGGACTGAAGCCAACTGTTTTATATGGGGAAATAGTGAAAATGTTCCTAAATGACCCGAAAAGAGGCTTGCGTGCAAGAAACACATAGGATGTTTGTTCAACCCCAAGTCGTACATCCCCCCACTAAGTGGACATGAATTTTGTTTTCTGCTTTTGCGAACAGTAACATTATTTTTGATACAGATGAATGTTATGTTGGGTTGTGTTTTGGACCAATTTTTTTGTGGTTTAATTAGATGAACATTAACTATGTTCCCTACAGATGCCGTCATGTTTTGTCGAACAAAATCACGTTAAAGTGCGAGATAATAAAAAAAAATTTGTTAATGGTATATGAGCATATTTGAGTAAATGTTTTACAGATCCAAAAGGTGACAATGTTGTTGCACTTTTATTTGAATGCACATTGAAAAAATGTTTGCACGATTGATTGTTTGTAGATGTTATATAAAGTGTGTGATTCCAATTTTGTGTAAAGTTTTAGGGATGTTAGAGGTTAACACGAAAATGGTGTAATAGACATTTCGATGTGTTGTACATGCGAAAGACTATTGATTGAGTTGTTTGTTAAACATTTACATGTAACAAGCAAAATTTTGATTTTTATTCTTGGCCGCACAATCGGCAAAACCCAAAAACATAATGATTTCGTAAACACATTAAAATCCAAAAAATAAGTTTTGTGCGGAGTTTTGGAGATGTTAGAGTTTAACACGAAAATGGTGTAATACACATTCAGATATGCTTTACATGCGTCGTCTATTGCCCGAGTTGTTTGTTAACATAAACCGCTGTCACACCACTATCAATCAATGATATTTGAACCATCCCCAATTACATGCTGCCATATGCTCATATTGTATGATAAACTGAGTACTTATAACACCAACATGTACCAAGCAAAAATCTGGTTTATATTCTTGGCCACACGACTGGCAAAACCCAATGACATAATGATTTCGTAAACACATTAAAATCCAAAAAATTGAGTAACTATTAAAAACATATTTTATTTATTAAGGTGTACTCAACCAACAAATTGTTTGGGGTATTAGATTCGAACACGAAAATGGTATAATACACATTCTGATATTCTTTTACATTTGACATCAACTGGACAAATATGTTTCGTAACGTAAACCATTGTCACACCACTATCAATCGGTGATATTTGAACCATCCCCAATTGCATGTCGCCATATACTCATATTGTACAATAAACTAATTGCTCATAATACTTACACGTAGCAAGCAAACTTCTGATTTTTATTCTTGGTTGCACGACTGGCAAAACCCAAAAACATAATGATTTCGTAAACCCATTAAAAATTCAAAAGATGAGTATCTATTTAAAATGTAATTTATTTAGTAACGTGTACTCAACCAATTAAGTAAACACACATAATTAATATCTAAAATCTTATAATCTTGCATTAGACTAACCACACACGACAACATAGTAAAATATCTGGCGTTCATTGGTAAAAGATGTGACAGTGACGTCAACCATATTTATCAATGTACTACATCGATTCCTTACATATTTTCGTGTTATGATTTTCTATTTTTCCACAACGACCACATCGAATATGTAGCACCACCTCACCCTTCAATGGAATTTGCTTCCTTGTGGGTCTTCCTGGTGGGCGCTTAACAATAGGCGGTGCAATAAGGTAATCCACAGTTGTGAACTTGGGTTTACTGACCGTAGGAATTGGGTGAATAGCATCGGAATACGCTGGCCTGAACTCCCCAACATGGTAAAATGGCTCAACGTAATCATATATGTTTCTACCGTCATTCCGAAATGCAACAATAGCATGAACACATAGGAAACCATTCAATTGCCACTGAAAACATGAACATGTACGTGTGCCAGCATCGACCAACATGGATGGGTGCAAACGAACCTCGAACACATTTTCGTCAGCTTGACTAACAATTCACGACCTGCTAGTTTTAAACGCCGAATCCAAACACTTTTCCATCTTTGGGCAAAGCTCTCCAACCCACACATTACATTTAGCTTTACGTTTTGCCATCTGCTCCATGATTTGATCCCTAATTTCATCCACTAACTGAGTAATGGGGTGATGTCGAGCTTTCCCAAATCCAATTGTTTAACGACTCGGCAACATTAGACCACATTTCACCATACTTATTGCCACTGTAAAATGAAAAATAATTATCGATATGAGACTTGGGTATCAATTGTTACATAATGAGAACATCCAAAATGAACAACTGATACTTGAAATAAGCATTGGCCCAATGCTTTGGATGCAAATCCTTCAAGAAATTTCCAACAACCGCAGGGCTACACTGTTTTAATATCTCGATCTTTTGATTGAAAGACGCAATTGTAGGCGCATACGTGCATTCTCCTAGCTTGCGCATGAACCTAATCTTGTGATCTGCATTGTCATATTTCATCTGGTCTCTTAAATTCATTTGAAAATATAACAAACTGAATGAGTGATGTGTCGAAGGAAAGACGACATGCATTGATTGTAACAGGCCAGCATTAGGACCAAACACGAACATCAGCATCCTCTAGTAGTCCACAACTTTCAACAATTGACGCAAGAACCACTCCCAATTACATGCATTTTCAGAGTCCACAATGGCAAATACGACCAAGAACAAACCTGCTTACATCGCATTTCAGAAACATGCATTCCGGACGTGGATTATGGCACTCACAATTAGGTGTTAAGAGTGAGAAGCCCATGTAACCCATATTTGTTACTATGTGCCAACTGTGACCGTGTAGCAAAATTGAAAACAAAAGTGTAACACCAATTTGACAAATAAAAACCCGTACCTTAGTTGTAGCCACATGCAAATTCTCCTTAAACCTTTCATTCAAAAATGTACCATCGAGAAACAACAGTGGTCGGCAATGGTTAAACCCATCTATGCATGCACGAGAAGAAATAAAATACCTCATGAACCTGCCAGTTTGTTGATTGAAATCCAAATTGATGCAGCTGTGTGGATTGTTCTCCATAATCGCATTACAATATCACCTGAGTTGGTCGAACGACATGGAATGGTCTCCATATACTTTACCCTTCACTTTTTTCACCCCCAACCAGGTAACCCAGTAACTAATGTCCAACCCATAATCATTTTTCATATTGAACACCACGTTCGTTGGGCGGGAAAGTGGCTATTCACGTACACCACGTCCGTTAGTCGAGTGAGTGGCTATTCACGCACATGATCCGTAATGACATCGAACACCAAGTTTAAATTTGTATGCGGGTTCCTGTACATCCGTAGAATAGCACCACAAGAATGTAAGCTATTAAACCTTTTCAACATAAACATCCCATTCAACGTTGCCACCCTTTTATGAACCAACCACAAACACCTAGTTGACATTGCAAACTTACACACAGCTGCGATCCGTATGGAGTCATTCTTTATGTACTTAAACTGAAATCCACATTCGACGGCATACTTACAAACTTGAAATTAATGTGCGCTGCCCTAAAAAGATTGGCTAACATGTTTAATGTTGTAAGCCCACCCAATAGACAAAAACATCTTCGATTTATGAGAACAATACAACGGCAACAAATTCGACCGGTCTTCCATACCGCACATCCGCCCCCTAATGGTGTCACACCCACCAACATTGGGAGACTCCAGGACTCCACAATCAACACCAGACCCATTGCCCCTCCTTTGAATACACACATCAATACGATCCATGCCCAACGACTTTGCAAACATGTTTTGAACATCATTGTCACAATCAACCTTGAACCCATTGTATCTAAGAATGTTGAACAATAAATAAACAACCCCCGACACCAAACAATCAAACTTCCCACATACACCATCAACCAACTATGTAAAAGTGGATGATTTATTAAGATGAACAATCACATTGGTCTGTCCCTACATACACAACAACAATACTATAAACTCCTTACCTACAATTTAGAAAAGAAAAACAAATAAATAAAATAACACTACATCACACTACCATAATGAACCATCATTTGCTCCATCAGATAACACACTACAACCCCCCCCCCCTCTAAGAAAAAAACAGAAAAACGTGCATAACATTGTGAGCGTTACATTAACACACATCACTGCCGGACAGAACAACAACCATCAGCTCCATGAGATGACACCATGCATTTCCACACACACTCACACACACACACACACACACACACACACACACACACACACACACACACACACACACACACACACACACACACACACACACACACACACACACACACACACACACACACACACACACACACACACACACACACACACACACACACACACACACACACACACACACACACACACACACACACACACACACACACACACACACACACACACACACACACACACACACACACACACACACACACACACACACACACACACACACACACACACACACACACACACACACACACACACACACACACACACACACACACACACACACACACACACACACACACACACACACACACACACACACACACACACACACACACACACACACACACACACACACACACACACACACACACACACACACACACACACACACACACACACACACACACACACACACACACACACACACACACACACACACACACACACACACACACACACACACACACACACACACACACACACTAGAAAAGAAAAATAAATAAATAAAGTACCACTACATCACACTACCATAATGAACCATCATTTGCTCCATCAGATAACACACTACAACCCCCCCTCCAAGAGAAAAACAGAAAAACGTGCACAACATTGTGAGCGTTACATTAACAGACATCACTGCCGGACAGAACAACAACCATCAGCTCCATGAGATGACACCATGCATTTCCACACGCACTCATACACACACACACACACACACACACACACAAACTAACATCAGTAGAAAAGGCAACGTGACATTACCAAATAAGAAATTAGGCTCCCACGCACTTGAATTCCAAAAATGAAACCACAAACAAAACAAAATGAACCAACAACAATATAAATATAAACCTCACCTTCACCAAGCCACAGAACACATCAAAACCCTACCCAAAAGCAGCAGCAAAAAATAAAAAATAAAATAAAAAAATAAAAAATACCACACTACAGAACTTTTTCCACCAAACAATGGAAATTCCACATCAACCCCACCACACACAACAAAAGTAACATCAACAAATCTCACAAACCACTCCCCAGATCTGAACAAAAAAAATAAAAATGCAATAATGTACCTAACGTGCTCAACGCTAACATTAGAAAAGAAATCCAAACAAAATCAAATACAAAAGGCAACAATCAACAAATGCAAACATACCAAAAATAAAAAGGGCCAAATAGTTTGAAAGAAAACTTCTAGGACAAAATGGAACAACATTTCCCCAAATGGGATTTATGAGTAATTTTTTCTTAAAAAAAATTACAAATTAATGATAAATTTTATAAATTTAATAATTAAAATTTTAAATTTTTTGCATGATTTCTTTTTCCCAAAGTACTATTGTCTTGTATTTTTCCCATAAAACAATGGGACAATTACAACAAAAAATAAAATAAAATAAAAATCCTATAGCTTTAGGGATGGCAATTTGAACCCAGCCCGACGGGGACCCGACCCCCCGTCCCCGATAAGAATGGTTTTTCCCCAAAAAATATCCCCTACGGGCCGGGGATGGCATTTAAAAATAAATCTCCGGTGACATTCGGGCCGGGGACGGTGATACATATTTCATCCCCGGCCCCGGCCCGACCCCGCCCCGCCCCGCGGCTGCGTCGAATTCGTAGGTAAGACAGAGTTTGGTTTGTTATTTTTCATTTTTTTGTGTTTAATTTCATCTTTATTTTCATATTTTACAATTTCACCCCATTTTAAGTTTTTTAAATTATTTTTTTGCCCCCGCCGTATCCATACCGTATCCATTCCGTATCCATTCCGTATCCTCGCGTATCCGAGACGTATCCGAAATTCAAAAATTAAAAAAAAAAACGGATACTCCATTTCCCGTATCTGATACGTATCCTCGCGTATCGGGCGCGTATCCGTATCCGATACGTATCCGATACGCATACGTGACCTATTTCGGAATATCCGTGCTTCATAGATGCTAACATTAGAAAAGAAATCCAAATACAAAAGGCAACAATCAACAAATGCAAACATACCAAAAATAAAAAGGACCAAATAGTTTGAAAGAAAACTTCTATGACCAAATTGAAAGAAAACTTCTAGGACCAAATGGAACAACATTTCCCCAAATGGGATTTATGAGTAATTTTTTCTTAAAAAAAATTACAAATTAATGATAAATTTTATAAATTTAATAATTAAAATTTTAAATTTTTTGCATGATTTCTTTTTCCCAAAGTACTATTGTCTTGTATTTTTCCCATAAAACAATGGGACAATTACAACAAAAAATAAAATAAAATAAAAATCCTATAGCTTGAGTTTTTAACAAAATAAATCTTGAATTTTAAATTTTGTCAATTTAAACTTTAATCTTTTGATTTATTTTCAATCTAAATCATTCTCATATTTTTGTTAAGTAAAACCGATGAAAAAATTATTTTAGTTATTAAATTCAATATAGATATTCATAAATTTTCTAAAATACTATTTTTCATTGAGTATAATAACTAAAACATTCACTTTTCATCTATTTTACTTAATGAAAATAATCAAATTGTTTAGATTGAAAACAAATCGAAAGTTTTGAATTTAAATTGATAATATAAAAATTTAAGTGTTATTTTGTTACAAGTGTCAAACTTTAAAGTTTTTATTATTATTATTATTATTTTATTTTCCTTTAAGACAATTAATGATAGGTGTAGAGCATTGCTCTAGAATGAATAATAATTGTTTTCTTTTTTTTTAATTAACGCTTTATATGATCATGACTAAAAAAATTAATTTATTGGTTAAACGAATTCATTTTATAGTGCTCAGGTAATAAATCTACTTTTAGATTTTCTTTGCCCAAAAATTCAGGTATTAAAACACTATGTTCATAAGGACACGTTTAGGCAAAATGACTAAACTACCCATAACCAATCACGCGAAGCAAATGAAAGAGAGAGATTTAAAAACCTAGAGAGAGAGAAATTAGTGAAAAAGGAGAGGGCGGCAAGACCTCGTCCCCCGCCACCGGCCAACAACTCCACTATCGGTATTGAGTGATCTTACCATAGGCAATAATCGTGATATGCTCTCTTTCATCGTCTCTCTCTCTCTCTCTCTCTCTCTCTCTCTCTCTCTGTTCTCTACGCTGCTGCCGCCGATCACCGTAGTCTTTCCATCGTCGCTAAGGTCGTCTTCGATCTCCCTTCTCTGCTAATCTTCTCCTTTGCCATTGTTGCTCCAATATGATGGTGCACGACTCCGATGATACAAATAGATCTGTGTATATGTATATATATATATGTCTTTATTTCCCCCTCTGTGTGTGTGTGTGTGTGTGTGTGTTCTCTTTCCCGCCGCAATAGCCTCAGGTCTGAGATTTGTGTGCTTGTGTATTTGTATCTTAGATCTAAAGTTTACATGTGTTATATATATAGGGTAAATTACACTTACACCACCTAAGGTTTGGGCTTAATATGTATTACCACCTAATGTTTGGCAAATTACACTAACCTTCTATCATTGTAATTATTTAGACAGAATAAAGACATTGAACTCATGCACTCTCTTTTTTCTTACTTTGCTTTACTTCCTCTGTTTTTTTTCCCCCCTTTCCTTTACTTTATTTTTTTTTTCAATGTAATTTTCTCTATCTTTCTACTAGGAGTTGTTGCTTTTTATATAAGAAGAGGGGTTTGTGAAATGAAACTATTAACTACAGGGATGGGAATGTAATTTCCAAAACGTTAGTGGATGGGATGTAATTAGACCAAATCTCAGGGGGTGTCAGTGTAATTTACCTATATATATATATATGTGTGTGTGTGTGTGTGTGTGTGTCTGTGTGCGCGCGCGCGCACGCATGTATGTTTCTATAGATGTGTTTGTACAAAACCAAATTTGGTATTGATCTTTATTAGAAAGGGGTTTCACAATGGAAATATAATCAAGCTCCTAGAAATCGCCTCAAATCTGCTTTAACTTGACCTCAGATTTGTTCAAAATTTTTGTGTGTATGTGGTAGTGGAACTTTTTTTTTTTTTTTGGATTTTTTTTTTCTTATATGTTCAAATTTTGAAGAGGTTGTTCTTGTTGTTATCGGCGAGCTGTTCGAGACGATCGGCGAGCTGTTCAAGACGATCGGCGAGCTGCTTCTCCTCCTCCTTCGCGGCTGCGTCGAATTCGTAGGTAAGACAGAGTTTGGTTTATTATTTTTCATTTTTTTGTGTTTAATTTCATCTTTATTTTTATATTTTACAATTTCACCCCATTTTAAGTTTTTTAAATTATTTTTTTGCCCCCGTCGTATCCATACCGTATCCATTCCGTATCCATTCCGTATCCTCGCGTATCCGAGACGTATCCGAAATTCAAAAATTAAAAAAAAAAACGGATACTCCATTTCCCGTATCTGATACGTATCCTCGCGTATCGGGCGCGTATCCGTATCCGATACGTATCCGATACGCATACGTGACCTATTTCGGAATATCCGTGCTTCATAGATGCTAACATTAGAAAAGAAATCCAAATACAAAAGGCAACAATCAACAAATGCAAACATACCAAAAATAAAAAGGACCAAATAGTTTGAAAGAAAACTTCTATGACCAAATTGAAAGAAAACTTCTAGGACCAAATGGAACAACATTTCCCCAAATGGGATTTATGAGTAATTTTTTCTTAAAAAAAATTACAAATTAATGATAAATTTTATAAATTTAATAATTAAAATTTTAAATTTTTTGCATGATTTCTTTTTCCCAAAGTACTATTGTCTTGTATTTTTCCCATAAAACAATGGGACAATTACAACAAAAAATAAAATAAAATAAAAATCCTATAGCTTGAGTTTTTAACAAAATAAATCTTGAATTTTAAATTTTGTCAATTTAAACTTTAATCTTTTGATTTATTTTCAATCTAAATCATTCTCATATTTTTGTTAAGTAAAACCGATGAAAAAATTATTTTAGTTATTAAATTCAATATAGATATTCATAAATTTTCTAAAATACTATTTTTCATTGAGTATAATAACTAAAACATTCACTTTTCATCTATTTTACTTAATGAAAATAATCAAATTGTTTAGATTGAAAACAAATCGAAAGTTTTGAATTTAAATTGATAATATAAAAATTTAAGTGTTATTTTGTTACAAGTGTCAAACTTTAAAGTTTTTTTTATTATTATTATTATTTTATTTTCCTTTAAGACAATTAATGACAATGCTTTAGAATGAATAATAATTGTTTTCTTTTTTTTTTAATTAAGGCTTTATATGATCATGACTAAAAAAATTAATTTATTAGTTAAACGAATTCATTTTATAGTGCTCGGGTGATAAATCTACTTTTAGATTTTCTTTGCCCAAAAATTCAAGTATTAAAACACTATGTTCATAAGGACACGTTTAGGCAAAATGACCAAACTACCCATAACCAATCACGCGAAGCAAATGAAAGAGAGAGATTTAAAACCTAGAGAGAGAGAAATTAGTGAAAAAGGAGAGGGCGGCGAGACCTCGTCCCCTGCCACCGGCCAACAACTCCACTGTCGGTATCGAGTGATCTTACCATAGGCAATAATCGTGATATGCTCTATTTCATCGTCTCTCTCTCTCTCTCTCTCTCTCTCTCTCTCTCTCTCTCTCTCTTTGTTCTCTACGCTGCTGTCGCCGATCACCATAGTCTTTCCATCGTCGCTAAGGTCGTCTTCGATCTCCCTTCTCTACTAATCTTCTCCTTTGCCATTGTTGCTCCAATATGATGGTGCACGACTCCGATGATACAAACAGATCTGTGTATATGTATATATATATATATATATCTTTATTTCCCCCTCTGTGTGTGTGTGTGTGTGTGTGCTCTCTTTCCCGCCACAATAGCCTCAGGTCTGAGATTTGTGTGCTTGTGTATTTGTATCTTAGATCTAAAGTTTACATGTGTTATATATATAGGGTAAATTACACTTACACCACCTAGGGTTTGGGTTTAATATGTATTACCACCTGATGTTTGGAAAATTACACTAACCTTCTGTCATTGTAATTATTTAGACAGAATAAAGACATTGAACTCATGCACTCTCTTTTTTCTTACTTTGCTTTACTTCCTCTATTTTCCCCCCCTTTCCTTTACTTTATTTTTTTTTCAATGTAATTTTCTCTATCTTTCTACTAGGAGTTATTGCCTTTTATATAAGAAGATGGGTTTGTGAAATGAAACTATTAACTACAGGGATGGGAATATAATTTCCAAAACGTTAGTGGGTGGGATGTAATTAGACCAAATCTCAGGGGGTGTCAGTGTAATTTACCTATACATATATATATGTGTGTGTGTGCATGCATGTATGATTCTATAGATGTGTTTGTATAAATCCAAATTTGGTATTGATCTTTATTAGAAAGGGGTTTCACAATGGAAATCTAATCAAGTTCCTAGAAATCGCCTCAAATCTGCTTTAACTTGACCTCAGATTTGTTCAAAATTTTTGTGTGTATGTGGTAGTGGAACTTTTTTTTTTTTTTTGGATTTTTTTTTTCTTATATGTTCAAATTTTGAAGAGGTTGTTCTTGTTGTTATTTTTATTATTTTTATTATTATTATTTTTTTTTTGGTTGATGATGATGAAAGGGATTGATACATATAGGTGTTGTTGATTATTTTCCAGTTGTTGTTGTTGATTTTTGTTATTATTTGTTGATTATGAAAGAAATTGTAACAAACAGAGAGAGAAGAGATATTTGAATAGATAGAAAAAAAATTGAACAGATAAGAAAATAATTTGATAGATAATTTCAATAGATAGGAATTACAACAAATACAGACAGATAGAATTTAGGGTAAAAATTGAATAGATCGAAAAAAGAATTGAATAAATAAGTAGATAAGGAGAAAAATTAATTGAATAGTCAAAAATTTGAACAAATAGATATAAATTTGAATCTATAGATGGAATTTAGGGGAAAAAATTAAACAAGTATGGGAAAAAATTAAACAAAAAGTCAAAAAAATTGACAAATAAATATAATTTTGAATAGGTAGATATAATATTTGAACAGATAGACAAAAAAAAATTGAATAGATAAAAAATAATTTGAATAAATAGAAGAAAAATTTGAACAGATAGATATAAATTTGACAGATAGTCAACAAAACGTCAAACAGATAAAACAAGTTAAGGGGTAAAATTGGAAACTAAGGGCTCGTTTGGGAACATATTATTTTAGTAACTTTTTGTCTTTTTGGCTAAAATATGAGGCAAAAAAAAAACTAGTATGCTTTGGATGAGTCTTTAGGTTTTTACGAAAAGATATGCAAAAAGTAGAGAGAAAATTGAATCTTTGACTTTTTGATATATGTTATAAACGTTTTGATTTTTTTAGTAACTTTTTGACTTTTAGGCTAAAACAGACAATTTCCAAACAAGGCCTAAATGTCCTTCATGATTTATCACCAAACTATTTTACAAAATGTGGATCTCTTGTAATAGTTGTTTTTAGGTGACCGCTCGAGTGGTCATTTGGTCGCTCGAGCAGAGATTTGTAGCTCCAGTATCTCGCAAGTTTATAAGTGAGACCATTTGAGCGAAAGAATGGTCGCTTGAGCACAAAATGCGAGCTCCTAGTATATTCCCTGTAGTTCTGCAAAATTTCTGAGACCTTATGTTTATTGCTCGAGCAGTGGAAAGTTCGCTCAAGCGGTCCTTTTGTATTTTGGCACTTTGCCTGAGCAATGGAAAGTTTACTCAAACAGTCTGGTCAGGACAACAAAGTTATATTGCAATCCAAACACTTTTCTAATTCATTTATCTCACACTCATTCTCTCTATAGCAGCCCTCTTTCCAAAACCCTAGATTTTATCTAGTAAGGGAAAAAATTAATCTTTGGGCCTTTATTAAAGTTGTTACCCATGCAAAGAGTTACGTTTTGAACTGAAAAGATCGTGGTATTTTGGAAGCCTATCAAGTGGACCTTTATCTCTTGTAGGACAACCTTGAGATATGAATACCTTTACCCTTGTATATTTATATTTCAGTCTAAATAGGTGTGAATCTTATGATGTATGGAACTATTGAGATGAATGATGTATGTATATATATATCTCTCTTTATATATATATGGACTTGTGTGATAAAGTGTTTGTGTGTAATTGATGGTGAATTGTGGAATCAACCATGAAATAGTGAGTAAACATACTTGGAATCAAGGAAAAGAAATATTTGAAAGGAAAGGCCATAAATTTTTATATGAATCCAAAGGGATTGTTCTTGATTTTGATGAAATGGATAACTGATAAGTAAAATCTGAGAATGCTTGTGATTGTTGGTGTTGTCGCATGTATGTTTCTATAGATGTGTTTGTACAAAACCAAATTTGGTATTGATCTTTATTAGAAAGGGGTTTCACAATGGAAATCTAATCAAGTTCCTAGAAATCGCCTCAAATCTGCTTTAACTTGACCTCAGATTTGTTCAAAATTTTTGTGTGTATGTGGTAGTGGAACTTTTTTTTTTTTTTTGGATTTTTTTTTTCTTATATGTTCAAATTTTGAAGAGGTTGTTCTTGTTGTTATTTTTATTATTTTTATTATTATTATTTTTTTTTTGGTTGATGATGATGAAAGGGATTGCAACATATAGGTGTGGTTGATTATTTTCCAGTTGTTGTTGTTGATTTTTGTTATTATTTGTTGATTATGAAAGAAATTGTAACAAATAGAGAGAGAAGAGATATTTGAATAGATAGAAAAAAAAATTGAACAGATAAGAAAATAATCTGATAGATAATTTCAATAGATAGGAATTACAACAGATACAGACAGATAGAATTTAGGGTAAAAATTGAACAAATAGAAAAAAGAATTGAACAAATAAGTAGATAAGGAGAAAAATTGATTGAATAATCAAAAAATTGAACAAATAGATATAAATTTGAATATATAGATGGAATTTAGGGGAAAAAATTAAACAAGTATAGGAAAAAATTAAACAAAAAGTCAAAAAAATTGACAAATAAATATAATTTTGAATATGTAGATATAATATTTGAACAGATAGACAAAAAAAATTGAATAGATAAAAAATAATTTGAATAAATAGAAGAAAAATTTGAACAGATGGATATAAATTTGACAGATAGTCAACAAAATGTCAAACAGATAAAACAAGTTAAGGGGTAAAATTGGAAACTAAATGTCCTTCATGATTTATCACCAAACTATTTCACAAAATGTGGATCTCTTGTAATAGTTGTTTTTAGGTGACCGCTCGAGTGGTCATTTGGTCGCTCGAGCGGAGATTTGCAGCTCCAGTATCTCGCAAGTTTATAAGTGAGACCATTTGAGCGAAAGAATGGTCGCTTGAGCACAAAATGCGAGCTCCTAGTATATTCCCTGTGGTTCTGCAAAATTTCTGAGACCTTATGTTTACTGCTTGAGCAGTGGAAAGTTCACTCAAGCGGTCCTTTTGTATTTTGGCACTTTGCCCGAGCAATGGAAAGTTTACGCAAACGGTCTGGTCAGGACAACAAAGTTATATTGCAATCCAAACACTTTTCTAATTCATTTATCTCACACTCATTCTCTCTATAACAGCCCTCTTTCCAAAACCCTAGATTTTATCTAGTAAGGGAAAAAATTAATCTTTGGGCCTTTATTAAAGTTGTTACCCATGCAAAGAGTTACGTTTTGAACTGAAAAGATCGTGGTATTTTGGAAGCCTATCAAGTGGACCTTTATCTCTTGTAGGACAACCTTGAGATATGAATACCTTTACCCTTGTATATTTATATTTCAGTCTAAATAGGTGTGAATCTTATGATGTATGGAACTATTGAGATGAATGATGTATGTATATATATCTCTCTTTATATATATATGGACTTGTGTGATAAAGTGTTTGTGTGTAATTGATGGTGAATTGTGGAATCAACTATGAAATAGTGAGTAAACATACTTGGAATCAAGGAAAAGAAATATTTGAAAGGAAAGGCCATAAATTTTTATATGAATCCAAAGGGATTGTTCTTGATTTTGATGAAATGGATAATTGATAAGTAAAATCTGAGAATGCTTGTGATTGTTGGTGTTGTGTGTAAAATGTTAATGTATTGGAGTGTGTTTGAGGTGTCCACTCGCCCGGTTCATTTGGGGACGACGAATGTAGGAATGTGTTTGAGATGCCCACTTGTCCGATTCGTGTGAGGACGACGAAAGTGGAAAGGTTTGAGGCGTCCACAGGCAATCCGTGTGAGGACGTAAAATTGTAGAGGTTGAATGTTGAATTGTGTGTTGTGTAAATTTTTTTAAATAAATATAGATTCTTGAGCATTAATAAAGGTCATGCATATTTAAATCAAATGTTTATATACTTGGTTAAAGTTATTCTCTACTGAGCGATTACTCATCCCTATTTACTAACCTTTCAGGAAATGAAGAGCACCAAAACCGTCAATGAAAACGAAGAAAAAAGACTTCTTTTTTTCAAAAATCTAAACTTTTGTAAACTTGAAGTTGTGATGTAATGATGGAACTCCTTTTCTACTATTATTTTGAGTTTTGTACTTTTGTATTACATGTCATAATGTAATGGCTTTGTAATCTTTTATAGCTCACTGATCTGAGATCCATATTTTGCAATTTTGAAAACAAAATCTATAGGTCAATGAGAAAAAGAAATATTTGAGTGGAAATGTGTTATGTGTTTATGTGGAGAATGTTCTATTATTTGTTCAATGGGAATTATTTATATGGGGTGTTACAAATTTGGTATTAAAACAAACCGAGTTGAATACTTGGAGCTCGTGGGAAGTGACCTTGTCATATTGTGTTGTCATACTAGGATGAGGGGTTGATGATTTTATTTGATTATGTGTTTATGTGATTAGGTGTGTATGGGGTCAATCCCCTAGGATATGACTTGTGTCCACCACATTCATCGGAAAGGCATCTGATGAATGTTTTTTCCACTAGGAAATCCTTGAACATCGTGGAATGAGTTGATATCTTGGGAGAGGGATCCGTATGTGTTTTGCTTGTTTACGTTTTTATGTGTTGAGAATGAGATTCAGACTTGAGAAGAAGTGATGAACTAGTATATGAATTTTGAGTTAGTCTTGTCTATATCTACTTTTATGTAGGCTGTCTGGACGTGGTAGGGGTCGTGGCAAACCTCGTCGAGGTGATCGAGATATCCTGGCTCAACTAGAGATCCCTCTTTAAAAAGAAGAAGTGGGTCAAAACAATGTGGCTGCTCCACCAGGCCAAGATGCTATGGGGTTGCTTGCTTGAGTGATGACTGGGGCTCTTAGGGAGTCAATGGATATTCTTAGAGCAGAGCAAACTGCTAGAATTATTAAAGGGAATACTAGGATTTCATTCCTAAAAAGGAATGCTCAAATCCTATTAAATTTCTCAGGGGTGTTGAACCGTTAAAGGTGGATGAGTGGTTTGAGCAAATCACTAAATCTTTTGAGATTTTAGATATACGGGGTGGTGAACTTCGGGTGGCGTTCACTAGTTACCAATTGAAGGGAGATGGAGGCCACTGGTGGAAATATGCCAAGGGTCAAATTGAACATACTTGGGAGGCGTTTTCTCATGCCTTCAGGAGAAATACCTTCCTCCAACTGCAAGAGAGCGCTTGATGAGAGAGTTTGAGGAGCTTGAACAATCTGATTCCACAGTGGTCGAGTTTGAGGCTACTTTTATGAGCCTATCTCATTTTGCACCCTACTTGGTGGCTACAGAAGAGCGTAGGGATCTAGAGTTTGAGAAGAGGCTGAGGCCGGGAATGTTGATAAAAGTGATGGGAAATATGTTTCAGGATTATAATAAGTTGGTGGAGTCCGTGGTACATGTTGAGATCATGCTTGAAGGAGAGGAGAAGAGAAGAGGAGGCGGCTTAAGACACAAAGGTTTACTGAATCTCGAGGGGGTTCTATGGTGTCCGAAAAGTCGAAGAGTTCTACATCCTCTCATCTATCACCGTTACCAGCCATGTCATCAAATCCTATGTCGGGAAAGAGTAATTGACAGTACAAGACAAAGTGGAATCACTTGTTATCGATGTGGTGAGCAAGGTCAGCCTTCCACTCACCTTCATAATCAGATCTTGGGTGGAGGTCAATCTCCCATTTGTTATCAGTGTAGTCAGCTGGGTCATATGAAAAAGTTTTGTTCCCAATTTGTCGGAACGGCTAGTGTTTCACGGTTTCAGGCAGGATAGAACCAGTGACAGACTCATCAGCCAGTTCAGTCTGGACAGGCGTCTAGAGCTGTACATAGGGCTACCACCGCATAGTCCATGCAATATGCCTATTATCAGAAGGGTGAGCAAAGAGATCCCAAGGAAGAGTCTATGTTGTCACCGCATCTAAACAGTCGACTGAGCCAATGATGTTGCGAGGAATATATCTGATATATAATACTTGGGCCAATGTGTTGATAGATACGGGGGCATCTCATTTATTTATAGCATCTGCATTTACATTTATGTTGGGATTAGAGACGCTGAACCATTGAAACATGGGTGTCGCGGGTGTGTGGTTGAAGTTGCTAACCGCTGACTTCTTTTTAGTTTGGTGTTGTTAGATATGATGAGTTTTTATGTCATCCTCAGTATGGACTAGTTGTCCTCTTATCGTACTGTGATAAATTGTTATCATAGGAGAGTTACCGTGTGTACTATTAGGGGTGACTATTTTTATGTTATGTGGGATAGAATGGATAGACTTTTAATGCCGTGTGGCTGGACTTTTCGTGCTACTTTCGAGTACGACTAGCCCCACAGTTCGGACTACTATGGTTCTGAATCTGATTACACAAAGTGCAATGTGAAACAGTGAAAATACAAAAGAGTCCAAATCCAACCATTCTTTTGGAAAATTGATGTTTGAATCAAATGCCAAAAATGGATTGCTTTGCCAGATTTCAAAGTCGCCACCTAAATATTTTTGAGAAATTTAGGAAACCCGAGACTTACGCCAAAGGCCATTAGTCCGTCATCACCAAAGTGTCTCGGCTCAGGAACTTAAGTACGAGAGGGGAAGGTCATGAATTGAGCACCCCACTCACCCGATCAAAGATCGGCCTCTACTAATCATGATGTAATTTTATTTACATTATATGCTCTTGTTCTGAATATTAGACTAACGTTACTATGTGACGCACATAAGTATATACTAATTTGCAAAATTTGGAATGTTTTGATTTCATGTTTGTTTGAAAATTATTTTTGATACTCGTCGAAAATGTGAGTTTGTACATTAATCAATTTGTTCCAATTTTGGCATTTATCCTTCACCCACTGGCATTCAAACAGGTATATCAATTAAGCAATTAGCCTCATGGAAACATGTTTGGCATGGAAACACAAATATTCGATGCAAGATGCTAAAACTCGAAATTGTTCACCTGGTACTCCAAGCCAAAACAAAGCAAAATAATTAGAAAATATGCATGCTCCTAACTAATACAATATGCCTAATGCAATGCATACATTATGTAATTTGTAGACTCGGCTATGAGCATGACATATGATTTCATTCAAGACATAGGATAAATCACGTATTCAAGCAATGAATTTGAACATTGATATTGGGTTAGCATGATGAGCTGAACCTTGGATACATGCAAGGCAATGTATGCAAAGCATAAGAATGCTAATTTAAAAAAATGATGTTCTGTACTAACCATCGTAAGCAATAAGTAAAAGGGAGAAAGACGTAGGGTTGGAAGACATACAACTTATTACATGTTAGCCCTCACATAAGCGGGTCCGAATCAAGATCCGAAAGTCCGAATTAAACTAATTATTACAAATCCGAATGCATAAATAAGCAAAGAATTAACTAGCTAACTACTCTATTTACAACAAGGATAATAATGAGAAATAAACTAGCTATTTAAGCTAACTAGCTATAACAATTACAAATAAGCAATAACAACAATTACAACACTAATAATTAACAAGACTAATAAATTAACAAGACTAATAATAATAATAATAATAATAATAATAATAATAATAATAATAATAATAATAATAATAATAATAATAATAATAATAATTACAACAATACTTGGAGCATTAATCTACAACATTGATGGAAGCAAGGATGCACAAGGGTTGCATGCACAGTGTCCAAGAACTACTCTGTCTGCCTAGCGGCTCTGTTTTATCTTCAGCTACCACCCTCTGTTTTTTGCAAAACATACTGCTGACCAAACATTGATGGCCTGTTGGCCCTTAATGAAGCCCGGTCGGGCCTAAATAAGGCCGGTCGTGCCTTAATTTTATGTAAAATCCTGTTTTATGCTCTGAAGTGAAAACAGTACAGACAGAGTTATTCTGAACTCTACTTGTCTCTCTCCCACTTCTCTGTCATGGGAAAGCTTCAAGAGAAGGTTTGAATCATTTCCAAAACCATCAATGAGCAAGTTGATTGCTTGATGATTCCGAATACAATTTGGACAAAATTCAATAAATGCAATGAACAACAATCACCCCTCCCTCTTATCATAGGGTGAACTCAAAGAGAGAGATAGGGACGCTTTAAGGTTCATCAAAACATCATGAATTGATGTAAGACAACCCTTGACACAATAGATTCGACATAACGTCTGGCCGAGCCCAAGCAATATAACTCATTTTCTTTATATGGGTTGGTTCATTTTAAGCCAAATTCATTTGTCTTTGCCATCCTTTAATCCGTTAGGTCCAAGATGATTGTTACATCCACTAAAGATTATGTGCACAAAGTGAGAAATATGTCAAGCAGGAGATGATTCTCAACATAAAAAAAAGACTATGCCGTTGACAATGAACCTCCATAGAGATTAAGCCATTAAGCATAGATCTCTGGTTCATGTTTTGAATAACCGTCAACCGATTGAAACAACTCTCAAATGAAATAAATGAATGGTAAGTTGATTATTAAAATGAGGTTCTTAAACATGGAAATTAGACGAAGAAAGGCCAAGAACAATACTCAACAAGCTATGTATGCAAACTTATGTGACAATAATACTCAACAAGCTATGTATGCAAACTTATGAGACAATAATCAAACTAATAAAAGTATGAACTAATTAAACAACCTAGGACAGCCCTAAACATCCCTTAATAGATGAAAAACGGTGGCTCAAAGTGCATGAAAAGTGCCTAAAAAGCTAAATAACAAAGAGAGAAAACAAGGCTAATAAGTAAGAACAAGGAGGGGTGGCAAACCCCTCCACTTTTGAAACCTCAAAACATGATTTTTAGCCTCTTTTAAACTGTGAAAAACAATTTAGAAAGCAAAGAAAAGGGTGTAAAAGCAAGGGTTTGAGCTATAGGTGAAAGTGTAAGGTGTGAGAAAGAGTATAAACTCTTTCTACCCTTTTGGTAGCTCTCCAAACCCAAGCTACACTTGGAAGAGAATCAAAACAACACAAACATACAAGAACTTGATAGTAAATGATAAAAATGAAACCAAGAGAGAAAATAACAAGCTTATACCTCTTGACAAAGGTAGCTCTTTGTTTATGAATCAAACTAAGTCCAAACACACTCTCAACCTTGAATTGTGATGCTCAAGGCCCAACCAAGGTTCCTAGGCTAAGGTGTGAAGGTGTATATAGTGTATGGATATAGGTTCAAGGTGGTAAGCTTGCTCAAAGGTTGCTTGCAAAAGAAGAATGAGCTCTCAAGAAGGTGTATAGGCTTTTTAGAAATTCTTCAACCCTCAAAACAGATATACAACTTCGTTTTTATAGAATTTGAGCAAGAGGGGTCACAAATATCTTCAAAAATGGACAGCTGGTGAGCTCCGGCCCAGAATATTGTTTCTCGCTACTAAGGCACGGCCAGCCATCAATAACCACAACCGACCCTCAATGAGGCACAGCTAGTCCTCAATGTGATCCCCTATTTTTCTGCTTCAAACTTAGCACAGGGTGGTACAATATGTAAAAATGGATTTCTGGGGTATAAACAGTGGAAATATGGGAGGTTTGGGATTGTTTCAGTGCTTAAACATGGCCCCTTCATTGAGACGTCAAACCATGCACAACACCACTTTCATTATCGAGTGTACTGGGCAAAGCGCTCAAGTCTTGCGAGTGGTCAAAAATGAGGTGTCTACACGCCGTCATATGACTTTTGTAGTCAAGGCAAATTCATTTCTCTTCTTACAACTCTAATGAATGATGGGAACAGTGAAGCGCGAGGGGTATTCCCTAGGTTGGTTTGTGAGTGTTTAGATATCTTTCCAAAGGACCTCACCGAGCTACCACCTCATTGTGAGGTTAAGTTTTCTATAGACCTAGTGTCGAGTACAACACCCATTTTTATGTCCCCTTATAGATTTGCTCCGACAGAGTTGTTGGTTTTAAAAGAGAAATTACAAGAGTTATTAGACAAAGGTTTTATACACCCTAGTACTTTACCCTAGGAAGCACCGACTCTTTTTTCGAAGAAGAAAGATGGTTCATTGACACTATGTATTGATTACTGTAAGCTGAATAGGGCCACGGCTAAGAATAAGTACCCGTTGCCTAGAATAGATGATCTTTTTGACCAACTTAAGGGTTCTCAGTGTTTCTCAAAGATAGATCTAAGATCAGGTTACCGTCAGTTACGTGTGAAAGAAGAAGATATTCCAAAGACGACCGTTCGTACTCAATATGGCCACTATGAATTCCTTGTGATGCCATTTAGTTTAACCAATGCTCCTACCACCTTTATGGACTTTATGAATTGAGTTTTCCGAGAATATCTTGACAAGTTCATGGTAATCCTTGTAGATGATATTCCTATATATTCACCCTCTTAGAAAGAACATGAGGTGCACATTCGCATTGTGTTGCAATTACTAAGGGAGCACAAGTTGTATACTAAGTATGAGAAATGTGAGTTCTAGCTCTCCGAGGTGAAATTCTGGGGTCACGTTGCTTCTAAGGATGGGATTGTCATAGATTCTTCGAAGATCGAGGCGGTATAGAATTGAGAGCGACCTAGGAACGTATTTGAGATCCGCAGTTTTTTGGGTCTTGCCAGTTACTATAGACGATTTGTGAAAGACTTCTCCGTATTAGCTTCTCTGTTGACCAGGCTAATGAGAAAGGGAGTGAAGTTTGTTTGGAATGAATCATGTGAGAAATCCTTCTTAGAGCTGAAGGCTAGATTGACCACTGCACCAATTTTAGTCATCACATAAAGAGGTTTAGGTTACACTATGTACTTTGATGCCTCTAGGGAAGGTTTGGGATGTGTTTTGATGCAAGAAGGTAAGGTAGTTACGTATGGTTCGCGCCAATTGAAAACCCACAAAAGAAATTACCAACTCATGATTTAGAGTTAGCTGAAGTTATTTTTGCTTTAAAACTGTGGAGACATTACTTGTATAGGGACAAATTCGAGGTGTTCTCATATAAGAAAAGTCTTAAATTCCTATTTTCCCAAAAGGATTTGAATTTACATCAAAGAAGGCGGATGAAATTTTTAAAGAATTATGATTTTAAATTACACTACCATCCTGGAAAGCCAATGTGGTGGCTAACACTTTGAGTAGAAAATTTGTGAGCACCATTACTAATCTTGCAATTAGGGAATGGGAAATGTTGGGTGATTTGGGTGAATTCGATTTGCATCATAGTGAATCTTCCGAGCGTGCTACTTTGTTTTTCGTCCTTGCACAACCGACACTTGTTACTTAGGTTATAAAGGCACAACGGAGTAACTTGGAAGTTGAAGCAATTAAGAAGAAAATTGCACAAGGGAATTAGAAAAAGGGTTTGAGGGTGGATTCCGATTCTAAGGTCCAGTATCTAAACTGCCTTTTTGTACCTGAATCGTATAGAGATGAGGTACTTTTGGAATTTCACCAATCCCATCTTGTAGTACATCTGAGGGGGCACAAAAATGTACCATGACCTTAGCCAACAATTTTGGTGGAGAGGTATGAAACGAGATGAGGCTTCTTTTGTGCCCAAATGTTTAACTTGTTAGCAAGTCAAAGAAGAATATCAACGACCCACCAGGTTATTACAACCTTTGCCTATCGCGGAATGGAAGTGGGAACATATCACTATGGACTTTGATTCGGGCCTTCCTATAACACAAAGGGGTAATGACGCAGTTTGGGTGGTGGTGGATCGATTAACTAAGTTGGTTCATTTTCTCGCTACATGTGTAGGAGACTTAGTTGATTACCTGGCAGAACTTTATGATAAAGAGATTGTCCTGCTTCATGAGGTTCGGGTAAGTATTGTCTCGGATCAAGACCCTTGTTTTACCGCACGATTGTAGCAAAGCCTACAAACTGTTATGGGCACTTAATTAACTTTTAGCACCGTTTACCACCCACAAACCGACGGACAGTCCGAGCGCACTATCCAAATCTTAGAAGATATGTTGAGGGTTTGTGTACTAGATTTAAAAGGTTCTTGGGAGAGACACCTACCTCTAGCGGAATTCGCTTACAATAATTGTTATCAAGCTAGTATTGGGATGGCACCTTTTGAAGCTTTGTATGGGTGACCATGTAGGTCACTGGTGTGTTAGACCGAGGTGGGGGATTCACCTATGCTTACACTAGAATTGGTTCATGAGATCACTGAGAAAATAGCTCTCATTCGAAAATAGTTAGTTACGGCTCAGAGTCAACAAAAGAGCTATGCAGACCGAATAAAAAAAACCCCTATCTTTTGATGTGGGTGATCATGTGTTTTTGAAGATATCACCTAGAAAAGGTTTAACGAAATTTGGGCGAAGTGAAAAATTGTCACCAAGATTCATTGGCCCCTTTGACATATTAGAACGGGTAGGAGAGGTACCTTATCGCCTTGCATTGCCACGACAATTATCTGGAGTGCACGATGTGTTTCATGTCTCCACGCTTCACAAGCACGAACCTGATCCTTCCCATGTCTTAGATTGGACAAATTTAGAGGTGGACGAGAATGATTCATATGAAGAGAGACCGATGAAGATCTTGGACGCCCAGGAACAAGTTTTGAGAAGCAAAATCATTCCTTTAGTTAAAGTGTTTTGGCATCACTATGGGGTAGAAGAGGCCACTAGGGAACGAGAAGCTGAAGTTCGTGAGAAATACCTGGATGTATTTAATGATATGTAACCTTGCTTGTTTGTTACTCTTAGATTATGGTAAGGGAGGTTGTAAAAGGAGGTAAATGAGAGAAATCTCAATTTCTATGCTATTATTTGAAATTAACTTTGATTTCGTTTTGGATTGAGAAGTGGTAATGATTGAGATTGTTGTTATTGTAATATTAATCTTTCTTGGGAATTGTTAGAGTTATTTTGGTAGGAATTACGAAATTTCGGGAACGAAATTCCTAAAGGGGGGTAGGCTGTAGCAGTTGTTTTTGGATGATCGCTCGAGTGGTCATTTGGTTGCACAAGCGGAGATTTGTAACTCCCAATATCTTGCAAGTTTTCAAGCGAGACCGCTCGAGCAAATGAATGGTCACTCGAGCATAAAATGCGAGCTTTTAGTATTTTCACGATAGTTCTGCAAAACTTCTAAGATCTTACGTTTACCGCTCGAGCAGTGGAAAGTTCGCTCGAGTGGTTTTGTTTGTATTTTGGCACTTCACTCGAGCAATGGAAAGTTCGCTCGAGCTGTCTGGTCGAGACGACAGAGTTGTATTGAGATCTAAACACTTTTCTAATTCATTTCTCTCACACTTCTTTTCTCTCTAACAGCCCTCTTTCCAAAGCCCTAGCTGGAAAACCTTAGATTTCATCTAATAAGGACAAGAATCGATCTTTGGGCCTTTATTAAAGTTGTTACCCACGTCAACAGCTACATTTTGAACCGAATAGATCATCATATTTCAGAAGCTCATCGAGTGGACCTTTATCTCTTGTCATACAACCTTGAGGTAGGAATACCTTTACCCTTGTATATTTATATTTTGGTCTAAATAGGTGTGAATCTTATGATGTATGAAACTATTGAGATGAATGATGTATGTATATATATATATATCTATATATATATGGACTTGTGTGATAAAGTGTTTGTGTGTAATTGAGGGTGGATTGTGGAATCAACTATGAAATAATGAGTAAACATACTTGGAATCAAGGAAAATAAATATTTGAAAAGAAAGTCCGCAAATTTTTATATGAATCCTAAGGGATTGTTCTTGATTTTGATAAAATGGATAATTAATACGTAAAATTTGAGAATCCTTGTAATTGATGTGTATAAAATGTTAATTTATTGGAATGTGTTTGAGGTGCTCACTTGCCCAATTCATGTGGGGACGACAAATGTAGGAATGTGTTTGAGGTGCCCACTTGCCTGGTTCGCGTGAGGGCGACAAATGTGGGAATGTTATGAGGTGTCCTTTGGCCGATTCGTGTGAGGACGACCAAAGTGGAAAGGTTTGAAGCATCCACAGGCCATCTATGTGAGGACGGAAAAATGTGGAGGTTGAATGTCGAATTGTGCGTTGTATACAATTTTTAAAATAAATATAGATTCTTGGGAATTAATAAAGGTCATGCATATTTAAATCAAATGTTTATATACTTGGTTAAAGTTATTCTCTACTAGGCGATTGCTCATTCCTATTTACTAACGTTTCAGGAAATGAAAAGCTTCAAAACCGTCAATGAAGACGAAGAAAAAAGACTTCCTCTTTTCAAAAATCTAAACTTTTGTGAACTTGAAGTTGTAATGTAATGATGGAACTCGTTTTCTAATATTATTTTGAGTTTTGTTCTTTTGTATTACATGTCATAATGTAATGACTTTGTAATCTTCTCTAGCTTACTGAACCGAGATCCATATTTTGGAAATTTTGTAAACAAAGTCTGCAGTTCAATGAGAAAGAGAAATATTTTAGTGCAAGTGTGTTATGTGTTTATGTGGAGAATGTTCTATTATTTGTTCAATGGGAATTATGTGTATGGGGTGTTACATCTCTCACCAACAAAAATATGCACTAGATCTAATGCCTTATACCCTCATTAGATTAGATTTATCACCAATTTTCTCTTTATTTTATGAAGAAAAAAAAGTTAATTCATCTAAAAATTAATTCATGTGAAAGCTAAAAATTTATAATTTGTGTAGTTATTAGTGCGCATATATGTTCACTTCACCCAAGGTCTTATTTATTTAAAAGTAATGCTACGCATTTTAAAATAAAGGGGTATTTATACATAAGTTCTAATTTATGAACTTATACTCCATTAAGTCCTAATTAGGGTTTTTTAAACCTTCAAGTCTCATTAAATTTTTAATAATCAATATTGGCCTTCAAGCAATGATTGTTTACCATTTATGATTATCTATAAAGGAACATAATGATTTGACATTTATTTTAATTTTCAAAACTTGA
Source organism: Camellia sinensis (assembly GCF_004153795.1). Classification (NCBI taxonomy): domain Eukaryota; kingdom Viridiplantae; phylum Streptophyta; class Magnoliopsida; order Ericales; family Theaceae; genus Camellia; species Camellia sinensis. The sequence continues at coordinate 1,091,389 of NW_021024822.1, forward strand.
AAGTATCAACATTCAAATTGAAATATATATATATATATATATGTGTGTGTGTAAAAAAAAAACTTTTTTTAAAAAAAATTGAAAAAACTGAATTTGTTTTTTTTTTTTTTTGGTGCAAAACTTAAAAAAAACTTAAAATTCGGTGTCCATAAAGGAGCATGATGATGGAATATTGATGTGCAAAACTTAAAAATAAAATAAAATAAAATAAAATCTTTTACAAAATGAAAAAACTGATAATGTTCTTAGTTTCAAAATTGAAAAAAAAAGAAAAAAAAAAAAAGTGATGATGTTCTCAATTTTATTGGATAGTTAAATCAAACCAATAAGTAGAAAGGCAAAAAGGTTTAATCTCATGCTCCATTTTTTTATCAGTTAGTGAAACAATTATCTGAAACATTATTATGTAAAATTGATAATGTTCTTCATTTTAAAAATTGGAAAAAACTTATAATATTCTTAGTTTTACTAAATATGACTTATTGTTTCAAAAATACACAAACTCAAAATACAACTCATACTCTCAAATAACATTTATAAAACACAACCAAACGCAGGCAGATATATTGTGGAGATATTGAAGGGTATTATCATGGTGATCAAACTGTTTATTTGAGAGAGAGAGAGAGAGAGAGAGAGAGAGAGAGAGAGACTTTTGGTTTTTGGTGGTTGAATTTATATGGGAAAATAATTGGTACAGTGAAAAAAAATTATAAAAATATAAAGGAATTTTTTTTTAAAGTCCCTCATATTAAGATTTTATAGTATAAAAGATACTCAATATTTTCATAATGTCTAAGATCTCTCAACATTGATCCAGAAAAAATTCGGTGCAGAGAATTTCTCTGGACTCCCCAAACCCAGAAAAATTCCCAGACAAACATTTCCAGAGATTCTCTCACCCAGAGAATTTCTCTGGACTCCACAACCCAGAGAAAATTCCCAGACAAATATTTCCAGAGAAATTCTCTCAACGCAAAGAATTTTTCTGGACTCCACAGCCCAGAGAAAATCCCAGACAAACCTTTCCATATTGTCAGCACTTGTATTTGAACTCACAGTTGAAAGGCCATGGGAAAAAGATCAAAATATTATTATTTTCCAATGAAATAAACATCTAAAAAGCAACACTTACTATGACTACAAGATCAAAACAAATGATCATGATTATAAATAGTTAATTTCTTCATATATACCAAAAACACACCAAAAACAACAAAACTAAAAAGGAATAACTTACTAATAACCACTCCAAATTTCTCTTGCCCAGCAACATCCCAACAGTAAAACCTTATCTTCCCACAGTTGGTGAAGAAATCCAGTGGATGAACTTCAACATTAATTGTAGCTACAAATCAAAAAATCTCGTCGATCCATATCTCACTACACACATATCCACACTATATATATATATATACACGAATATGCATCTATATATGCTTACATTCGTATTTCTTCTCAAACTCTCCCCGTAAGATGGTCTTTTGATCTAGGGGTTCCGAAATCGTCCAATCTTTGCTCCATTCGAGACCATCACAGCAGAGACGGAATTAGCTATTGTGACCTCGTGGTTCTCAAGGACTTAGAGAGAGTCATTGGTCTGAGAGTTGAGAGTTCTGATCTTGTTCATCAGAGCCTCGAAAGATAGAGAGAGAGAAAAATGAGATTTGATGTCACTACAAGAATTAACACTTTTAGCAACAAAAAAATTGGTCGCTAAAAGTCTATTTTTGGTCGGCAAAAGTTATCTGCGACCAAATTTTTTGGTCGCTACTTTGGTCGCCAATTGAGGGTCGGCAAAAGTAATTCGCGACCAAAATTATGGTTGGTCGGCAAAAGTTGGATTTTGCCGACTAAATTTTTGGTCGCTAAATGTTTAATTACCGCGACTAATTTATTTTGTCGCCAAAACACTTTGGTCGTGAAAAGTGATATTTTCCCGACCAAATTTCTTAGTAGCCAATTATCATATTTGGCGACCAAAAAGTTTGGTCGCCAATTATTACATTTCGCGACCAAATTTTTTGGTCGCCAATTATCACATTTTGCGACCAAAAAAATTGGTCGCCATTTGTGTCTTTTTGCGACCAAAACTTTTGGTCGGCAAAAGTGAGATTCCACGACAAAGAGCTGTTTTGGTCGGCAATACATGTATTTTTTGCGACCAAAATTTTTGGTCGACAATTGTCATTTTTTGCAAAAAAAAAATAATTTTGGATGTCGCAACTAATAAATTGGTCGTCAAAGCAGAAAAACAATACACCTGTAATGATGTTATAATTCAATCAATCCATAATAAACCTATAATTTTAAAGCATCATTCAAATTAACTGAATCATTAACATTCGACACAATACATAATTCATTAACATTCGACACAATACAACTATTCTAAGTTTTCATTCACAAGTCACATCCATGTAGCATAACAATTTGAAACATAACTATTTGTTATCCATGCACAGCTATCAACAAATCAAAACTACTAATATTTATATTTGTTATCCATACACATCCATCCAAAAATATTTAATCCTCCCAAAAATGCTTATACTGCCAAGTAGTCTTGTACAATTTGGCTTCGTGAACTTGTTAAGAAATATGTTGGGGAGGGTGCTCGTCTGGTTCGTGAACTTTTGATCCACTTTTCCCAACTTTTGATCCACTTTTCAATGATGGCCCCATCGATATTGTTTTAGCCACTTCAAATGTTTTTGGGAACAAAGAAAAATTATGTCACTATGAAACAACACTACCGAACAAAGATAATAAAACCTCAACAAACTTCACTACAACATACCTTGAAAAGCCCCAGAGTGCTTGAGTCGTTCAAGAACAATAGCGAAGGCAGGTCCTTGAATATCTTTCAAATTCTTGGTCACCTAGTCATGTAACAAGACAATAAACTCAGGAGTTCTGCTAGATTTTTGACAAAAACCAAAGGAGGCACCAAAAAACCAAAGGTATATACCTGAATCATCCAATTCCATTAACACAACTTCAATAAACTTGAATGATTGGAAAATCTACATACTCTTGCATACCATGTCAAGAAGGCTAGAAAGATCAGAAATTATGAAATTTCCAAGTGCATGTAGAATGAAATTTTTTTTATTTATACATTGTATTCACAATATACAATATAGATTGTGCACAAAATAAATAAAATAAAAACAAAAGAAAAGATGAGAGCTGCAATAACCCTTGAAATGCAATTCAAACTATATGGTAAATTGATCTGTAAGTAGGTATAATACAGAATGGTCATCATCACTGAGCACTTGATATATGATGGAACTACACAATGAGGACTGAGAAATTGCAAAGGGAAATACATGTAAAAACTACGAATTAATTACCTAAAAATAGTCTTCTTGGCCTTTTCAAATAACAGTCTTCTAGCAGGAACTCTTATCTGCTGCATGACCTCTGTGTCACTCCTTAAATCAATCTCACACTACTTTTCATTCTCCCAAAACCTTTGAGTTGATAGGAAACCTCTCTAAGAACCTGGGAAAAACAAAGTATGCTAAATATAATAGAAGGTTGGGATTAAACCAAGTTATAGAGGGATACACATTCAAAACAGTAATCATTATATTTTTGTGACACATTCTATATTTTAATTCAATAATAGAATGAGTGAAGAAACGACACAGCCACAGGTTGGGCTACCCACCATCTCAATATAATCATTGACCCAACTATGGATCAAAAGATAAAAAATTACGTCGATGGCTGTATGTAGTGTTGTTGAAGGCAAGATTGTGGTGATTCTGAAGCCTGAGGACTGGTTCCTGGAAAGCACTGAACCCTTCCCATTTGTAGCCGGATTTTTACATCCTCATAAGGAGATAGGTTGTTGAGTGACCAACCAAGGCCTGAAAATTAGTGTTTCAGTGTAGGCAAGATTGGAAGTGGAATATGTGATGATGAACAAAGGGAAAATGATTTCGTTGAATTCGTGGAATAGGTTTTCCACACCGGATGACAAGGATAGGGCTGAGACATTGTGGGTACAATGACAATCTAGAGGTGATGTTTCCTCTGCGGTTTGGCAAAAACCTCACACCGGTGCAGCAAAAAAAACTTGACTTTTCCCCCCAAGATACAACAACTCAACTAAGTCGTATGGTTCACCAATACTGCACAATTGGTTAAACCCAAAACTTCATCACGTACACCCTTTATTTCTTTGCCTGATAATCTCATACAACAACAAAACCTTCTTCTTCTTTTTTTTATTTTTATTTTTATAAATTTTTTAAAACTCCAAATTTCTATCTCCCTTGAGTTAGTTTTTTGTGAGCTACAAACAAAAGAGGTAAAAGGCTCAATTTATTGACAATGAGACTTGGTGGGCAAGAAAAGGGTTTCTTAGAGGAGAGGAAACTTGGTGAGCAAGTTTTTTTGGTGGGAAACTTGGTAGGAAAGAAAAGCTCGAGCACACAATATGATCTATAACACATTATAATATTAAAATATATGCTGACATACCCCCACCTATTTTAATATTATATGTAACAAAATCTGAGATTATTAGGTAAAGAAGGATATTATGCATCATACATTGAACTTCCATTAGTGAAACAATAATATTTACTCCAGAATCAATAGTATGCTCAGCATTAAACTATGACTGCTTAATGGAAATAAATAATTATTGCACACACATAATATTCTAGGTGTTCACATAAGCTTTAATAGCCAGCACATTACGGCCTTGTGCGATCCCAGAATTCATGAGTGCTGTGTTGGCCGAATAATTGCAGACGTGAATAGGCAACGTATAAATTCCCAATCGGTGTATAGTATGCATTCGGCCCCGCCCCTGCCGTTTCATATGTCGAATAAACCAAGCAGGGGCCGATTAAATGGGGATGGTCGAGTGAGTAAGTACATGACAGATCAAGAGCGGGCCCTACCTAGAAGGCCAAGAGCGTATATAAATAGAAGAACAACAACCAAAGGGAGGTATGTGAGAACCATTACGCTTAACTTAAAATACAAGTAATCCAGAGAGTAGAGACATACTTGCCCGTCGGAGTGCTAATTCCGGCACCCCCGACCAGAGTGTTTAATCCTTTTCAAGTGACTAGCTGAGGATCACGAGCGTCCCCCAAGATCAGAAGAGTATTTCCAAACCACTTCCCCACAATTGGCGCCGTCTGTGGGAATACTCAAGTACATCCATGGCGGGCGTGACGGAAGATCCTCCGGCAGTCACTGTCGACCCTACGCCGCAAGATGAAACCACTCCAAGCAATATGCTTGGGCCAGAGAATATTACCGCAAGAAGGGCCTTGAACTTCGGTTCACCCTCGACATCAGCACATGAGGCAATGCAAACGATTATGGAGCAAGCAAAGGAAAACGAACAGAGGTTAGAGAACATGATTGCTGAAAACGAACGTCTCCATCAGGATTTGGCATTGGAAGTAGCGAAGTCCAAACAAGCTGTACGCCAAGATCCGAAACCACCTCTGAGGGCAGGTGGTCGACGACCTCGAGCCTGACAACAAGACACTAACAATGACTCTGACTCATTATCCCTGGAGCCCAAAAAGAAGGGTCGACTCGAAGCTACCAGTTCTTCTGAAGAGAGTGTACGTATAAGGCATAAGCGAAAAAGAAACAATTCAGACGAAGAAGACCAGCATGATCCCTTTGTACGATGGATCGCAAGGGCGGTCCTGCCCAAAAAGTTCAAAGCTCCATCGTTCACTCTCTATGATGGAAAATCAGACCCCACCGATCATATCCGTTACTACAAGCAAGCCATGACATTGCATACAGACGATGAGGCCCTCATGTGCTGAATATGTCCCAGCAGTTTGGGACCATTGGCTGTCAGGTGGTATTACAAACTGGAGCCGGCTTCGATCAAGTGCTTCCATCAATTACAAAAATCCTTCAAGGCCAGATTCATCACCAACGAGGTCCAGCCGAAACAAGCCGACTCTCTCTAGGCAATGCAGATCCAACCAGGAGAAACACTAAGAGCGTATTCGGCATACCACTGGGAGTGCTTTAATCTTGTTGATGATGCTTGCAACAACTCTATGGCCATCACTGCCTTCAAAATGGGTTTGCATCCTGACAGTGCTCTCCGCAGCTCCTTGACTAGAAGACCCCCCAAAACAGTCTGCTTGTTGATGAAGAAAGTTGAGGAATACTGCAAAGTGGAGGATAACGCCTGCGGGTTAAAGCCGGAAACGTGGCCAACATGATGGCCCCTTTTGAAATTGCTCAGCCGATAAGTTTCGTGCCACCTCAGAGCCCTGAACCGCGGCATTGGGCTAAACGGGACAAGAGACGGGATTCTCGCCGATTAAGCGACCAATGCCCCCACCGAGCAAATGAACAACTGCAAGCCGATG
>NW_021024822.1:1103486-1138060 GCF_004153795.1 Camellia sinensis
AGTCGAAATACACGTGTGCCGAATAAAAATTACAACGAAACAAAGTTGAAATAGGCAAAATTGAAATAAACAATGTACTATTCAAATTAGATTTTTCAAGCCGTATAAACGTAATACGTGCGCACATTTGGAATAAAATGTGTACTAATATAAAATGCGTAATAAGTGCATTACAAATTAAGAACTATGCATTTTATTAAAATCAGCTAATAAATACATAATTTCACTTTCAATCTACATAATCATTACAAGGTTTTCTTCAGTTCGGCGGCTTCTTCATCATTACTCTTCTCAATTTCGAAAGCAGAGAAAGGTAAATCATTCTGTTGGTACAACGGAAATGCTGAATCCAACCCTACCGCCTGGAGATTCTCAACTTGCCGAAGTGCCTTGACTTGCCGAAGTGCCTTGATCCAACCGTGCTTGAACCCATGATTTTCACATCGGCAGACTTCTTCGGCGAGTTTCTCCTTGGTCTTCTGAATCCCGACCTTTCGGCCATCGTGGAAGCCTTTTTCATAAGTCGTACCCCTCGCAGTCTTAATCGCGAACATGCTAGCCGTATTACGATCGGTGATCGCATCACTAATCATCCTTTGAGTAACCCTCTCTTCGACAACCGGGTTGGGGTGGCTGGTTGATTGGGACCTAGTAGACTTGATTTTCCTTAGCTCACGCTCGACCTTCTCGGCGCGAGCTTCTAGCTTCCGTATGCGTTCATCTCTCTATTCTATGTTGCGGCGAGCGGCGCGGAGACGCATGCCGATCTCATAAGCCGTGTATAGTCCCCTCACAGCCCCGTGAACGCCTTCATGAAACACTTCGAAGTCTGGCCAACCTACCATAGACTGCTGGACTTCGGGTCGAAAAATCTGTCGAGCAAACTCGACTGCCACATTTGGATCTTGAATGATCGAATCTGCCTCTGTCATTGGTCTATTACCCATGAAGACCGCGAAACTCAATGGGCGAGGAGTCACGTCGGATTCCCTTTTAGGACGAGGTTGAGGAGACTTACGCTGTGGCTGTTTGTCTCTCCTGGGCGACCTACTTTGACAACGAGGAGATTGGTGTCTCTCCCAATCCCTCGAAGTCCTACTTCCCGTGCATGAAGGTTCACCACTTCGACTCATATCTCCTCCCAGCTCAGCTAATGTCCTCGCTTCTCCTCTGCTGTTGAAGAAAAGTCTATCTGACATTCTCACTTGTTTAACCTTCCTCAAAGAACTGGACTGGGTTACTGACTCTGAGCATATAAATAGGACCTTCATGCACGAAGTACACGCCCATTTATTCCCTACAGGGGCAGCACCTCCGAGGCGATCTCATTAATATTAAAACCTCAACAGCCCGGCACCGATTAAGTCGTGTGCCCCAATCGCCCCACGAACCTCTGTTATTCGGCATTCTAGTTCATGAACCTGCTGGGGCAAGGGCAGATTTATCAATATAGTCGGCGCATTTGTCCCAGCCGCCCCCACGAACCTCCGTTATTCGGTGTTCTAGTTCATGAACCAGTTGGGGCAAGGGCAGATTCATCAGTCTAGTCGGCTTAAGTGCCCCAGCCGCTCCATGAATCGATTTATTAGATCAATATTCATGTGTTCATTTAATTCGGCTTTCTAGTTCATGAACCAGCTAAGGGAAGATTCGTCAAGCTAATTGGCTTATGTACCCTAGCTGCCTTATGAGCTGATCTATCAGCCCCTCATGAATTCATTTTATTCAATCATCAATCAAATTCATTAATTTAATCGGCTAATAAGTTTTCCGTCTCAAGTAGTCGTGACATTTTGTTCTAACTGCTAATTCTTTTAATTATGTACTCATATAACAAACAGTACAAGCAATAACTTGAGAGCACATAAAATTTTCATTCATAAATTGGGCGCTAACAGCGGACATTTTACACATAAAAATCCAAAAAAGATGAAAATCAACTAACCAAAAACTGTGCATCTAAGATGCCTACAAAAAACGAAAATACACCTTAATCATTCCTCAGGGTCAGACGCCAGCGAGTTAACGTCCACCTACTCGTACGGAATCGGTTGTGCCAATGTCACATTCGCAGCAACGAGGGCTTTGACCCAACTGTGTTTGAAGCCCCGATTCTCAAACTTCGGCGCTTCTTCTGTGTAGCTTTCCAAGGTGGCCTCTTGCCCAGCTTGGAACGCTTTGGAAGTCTCGGAGTCGGCCTTTTCCCTAGCCTTCTTCGATTCCTCCAAGTTGGCTTCCAGCTTGGTGATTGCCTCCTGGGCTAACTTAAGCGCCTCCTCGCTGGCCTTTGCCTTTTTCTCAGCGGCAAGCCTCAACTGATCGAAGTTTCTGGCTCGCTCGGCCTCAGAGTCGACTCTAGCGCGTTCCGCTATTGCCTGCGCTGCCTCATAATCGGCCCTTTGCGAGACCGCCATAACCTTTTTGTGTTTATCTTCAATTTCGGCTTTCAATAGGCCGATCTGCTCTATGGCGTCGTGCTGACGACGGCTGATCTCGGCTATCCTGCCCACCGCCTACAAAACAAAGAAACGGTAAACAAATAATTAAACATTTACAAACGTGCATGCGTAAAGACGAAAGATTGTAGATAAGACAAGTAACGTACCGAAAGGGCCGACTGAGCGGCCGAAGCAATTAGCATCAGATCTGGCTCCGCTCGAAATACGACTCTGTCAACTGGCAGAGATATAGAAGAGGCCATGCTCAAGGCCACAGCCGGGTCCCTCAAAGCCGAGGAGTCTGAAGAGATCGGCATATTTCTGATCCTTGGTTGAATCGTGAATGGAAGGACCAAATCTAACTCCTCAACTCCGGGCTGTTTATCGCTTTGGTCCTCTTGGGATTTGGCCTCTCGATCAGCGAGGCGTTTCTCGCCCCTTTGTTCACCTTCATTGGCCTGCCCCACCTCCTCTATCTCGGCCCTTTCACGGTGACCGTCTCTTCGGCAGTAACCGGAGGAGTAGATTCAACCTCCATTATCGGTGTAGACTCAGTGACTGTAGCGGGTGAAGTCTCCGACCGGACAGCCTCGGCCCTCCGCCTGGCGGCCATCCTCTCGGCGTTCCTCTTTCGCGCAAGTTGCTGAAGTGATTCCCCAGACATATCCTCTGGGTAAATGCTGGGGAGATCTCCTAGGTTTGTAAAAATGTCCTCAAAGACGTCCCCTCTGCTGGATGTGGATGGAGGGTCGGACAAATTCAGTCCGGCCTCCTCAAATGCCGAATTGAGTGCTTCGTCTACCTCGGTTCCCAATTGGTTCGGGTCCTCAACGATCTGATCGGCTACTTGTTCTTCTGCCTGTTCTGAATCGGAGGCTTCTAAACCGATCTCCTTCAAGTGTTTAAAGCTGGGGAAGATGAGGGCTGTAAAATGATCTTCGCCTCTTGGAACTGGAATATGGTCTGCTTCCAAAAACGTTGCATAGGACGGCGTGTAGCGCAAGATAATATAGGCCGCCCTTCCTTGCTTCTGAAGATTTGGATGGCCAACAAATTGCAGAGCGGTTTTAATATTTGCAAGTACAGCGTCGTCGGCCGAAACCAGCACTTTCTTCAACACGTTGCCTGCACAAACAAAATGGTAAATAAATGAAGGGAGAGCCGAATGCACATGTGAAAATATAAGCAACTAGAATAAGCTATACGGCCACCTGGATTGCCTTTTCGCCTTGGCACAGGATCCAAGCGATCTTCACTCTCACTGAATTCCTAGTTGCCTCGAACAACGACCATCACATCGTCAACACGCTTGCCAGAGCTAGCAAGCATTGTCACTAAATGATGGTTGGTGTCCTTGGCCCTAAGAAAATAGCGTCCTAGACGACCAGTGGACTTGGCTAAGACATAGCAATGCCGAATCGCATGAATGCCTAGGTTAATCCTAAGACGACGGTTTAACTCTATGATTCCCATTACAATGCGAAAGAAATTCACGTTAGGCTGGGAAGGGATTAGGCCCCAATGTCGAAAGACGGCTCTCAGAAACGGATGAAAGGGAAAATGGACGCCGCCTTCAACAATAGATAGGAGAGGAAAGATGATTGTGCTCTCGTCGGTCGTCAGCATATCGGTGGTGCTATCTTCCACGAGTGACAGGTGAACGTCATCAGGGATGGGACACTGGCGTCGGAAGCCGGAAATCCAGTCCAGAGAGAGAAGTGCTTTCAAATTTCTTGCCATCGTATTCAGCCTAAGGGTTATGTAAAACTGACAGTAAACGAGAAAATGGTATTGGGAGTGAAAGAGAAGAGAACTTACAGGGAGCAGAAGGGATAATGAGAGACAGAAGAGAGCTGCAGAGGTCACGAGATGGAGGAGTTGTACTAGAAGGCAAACCAAAAAATCTTGAGTATTCAAAGGTATATATTCGAAGAGACAGTTTTAAACCACATTAAATGGAACAAGTGTACGAAGTGGCGGGAACTCGTAATGATGACTAGAAAATGTGTGCGTTCTGACACGCTTTGGAATGAGGTTAACCACCGAATTTTTTACTTTTCAAGATCGAAACCAAACACGCCGACTAAACAGAGTTAGTGAGGTGTTCGGGGGGCAATTATGGTGGCCGAATAATTGCAGACGTGAATAGGCAACGTATAAATTACCAATCGGTGTATAGTATGCATTCGGCCCCGCTCCTGCCGTTTCATATGCCAAATAAACCGAGCAGGGGCCGATTAAATGGGGAGGGCCGAGTGAGTAAGTACATGACAGATCAAGAGCGGGCCCTACCTAGAAGACCAGGAGTGTATATAAATAGAAGAACAACAATCAAAGGGAGGTATGTGAGAACCATTATGCTTAACTTCAAATACAAGTAATCTAGAGAGTAGAAACTGACTTGCCCGTCGGAGTGCTAATTCTGGCACCCCCGACTGGAGTGTTTATTCATTTTCAGGTGACTAGCTGAGGATTACGAGTGTCTCCCAGGATCAGAAGAGTATTTTCAAACCACTTTCCCACAAGTGCATTTGAGAATTAGCCCAAATCTCATAGGTAGCGGCCCCATTACCACACTCACATAGGTGCATTCTGTCAAGGATGCTCCTGTAACTATAACACTCCACTCAATAAGAGTTACAGAAATTCATTAATATATATATATTTTTTTTAAATAAGTCAACCTTTACAACGTTACAGGATAAATGCACTTACATCATAGGGATGGGTAACAATTAATTTAGTGCATTTCTCACAGCCATCATATGATCGCTCTTCTTATTGAACCCAGTTACAGGATCTCTGGTCCCTGGGTTAAGTATCCTCATACAAGGCTCCTACTATATTCAATGGGCCTCAACCTCATTCCCCTTGATTTATTCCAGACTTTATCTCTTGCTAAGGGCTTAGTTAATGGATCTACAAGATTATCACCAGATTTAATATAATCCACATTTATGATGCCATTATTCATATAAGATCTCACAGTAGTGTGTTTTCTTCTGATAGGTCTGGATTTACTGTTATAATAACGGTTATTAACTCAACCAATTGCTGCTGTGCTACCACAATGAATCAATATTGGTGGAATCAGTTTTTTCCAACAAGAGATTTCATTTAACAAATCTCTTAACCAATTTGCTTCATCACCAGTTGTAGCTAAAGTAATAAGTTCAGCCTTCATTGTTGAATTAACAATAATAGTTTGTTTTTTCGATTTCTAACTTATAGCACTACCACCCCAGGTAAATAAGTAACCAGTGGTTAATAATGAATCACTTGACAAGGTATTCCAATCGACATCACTATAACCTTCAAGTACTGCAGGATACTTATTATAAAACAAGCCATATTTTATGGTACCGGATAAATATTTTATAATCCGTTCAATGGCTAGCCAGTGATCACTGCCAGGCTTGCTAGTAAACCTGTAAAGTACTCCAACTACATAGGCAATGTCAGGTCTAGTACAGTCAGTCATATAACGCAAGCTACCAATCATACTAGCATATTCCTTTTGATTAATTACATCATCATCATTTTCAGTAGGACATAAATGCACATGAGGATCAAAAAGGAGTAAGAACAAACTTGTACTTACAAAAATTATATTTTCTCAAAATTTTCTCAACATAATGCGACTGATCAAGAAATACATCATCATAGGTTTTCGTAATTTTCATTCCCAAAATATAATTAGTCTCACCAAGATCTTTTATATCAAAATGGCCACTAAGCATACTTTCAGTTTCCATGATCATATGCAAATTAGAGCCAAATATAAGCAAATCATCCACATAGAGACTAATAATGATATGTGAATTTTCTACAGATTTATAGCAGATGCATTTATCACATTCATTAGTTTTATAGCTATTCTCAATCATGCATGAATCAAATTTCTCATGCCACTGTTTAGGGGTCTGTTTTAAGCCATATAGGTATTTAACTAGCTTGCACACTTTCCTTTCTTGACCAAGTTCCACAAAACCCACAGGTTGATCCATATAGATTTCTTCATGTAGGTCTCCATTTAAAAATGTTGTTTTAACATCCATTTGATGAATTTTTAGATCACGAATTGCAACCACTGCAATTAATAATCTAATGGATGTAACTCTAGTAAACGAAGAAAAATGTATAAAAAAAGTCAAGATCTGCTTGTTGGTTAAAACCTTTTGCAACAAGCCTTACTTTATATTTATTAATAGTTCTATCTGGTTTAAGCTTTTTCCCTCAAAATCCATTTACAGCCAATAGTTTTATAAACTGGTGGTAAATCTACTAATTCCTAAGTTTTATTGGATAATAATGATTCCATCTCATCATTTACAGCCTCGTTCCAAAAAAACAGAGTCAAGAGATGCTAAAGCTTTTTGTAAAGTTAATGGAGTTTCTTCCATATTAAAAACATGATAATTAGGGCCAAAATCTTTTTCTAATCTAACTCTTTTACTCCTTCTAGGTTAAAAAACTACAGTGTCTTGGTTTTGTAAAAGAGAAGTAGAGGAACCAATTTCTAATAAAATATTTTCTTGATAATTTTGACCCCCACCATTTTTAGATTTAAAAGGAAATTTTTCTTCATGAAAAATTGCATCATCTGATTCAAAAATTATTTATTTTCAATATCAAAAAATCTATAGGATGTACTATTTGTTGCATATCCAAGAAAAGCACAAGTGGCAACTTTCACACCTAATTTAGGTATTTTAAGGTGCACAAGTCTAACTAAAGGTAGACAACCTCAAACCCTCAAATATCTCAAATTTGGCTTGTGCCCTTTCCACAACTCAAAAGGTGTAACTTTTATTTTTTTATGTGGCACTCTATTCTTAACATAACATGTAGTTAAAATTGCTTCTCCCCACAAATTTGAAAGAGCAGCTACTTCAATTAGCATAACATTTGTTAAATTAGTTAAAGTTATATTTTTTCTTTCTGCTACACCATTAGATGTAAGTGAATATGGTGGAGTAGTTTCATGGATAATTCCCAAAGACTGAGCAAACAAGTTGAATCCAAAAGATTCATACTCTCAGCCTCTATTACTTATATATCTTTTAATCTTTTTACTGAATTGATTTTCAACTTCAAGAAGGAATTCTTTAATTTTTTCAAAAGCATCACTTTTATTTTTCAATAAGCATACATAGGTGTATTTTGAAAAATCATCAATAAAAGTGATAAAAATCTATTTCCACCATGTGTTAAAATTCCTTCAAATTCACATAAATCAGTGTGAATTAATTCTAGCAATTCAGTATTTCTCACCACACGTTTATGAGGCCTTTTAGTTATTTTTGCTTGACTACAAACTTCACATTTCTCAAAATTATTTGCTAGTTTGGGAATTAATCTTAAACTACTCATGACTACTACATATCGACTATTAATATGACACAAACGAGCATGCCAAAAATTCATAGAAGATAGCATGCAAACAGAAACATATGCTTTCTTATTCTCAACATTTAATTTAAACATTCCATCACATGGATATCATTTTCATATAAATATGCATTTTTTAGTGATTATGTATTGGTCAGATTCAATAGTCTGATTGAAACCAGCTTTGTTGAGCAAATAACTCGACATCAAAATTTTTCTCATGGACAGTGTGTACCACATATCTTTTAAAACAAGCACACGTCTAGAGGTAAATTTCAGCTCAACATCCTCACACCCGAGCACCTTGGTTAAATTGGAGTTACCAAGCATAACAGTCCTCTCCTCATTAAAATGAGTAAAATCTTGGAACCAATCTTTATCACAGCAGACATGCCTATTGGCACCAGAGTCTACCCACCACCCTTCCGCAGATCGAACCATAAAAATATCTATAATCATAGCCACAAATGGTTCCTCGGTAACATTAGCCTGTGGTCGAGACTGTTGTTTCCGAAATTTGCAAGTTCGAACAATATATCCACTTTTGCCACACACAAAACGTATCACATTTCTCAGATCTTGTGAAGGAGGTTCTTGGTTCCATTTCTTTTGCCTCGGGTAATTTTTATTTTGTGGTCTTCCAGTATTTTTCCAAATTTTCTTAACTGGCTTCAAATGACTATTTTGATGAAATCTACCTTTAGGTAAAGTATTTCCAGATGTCGAATGCTCTTGTTTCATAAGAACATCTTGTCATCGTGCTTCCTCCTCTACCCAAATCCGTGTGATTAGAGTCTCCAAGGATGTCTCTTTTTGCTTGTGACGCATTGACTTCTGAAACTCCCTCCAAGATGATGGTAGTTTGACATAAATGAAAGAATGAATGGGCCGAAGGCTAGTTTGACATGAATGAAAGAATGAATGGGCCAAAGGCCCTTTCTTATTCTCAACATTTAATTTAAACATTCCATCACATGGATATCATTTTCATATAAATATGCATTTTTTAGTGATTATGTATTGGTCAGATTCAATAGTCTGATTGAAACCAGCTTTGTTGAGCAAATAACTCGACATCAAAATTTTTCTCATGGACAGTGTGTACCACATATCTTTTAAAACAAGCACACGTCTAGAGGTAAATTTCAGCTCAACATCCTCACACCCGAGCACCTTGGTTAAATTGGAGTTACCAAGCATAACAGTCCTCTCCTCATTAAAATGAGTAAAATCTTGGAACCAATCTTTAACACAGCAAACATGCCTATTGGCACCAGAGTCTACCCACCACCCTTCCACAGATCGAACCATAAAAATATCTATAATCATATCCACAAATGGTTCCTCGGTAACATTAGCCTGTGGTCGAGACTGTTGTTTCCGAAATTTGCAAGTTCGAGCAATATATCCACTTTTGCCACACACAAACGTATCACATTTGTTAGATCTTGTGAAGGAGGTTCTTGGTTCCATTTCTTTTGCCTCGGGTAATTTTTATTTTGTGGTCTTCCAATATTTTTCCAAATTTTCTTAACTGGCTTCAAGTGACTATTTTGATGAAATCTGCCTTTAGGTAAAGTATTTCCAGATGTTGAATGCTGTTGTGTCATAAGCACATCTTGTCATCGTGCTTCCTCCTCTACCCAAATCCGTGTGATTAGAGTCTCCAAGGATGTCTCCTTTTGCTTGTGACGCATTGACTTCTGAAACTCCCTCCAAGATGATGGTAGTTTGACATAAATGAAAGAATGAATGGGCCGAAGGCTAGTTTGACATGAATGAAAGAATGAATGGGCCAAAGGCCAGTTTGACATGAATGAAAGAATGAATGGGCCAAAGGCTATATGACATGAATGATATGAATGAATGGGCCAGAGGGCGTATGACACGAATGAATTGGGCCTGAGGCCGTATGATGTGTTTGGAACCGCAGTCAATTGACCTATATTTATATATGTATGCTAGATAGAAATACAAATTGGGCCCAAGGTCGTATGAAGCACGTTGTTCTAAATACCGTTTGTGTAACTTCTTTATTTGATATTATTCACTAGGCTTTCGCTCACGCTCATTCGTGTGTTTGTAGGTGAGCTAGGAGAGGTCTAAACCCAGCCTCAGTGAAGTTTGTGTGGAACAACCAAGGTTTCGAAGAGTCATCCCTTATGTCTCACGCACGAGACTCGTCTTCGCCCTTTTGCTATTTTGTTTTATTTTGTCATGTTGGTGGGGACTTTGGTTTTTGATTGTATATAGTTTTGATTGGTTGACCTAGACTTGAATGATCCTGTATGTAAAGAACTTTGTGTTAGTACATATTTTGATGTGAGTTATTAACATGTATATGTATGGTTTGTTATGACGTGCTATATAAGCATAGCTCTAAGGACAAAGTTTCAAGTTTGCTTCCGTTTGGCCCCTTTACTCTGATGAGTTATGTCTTAATTGATTTGAGGTCGTAGGTAATCTCGTGATTACTGGCCGGTTATGTCCTTAACCCATGGGGGCGGGTTCGGGTCATAACAGAGTGGTATCAAAGCACGAGTTAATAACTCACACACTTGTCCAAAAGAGCAATAAGCGTCTACAAAAGATCTAGGATGCATTCATGTGATAAGTATGAATTTGAAAGCATCGAGAATGCGCTTAAATGTTTTAATATGAACAATTATGTGTTATAAGTTTGTGATTTGCTTGCATTGTAAATTATTTGAATATGTATGCTCTCTATTATATGCATGCTTGTGAATCTTTTGTATAAAGTATAATGCAAGTTTAATAGAGAACAAGAGGTGATGAGATAAATGAGTCTTCTACTGCCATAATGGATAGAATGGAAAGATTGATTCAAGAAATGGCAGAAGCATTGAGGCAACAACAAGAGTGGCAACAACAGTGGCAGCAACCACATCCTCCATCTCCACCTCCGGCACCACCCGTGCCAGATAATCAGAATGATGATCAGATAATAGCTCACACCAAAGAGTTTAAGAAAATGAAACCACCACAATTCTATGGGGGATTAGACCCGTTGAAAGCCGAAGCATGGGTCCTCGGCATCGAAAAACTATTTGAAGTGTTCCCTTGTTCAGAGACACAGAAAGTACTTTTAGCCATCTTTATGCTAGAAGATGAAGCAAGAAGATGGTGGATGTTAATGCGTGAGAATCATAAGGATGTCGACTGGACCAAATTTTTGGAGATTTTCTATGATAAGTACTTCCCGCAATGTGTTCGGGACAGGAAAGTATCAGAATTCATGGAACTTAGGCAAGATAGCATGACTGTAGTGGAGTACGAGGCCAAATTCACTGAGTTGGCTAGGTTTGCACCACATGTGATTGATACTGATTATAAGAAAGTAGGGCATTTTGAAGGTGGGCTTCGAAGCGACATTTTAGAAAGGGTGAATGTCTTGAAGCTGGAAACCTATATTGGGGTGCTAGACAGGTGTAGCACATCCGCGAGGGACCCCGCTACAGTTCGGACTCGATTTGTGTCACGGTTCTTAATCTGAACCAAAGAGTCCAAATCTGGCAAATCGTTTTGAGAAACTGATTTTTGAAAAAAAGTAGTGCCAAACATGGACTGCTTTGCCAGATACAGAGTCGCCACCTAAATATTTTATTTTGGGGATTTAGGAACCTGCCGGGCCAAAGGCCACGTGTCCGTCATCACCAAAAGTTGCCATCGGCTCGGGAAACTTGGGTACGATTGGGAAGGTCAGTTATGAGCACCCTCTCGCCCGATCAAAGATCGGCTCTACTAACCATGATATCCAATTTTGGAAAACGTTATGTGTTCTTATCCCGATTATTAGCCTAGAATTACTATGTTATGCGCACAGCAAACAGTATAGACTAGATATTGCCTAATTTGGAATAAAAGCATTGCATATCGATTGTTTTGGAAAAATATTTTGGAATTTGCTACCCAAGTAGGCTAAAACACGGATTTCAATGAGTCATTCCAACTCAGACATCCAACCTTCACCACAGGCATTCAAGCATTTATATCACATAAGCAGCTAAGCCTCATGGTAATCAATGCTACATGGCAACTCACACGCACTGCAAGGATGCTAAAGTAAAAATACTTACATCGTACCTCCGTGCCAAAACAAAGAACTCGTTAGCAATCTAATGCATGATCTACAGTCCATGTCCTTAACATGAATCTAATGCATCGCATAACGGATGTCACTAGAGTAAGGCCTGGCTATTCTATGAAATGAGAGTGTAAAATGCACAAGTAGCTATGTTATTTCAAGTTAGATTTGAAATGACTATGCTTGGAGCATGAATGCGCCGAGCCGGGATGCGCAATGCAAGATGAATGATGCACGCTCATAGCATAAGATTATGCTAAATTAAACATGGACCTATTACTAACCCATCAAGAGCAGTAAGTAAAGGGAGAAAGAGTGGGGGTTGGAAGACATGCACACACTCACCCACACTTATTACAAATTCGCCTTCGCTCGGAGGGACCAAAGAATAATACAATTCGAATAATGAATTAACTATCCTAGCTAATTAATTATTATAGACCAACTAAATTAATTAAACAAATTATTAATTTAAGAAAGCAAGAAAAAGGGCCTCGGGAAGAGGGCTCAATGCGCGCGTGCTCGGGTCTTGCTCGGAAGTCCACTGCCATGCGTAGGCTGCCTCTGTTTTCCCTGCTCTGCTCCTCTGAAAACTTCCAAAGTCTCAGAATTGCTTCCCTGGACATTGGGAGACACCACCGGCTGAGGAGAATGGCCACCGGCAGTAAGATGTGATCATCGGCTGTTTATGAAGCTATCGGCCACGGATTTATGGTCGATCGGCATTGAACACTGTTGGTCGGCCAAGAATGTCTGCAGAACCTGCAATTGACAGTAACAAAGGGCAAGGCGCAGCATGGCAATGCATTTCAAGCAATGTATGCACCGACCATATCCCTTATCATGTTTATGACTCAAAGGGACATGGTCCTTGGTTCTCGGACCATCAATTGCGCATTTCAATGCGTGATGGCCCAAGAGACCAAATTATGCATGTTGATTTCAAATGCAATGCAAACCAACAAACAAAGGGGCTTCTACCTCTATCATGACTCACTTCAAGAGGTGAGGCAATGCATGCACAATGCAATGCAACCTAGGCATGCGAGCTAGGGATGCAACATGGCAATGCAATGTGTACATGCAAGTATGCAAGCAACCATGCGAGGTGAGCATGCAAACAAGAAAAGAGATGGATTTAAGCATGGTTTAGGCTGCCCTTACTAGGCCTAAAACAGTGGCCAAGGTGCTTGAAAATGAAGGGCTAATAGGCACACAAACACGCATGCAAATGATCTCCAACACTTCAAGCATTAAAGAGCAATTCTCAAGCACACTCAGGACGATGCAAACATGGACATATAGCATGCAAATTAAGCCTTGAAAATCATGCAAGAACATGGTGCCAAACCAACCCAAACAATGCAATCAAGGTATGCAAGCAAAGTCCAAGATTCAAAGCAAGCTAAAGGGGTATTGAACCACACTTAACAAGACCAAACATGGCATGAATTAAGAAACTAAAATCAGGGTTTTAGCATGTCAAAATGAACCCCCAAAACCACTTAGATGACATCTAAATGACTCACACATGGAAACATGCACAAATGCACTTTCAAGGAGCATGAAACACAAACTCTTGAAACATCAAAGAGCCATGAAATGCAAGTATACAAGCATGCTAAGTGGACTGAAATGACATGGAAAATAGTCCCAAATCACTAAATCAAAGCAAGTAATGCATGCTATACACTCACATACTTGAAGCCTACAAGCTAAAATGCAAAGAGGCTATGCAACGCATGTTAAAGTCGACCCAAACAACTAAGGACAGACCTTAAACATGGCAAAATAAACATGAAAGCTTCACGAAGCTAGGCCTAACGCATGCTAGAACGATGGTCTACAACCTAAGACATGTTAAGGCAACAAAATGGCATTACAAGCCATGTATGCTAAGCAAGCATGGTGTACTAAAACCAAATTAAAACAATGTTATTTCATGGCAAAATAAGCATAAATAACAGCTAAGGCATGGTCAACAAGAGCCTAAGCTAGGTGCTCCCTCAAGAGGCAAAAATGGTCCTTTTCAAGGACAACAAGGAGAGGGGTGGCCCTCTCCTTCTTGGGACCTCAAGGCACCATCCTTACCACTAAAATCCCTTAAGATTTCAGTGGTGAGGAGGCCCGAACACCAAGGTCTCGGAGCTCACACAAAATGGCACAAAATGGAGCCTTACAAGGCTTAAGAGGGGTCAAAAAATCCCAAAGTTTGAAACAACCTCAAACAACTATTTAGAGGGCCTAAAAATAGAACTTTTTTATGTTATACACAAAGCTCAAATACAGTTGCAAGGTAAGCTAAAAGGCTATGCAAAAAAGGGGTAAAAAGGGGCAAAGTTGTTACCCTTGAAGACTTCCTTCACAAATGAAGCCCCAACAGCTTCTTTAGCTCCAAACTAGCTCCAAGAACTCCAAGAACACTCCTTTGGCCCTCAATAACCAAGAAAAGGTGTAATGGTGGGTGTTTGTGTGCAAAAGTAAGACCAAACACAAACTAAACTAACAAGAGAGGGAAATATAGAGATGGAATAGATACAAATTCCTAACCCTAATGTCAAAGCTCTCTAAAAATGTTGTCTAACCCTAATGCCAAGAGAGGAACCCACTTCTTATAGGCAACTCCCTCTTGTAAGACTTCCAAAACAAGCCATCCAAGAGGGAAATCCCTCCATACACGTGTATGGAGGGGAGCAGAGTGGGTGCCAGCTATCACAGCTGGCAAAAAATATCTACTAAAAGTAGATGAACAGTGATCGGCCATTCAAAATTGCCATTTTGACAAAATAAATGGCCGATCGGCAACAAAGAATACCGACCGGCAATATACATTGCCGATGGCATAAAATCACTAGCCGGTGGCCTCAAGCCATGGCCGGTGATGTGTGGGGATGCCTCACAAGGCATTCCCTGCCCCTCCAAGGCAAAACACAAGTGTTTGGTGCAAAACCCAGACACAATACGGTCGAGTCGAGAGATCCTGAGGCAAGGCGCGCAACCGAGACCTCTGGGAACTCAAGACGTACACAAACAAGGGTAATCACCAAGTGTTCCAATGGTGACGTCCAAGTCTCGAGGACGGTCAAAAATGGGGTGTCTACAACAGGGGCCATAATATCAGAAGCTAACATAGCTAGACAGGCTAAGTCAACAACTGACTGGTAAGGCAACAAAAGGCAAGGCTTCTTTTCAAAAAAGAAATTTTCGAAAAAGCAAAACACAGGCTCCTCAAGTACTTCGAATTCTTCCCGAGATACATCTCCTATGTGAAATATTTGTAGTAAAAGGCATCGTGGAGTTTGTTACCGTGTGTCGGGAGCCTGTTTCAAATGTGGCAAACAAGGGCATATGGCCCGAGATTGTAATAAGAACAGTGGGAAGATAGCTTCTAGTTCCACTACATCGATCCCAAAACCGGGAAATACTATGAGATCTACTACCACCGGAGATACCGTGAGGCAAGGGAGAGTTTTCGCACTTGTTCCGGGCGATACACGGAATGCTAACGCAGTTGTCTCAGGTACTATTTCTATATGTAATCAGGATGCCTTTGTGCTAATTGACTCCGGATCAACACACTCTTTTGTAACATGTGCATTTGCATCTAGACTAAGTAGACCTCTAGAATTATTGCCATATCTGTTATGTGTATCTGCTCCATCCGGGGAATCTGTACTGTGTGAATCTGTATATCATTTTTGTGACATGCGTATTGGGGATGCCATTCTATATGTGGATTTGTTGCCCTTGAACTTTAGGCACTTTGATGTAATTTTGGGCATGGATTGGTTAACTAAATATTGTGCCACTATTGATTGTGTGACAAAATGGGTTGTGTTTAGACCACCAGATCAGGAAGAAATTGTGTTTGTGGGTAACAGGGTAGTACCTCCACCTTATTCTGGAATGAAGGCATGTAAACTGATCAGGAAATGATGCCAGGGTTATTTGTGTTATGTGTTGTCTGAACAATCTGTAAATGTTGAATTGAATAGTATACCTATTGTTAGAGAATTTTCAGATATGTTTCCAAATGAACTACCAGGGGAATTGGTGGACAGGGAGATAGAGTTTACAATTGAGATTATGCCAAGCACCTAGCCTATTCCCAAAACTCCCTACAGAATGGCTACTGCTGAAATGAAAGAACTGAAAGAACAGTTGCAAAACCTACTTGACAAAGGGTTTATCTGACCTAGTATTTCATCATGGGGTGCACCGGTGTTATCTGTGAAAAAGAAAGATGGAACCTTGCGCCTGTGTATTGACTATCGAGAACTGAACAAGGTGACAATAAAGAATAAATACCCTTTACCTCGTATTGATGACTTGTTTGACCACTTGCAGGGATCACAGGTGTTTTCCAAAATTGATTTGAGATCCGGGTACCACCAGTTGAAAGTAAAGGCAGAAGATATTGAGAAAAACCGCATTCAGAACGAGGTATGGTCATTTCGAATTTCTTGTTATGCCATTTGGGGTAACTAATGCTCCGGCAGCGTTTATGGACTTAATGAACCGAATTTTTAAAACCTACCTTGATGAATTTGTTGTGGTTTTTATTGATGACATTTTGATATACTCCAAGAATAGACTTGAACATGAACATCATTTGAGAACTATCCTGCAAATACTTAGGAAAAATAAACTATTTGCTAAACTAAAGAAATGTGAGTTTTGGTTGGATGAAGTTGTTTTCTTAGGGCATGTTATCAACAAAGAGGGGATTTTAGTGGACCCATAGAAAATAGAGGCAATTGTGAATTGGCCTACACCAACAAATGTAATGGAGGTTTGCAGTTTCATGGGCCTAGCCGGTTATTACAGGAGGTTTGTGAAAAACTTTTCAAGGATAGATGTACCTCTTACCTAGTTGACACGCAATGGCCAATCATTTGAATGGAATGACGAAAGAGAATTTGTCATTCGTGAATTAAAGACAAAACTGACCAATGCACCAGTATTGACATTGCCCATAGGTATGGAAAACTTTGTAATTTTTAGTGATGCATCTTATAAAGGTTTGGGTTGTGTACTAATGCAGAACGGAAAGGTTATTGCTTATGCCTCTCAATAGTTGAGGCCACATGAGAAGAACTACCCGACACATGATTTAGAATTGCCCACAATTGTCTTTGCTTTGAAAATCTGGCAGCATTATTTGTATGGGGCAAAGTGTGAAGTCTACACAGATCACAAAAGTCTGAAATACTTCTTTACGCAGAAGGAGTTGAACATGTGACATAGGAGATGGCTCGAACTGATAAAGGGCTATGATCTTGAGATTCAATATCACCCCCGGAAAGCTAATACAGTTGCTGATGCCTTGAGTAGAAAATCAATGGAGAGTATGGCTTGGTTGCTTACTGAACAGAAAAAAATCTTGCAAGACTTTAAGAAGTCTAAAATTGAAGTGGTATTGTCTGAACAGGACGGATTGATAGCCGCTATTTCAGCTAAACCAGAAATCATTGATGAAATTAAACAGAAACAGAAAGAGGATGCATTCCTCAAGAAAGTAATTGATGAATTTGAGACAAGTCCGAAAGCGGAGTTCAGCATCGAAGGCGAAGTGTTGAGATTTCGAAACCGAATGTGTATTCCAAATATTTCGGAACTAAAGAAAAGGGTTTTAGATGAAGCCCACAAATCAGTGTTTGCTATACATCCAAGTAACAATAAAATGTATCGGGGTCTGAAACAAAGCTATTGGTGACCTAAAATGAAGAAAGAAATTGCAGAATATGTGTCCAAGTGTCTTCAATGTCAGCAAGTTAAAGCTGAATATCAGAAACCAGCCGGTCTACTTCAACCTCTCCCTATTCCTGAATGAAAGTGGGAACATGTGACTATGGATTTTGTTGTTGGTCTACCTCAGACTCCTTGAGGTATGGATTCTATTTGGGTTGTAGTTGATAGACTGACTAAATCTGCATATTTTCTGTCAGTTAGAACTACATTTAATGCTTATAGGCTGGCTACAATATATGTTGATGAGATTGTCCGTTTATATGGAGTTTCGGTATCTATTGTGTCGAATAGAGATCCGAAATTTGTATCTAGATTGTGGAAGAGTTTGCAAGAAGCTATAGGAACAGAACTGAGATTTACTACTGCATTCCATCCGCAGACAGATGGGCAATCAGAATGGACCATGCAGACGTTAGAAGATATGCTAAGGATGTGTGCCTTGGATTTTCAGGGGAGTTGGGAAGACTATTTGCCACTTGCAGAATTTGCATACAATAACAGCTTCCACTCCAGCATCGGTATGGCACCATACGAGGCTTTGTATGGTAGAAGGTGTAGATCACCGATTTGTTGGGCAGAAGTTAGGGATAGAGTTTTACTTGGGCCTAAAATTGTGCAAGACACTTCTGAGAAGATCAAAATTATTCAGCAAAGGCTCGAAACAGCTCAGCACTGACAAAAGAATTATGCAGATGTTCGAAGAAGACCTCTTGAGTATGAGGTTGGTGACCATGTGTTTATCCGTGTGACTCCGATGAAAGGCCAAGTCAGATTTGGAAAGAAGGGTAAGTTGTCGCCCCGTTATATTGGGTCGTTTCAAATTCTGAAAAGGCTTGGCCCAGTTGCTTATAGAGTTGCTTTGCCACCGGGATTCGAGCAAATCCGTAATGTGTTTCATGTGTCGATGTTGAGGGGTTATCTTCTAGACCCGCTTCATGTGATTGATTATTACCGTGTAGCTCTTGACGAAAATATGGAGTACATCGAGTGGCCGGAACGAATCGTTGACCGGCAAGTGAAACAATTGAGAAGCAAGTCCATCCCAATGGTGAAAGTGGAATGGAAAGAACACTATGGGACAGATGCCACGTAGGAAAAAGAGGATGAAATGCGCCTACGCCACCCACATTTGTTTCCCAACGAAGGTAAAATAAGTTTGGAGGACCAAACTTCCTAAAGGGGGGAAGATTGTGACAACCCTATTTCGTATTATGCTAATTAGTCCTTATTATGAACGTGATTATGTGTTTGATATGATTTTGTGTGCCATTTATGTAAAAATATGTGGTTTTGAATTTCTATCTGTTCACCGTAGGAATATCTGTTTGATTATCTGCTTTGGAATTTAAATCGAAGGCCCTATCGGCCACAGAAATCGAAATTCACTACGCCATTGTGATTGGCATAATTTTTAGAGCCTACGGTGAAATTTAATTGAAAATTGATTCGGATCAAATTAAACAGATTAAATTAATGAAATGGTGCCCAATTATTTAATATTAAAGAAATGTATTGAGAGGGAGCTTTTAAAGGGCCATTATACACCCTCATTTTTGTTTCTTTTGAACTCAACATCTGAAATTATGCTCTAGAGAGAGGGAGGAGCCGAATTTAGTGAGAAAGGAGGCTCAAGCTAGAGATTTGGCTAGGGAACTTGGTGATCTTGAAGGCACACTCAAGATTTGATCATAAATTGGGAAGATTGAGCTTCTAGTTGAGTAATTGGTCAGGAATTCATGAGTTTAATATTGTAATTTTGTGAATTCAAAGTTGATTGGTGATGAAGAACAAGAATTGTGTTGTATTTGATGAGTTTGAAGTCCATGTCTGCATGCATGTAGAGAATTCCTACGAAATTACATAATTTAGCATGTAATATGTGAATTACGAAAGATTGAGAGTTGGATCATACATGCAAGCATGTTTTTATTGAGTTTCATGAGAATGAACACCAATTGCATCATTTGAAATAGAAATGAAGTCAAAAATTGACATGCATGTTGATTATTAAAGATATGGAGCTTATATGAGAGTTGAATGCATGAGCCATGATTAATTTTGAAGAATTGGACCATGATTTTGAATGATTGGCCTCATGTTGTTTACATCCATGTGCTATATATTGTATTTGCATGTTTTGAAACCAGAATTGTGGGTTTTGGACCTTTGAAGGTTGAATTTGAGCTCAAGAACAAGTTCTAGAAAACCCAGAATTCTTGACGTCCGCTCGAGTGGGGGAACCGCCGCTCGAGCGTAAAATACGGGCTCCCAGTATTTTTACAGTCATGGATGTCAGCTCGAGCGGGGAAGTTTACGCTCGAGCAGGGAGCTATGTGGAATGACCTTCAGCTCGAGCGCCCGAATTCACGCTCGAGCATAAAAATGAGGTAACCAGAACTTTTGCAGACCTAATGGGTCTGCTCGAGCGGGGACCCCTATTTCTAAAATTTTGTAAATGTATTCTATGTTTCGTTTTCCATTCCCTTTCACTTCTAAGTACTCTTAGGCATGCATTAAGCATTGTAAATGAGTTAAAAGGATAAGAATGAAGCCTAAAGAGGAATATGTGAATTAAGAACGAATTGAATTGTTTGTGACCCATTGTGTTCATAGAATGTGTAGGGTCGAGGTCCAGGGCAAATCATGCCGTCGATCACTGTGAGTAATATCTTCATAAAGATATCTGAAGTATGTTATTTGTCCAATTGCTTACTCCTATGTAAGTCTTATAAGTTCGTTAATTTGAATGGTGGACAAATGTTTGCTATGCCAAATGAATGGGCCAGAGGCCAGTCTGACATGAAAGATAGAATGAATGAGCCAAAGGCCAATTTGACATGAACGAAAGAATGAATGGGCCGAAGGCCAGTTTGACATGAATGAAAGAATGAATGGGCCGAAGGCCAGTTTGACATGAATGAAAGAATGAATGGGCCAAAGGCCGTATGACATTAATGATATGAATGAATGGGCCAGAGGCCGTATGACACGAATGAATTGGACCTGAGGCCGTATGATGTGTTTGGAACTGCAGTCACTTGACCTATATTTATATATGTATGCTAGATAGAAATACGAATTGGGCCCAAGGCCGTTTGAAGCATGTTTTTCTAAATACCATTTGTATAACTTCTTCATTTGATATTATTCACTGGGCTTTCGCTCATGCTCATTTGTGTGTTTGTAGGTGAGCCAAGAGAGGTCCAAACCCAGCCTCAGTGAAGTTTGTGTGGAACAACCAAGCTTTCAAAGAGTCAGCCTTTACGTCTCACGCACGAGACTCGTCTTCGCCCTTTTGCTCTTTTGTTTTGTTTTGTCATGTTGGCGGAGACTTTGGTTTTTGATTGTGTATAGTTTTGATTGGCTGACCTAGACTTGAATGATCCTGTATGTAAAGAACTTTGTGTTAGTACATATTTTGATGTGAGTTATTAACATATATATGTATGGTTTGTTTTGACGTGCCATATAAGCATAGCTCTAAGGACAAAGTTTCAAGTTTGCTTCCGTTTGGCCCCTTTACTCTGATGAGTTATGTCATAATTGATTTGAGGCCGTAGGTAATCTCGTGATTACTGGCTAGTTATGTCCTTAACCTATGGGGACGGGTTCGGGTCATGACAATACTCCTCGTCGGTCATCTCTTCTGTGGAGACTTTGTTTGGAATTTTCTCGGTCAGGATATAGGCCACCTTAAGGAGACTGAAGTAGAAAAGCACATCGCCCTTTCATCTCTTGAAATGGGCTCCCTTGAACCAAAAAAGCTTGTTGAGATCGCCGATATTCTCGTTGGGCTTCTCCAATTCTGGCTCCATGAATTTTACTGTTTGAATCTCCTTCAAATTGTAACTGATAATTACAAATAAAACACCAAAAAAATACAAATAATAAAAATTACAATAATTATTGAAAGGGATGAGGCACGGGAAATTCACTCTCTTTAAAAAGATTCAAGCCCTCTATGATTAAGCAAAGTTTCACATCGGTGCAGCAGAAAAAACCTTGACTTGTTTCTCCCAGGATACAACAGCTTGACTAAGTCGTATGGTTCACTAATAGTGCACAATTGGTTGAACCCAAATTTCATCACATACACCATTTATTTCTTTGCCTCATAATCTCTCACAACAACAAAACCTTTTCTTTCTTTTTTTTTATAATTTTTTTTTTAAACTCCAGATTTCTCTCTCCCTTGAGTTAGTTTTTTGTGAGGTACAAACAAGAGAGGTGAAAGGCTTAATTTATAGGCAAGGGGACTTGGTGGGCAAGAAAAGAGTTTCTTGGAGAAGAGGAAACTTGAGCAAGTTTTCTTAGTGGGCAAGCAAACTTGGAAACTTGGTGGGCATGTTTTCTTGGTGGGCAAGCAAACTTGGAAATTTGGTCAGAAAGAAAAGTTTACATACATAATATAATTTATAACACATTATAATATTAAAATATTTACTACATGTATATATTTAGTTTTATACCATTATAAAGCTAACATTGTTCTTGGTGTTTGTGTCACATAATTTTGCTTTTCTAAAATATCCATAAGCACAGTTATAATAACTATTATGCCATTATTTTTCTTTTTCTCGTCAAAAATGGGATTATCTAAATAAGTATATTTTTTGACTTTTTATAAAATATGGATTGGGTTTGGGTTGGGTTTGAAGTGATGTGTTAGAGAGGTAATGTGACTTAAATAAGATGATGTGACTTAAATAGAATAGTAACTTTTGACTTTTTTTAAACATGCCAAACCAAGCCTAAATATAAAAAAATCAATTGTCTCTCATGTTCAGTTAAATATATACGCTGCATTTGCTTCAGTTTTAAAATTAGTTTTGAGTTTCAAAAAAGAAAAAAAAATTGAAAATTGAAACTTATTTGGTTATAAATTTTGAAAATAATTTTTAGAAAATTGAATTTAAAATTTGTTTGGCTATGAGTTTTCAAAATTAATTTTTGAGGTTTTTTTTTAGTTTTGTGTTTTTTTATCTTGTAGTCAAATTTTTTCAATAATATTATAGTCAAATTTATTTACTTCTTTCAGATACTTAATCTAAATTTACTTTTTTAGATGTATTCAATATAATTTATAGAGCAAAGTTTCACTTCATATTTTTTTTATTTTTGATAAACGTTTTAAAAATTTTAACACTTTTTTTTTCCTCGTGTTATAGCTACTCAATTCACATACATTTAAAACATTTCATATTTAAATGTGACTTTTTATAAAATTACTAAATAATGAAAAATGCATACACACACACACACAAAAATTGGCCAACTTTAAAAATTAATACAATTTTAATATTTTATGTATTTATTAAATTTATTTTTGCATTTTTTACATTTTGTTTACTGTTTAGATCTATCTAGATCATATACATCTAAAACATGAAAAATTATTTGGCTAATTTGTGAAAACCAAACAAAATCAATTTTATGAAAATCCTAAACCAAATAAGTTTTAGGTTTCGAGTTTTGAATAATTTATTTAAAATTGAACCAAGCCAAACGATGGTACATATATGCAAGTTATGATATTTATGATATTATTTCTTATGAATGTTATAATTAGATTTTTTGAGTCGTAACTAAACAAATAATAATAACCAAATATTACATAATGTATAATTAAACAATTTTTAAACATGAGTCATAATCAAACTATAAGTAAAATTACAAAAATGACAACAATAATAATGACAAAAGGTTACTACTTCGTTTGGGAAGAGCTAGATTGGGTTTTTTTTGGCTATTTTAGCCACAAAAAACAAAACATCGCATCTAACCCATAATCATTACACTCTTCTTTTACAAAAAAAAAGTCAAAAAAATCAAAAAGCCAAAAAATCCTTCCCAAACCAAACTTTTTAGCCCAAGCTAAAATAGTCAAAAAAGTTAAAAAAACCAAAAAGCCAACTCAATTCCCAAACCAACCTTAAGATAGTAATGGAGGCATATAGTACACATTTCAAAATGAGACCTCTATCATAAAATTTTCCATCCAAAGAAGATAGTCTATACATAAAGAATAATGTTAGAAATTTTAAAAGTTCTATCAAAATTTTTATTAAATATTTTATATAAATGTGAGAGTCTCAGCATATATATTCTATGTAAGTTTTATATATATTTGATAAAAATTTTACAATAATGATTCATCCCACTAAAAACATCACCACTAATAGCACTAATACATTAAAAAAGTAAAAAAAAAAAAAAAAAAAAAATACAACTCCAAGACCAAAACATCACATCAGTAATGACGGGACCCAGTACCACCTAATTAGTGGGAGCATTAATTAGTGCTCCCAAGCATTTTTCAAAATTTTAACAACATTTTTGAGATTTTTAATTTTTTTAATGTAGAGATGGTGAGGAACCGCGTGGCGTGGGGGAGATGGAATGGAATCCATTGCCGTAAATCCGACGGCGACGACTTAATGAGATAGTCAATCACAATAAAGCCACGTTGAATTCTTCGTCGCCCGGGTCGGTGTTTCGAGAGGTTGAAAAAGAGAAGAAATTATAAGGGTTTGTTTGATTTGTTTTTAGGAGAGTTATTTTTGAAAAAAATTTAAGGAGAGAGTTTAGAAATTTTTTTAATTTATTTGGTTGTATATTTTGAGAGAGTTATTTTTTTGAGAGTTTGGGATGATTTGATATTTTGAGAGAATTTGAGTAAATGTGTGTGAGAGAAAAAATGATTGAAAATAAAAGTGGATAGAAAAAAAAGTGATTGATTGATGTGTAAGAAAGAGAAAGTGATTTTGAAATTTTTTTGAGCAAAACTCAAACCAAACAATTTTTTAAAATTTTTTTTCTAAAACTCATCTTCCAAATGCAAACCAAACATACCCTAAATATTCCTTCGATTTTAAAATATTAAATTTTTATATTATTTTTTATTATCTCAAAATATTAATTTTTTAATAAAAATTAAGAAATAAAATAATATAAATTTATTATTTTGTTCTTTTTTTAAATTCATTAATAATACAAAAGGTACAATGAAGATAATTGACATTCCCCAAACAATGTACTATCAAAGGATAATTTTAAAAAATTAATATTTTATAAATATAATAATTGTAAAATTAAAAAAAAAAATTTCCCAAAATGAATTATTATTTTGGGATGTAAGGAATATAAAAAATCATATAAAAACAAAAATAGAGAAAATAATTATTTCTCTAGCCAACCGCCCTTCTCACTAGAGACAGAGAAAAAGTAACTTATCACTGCAACTTTCTTTATGAATAGCATATGAACAAAATTTTAGCTTTACCAATCCGAATGTAATAGTCAAATTTAAATTTAAACTTAAGGGAAAATTGAATCCAAATTGTATATATCTATGATCAAAGGTTTTTTTTTTTTTCTTATTGTTTTATACCATCTTTTATATGGATATTTATAATTAGTTTTTTTTTTATTATTTAGAAATAGGGGGTTTTTTTTTTTTAAGGTCCCTTGTATTAAGATTTTATAGTATAAAGGACATCTAATATTTTTATAATGTCTAAGGTCCCTCAAGTTGATCCAGAGAAAATTGGTCCAGAGAAAATTAGTCCAGAGAAAATTCACGTCACAAAGAAAATTGGTCCAGAGAAATTCTGGACCAACCCAGAGAAAATTCAGTTCAAAAATTAGAGAATTTCTCTGGTTTCAACCCAGAGAAAATTCAGTTCAAATGAAAAAAAAAAATCAGTTCACAATTTGGAACCTGGAATGTTTAATTTGGAACCCAGAGAATTTCCCCAACCCAGAGAAATTCCCAGACAAACCTTTCTACAGAAATTCTCTCAACCCAGAGAAATTCTTTCTCTGGAATCCACAACTCAGAGAAATTTCCAAAAAATACAGAAAAGACACGCAGAGAGAATTTCTGGAGGGTGCACCATATGAGGGTATATGCATACAGGCCTGTGTAGGTTTTTCTTTTTAAATACGGCTTTTAGTTTAGTTCCGTATTCATTGACATTACCAATTCTATGCCTAGCAATTTGATCCCTTAGCTTATCTTGCTCAGCCTTCACTTCTCAACATTACATGATGCCCTTGGAAAATCTATTCTCTTCTTTGAGGGTCAGCGGTCTGGCAAATTACCTCCTCACCAGCGGCTCAAATGGAGGGCCAATTCTGGCCTGTTCTCGATTCGCCGGCGTCAGCAACATGATGATCATGAGATCGAAATCGATGAGAGTGAACAGAGATCTCTCTGCGTGACAATCTCTTCGACGACGAACTGGCTCCTCCGAATCAGTGTTGGACAGGAGGCAGTAGGAGAAGGAAAGGCAGGCCGGGTTGCGGATCCGGGCAGTGCGGAGGTCTGAGACGGTAACGGAGCAGAGGGAGGAGTCGAAGGAGAAGGTGTTGAGGAAGAGGTCGTAGAGGAGGGTGGAGAGGACGGTGGAGGATCACAGCTTGTTGCCAATGTGGACATTTCTTCATAACGTCAAGTAACTTGGATCTGGAAGACAATGGGTGAGAGGAGAAGAGAGAGAGAGAGAGAGAGAGAGAGTAGAGTAGGGACAAAGAGTCAAATTTCTCTGATATATGTTTAGGGACCTTAGATATCAAAAAATAATTTTGTGGATCTCTTCCCTTACGAAAAGTAGGAGAGGGACCCTAGACTAATTTTCCCTTAGAAATAATTATTAATTAAATAATACTTTATTATGTGATTTAGTGATATAAAATAAACAAATAATTTAATACAATGTTCAAATAAAAAGAGAGAGGATCTCTGGACATTAGTCCAAGTGGTCGTGGAGGTAGGATTTAGGTGTTAAGGTGAGTGAAATTTCAAGTTTGAGTTTATGGAGAGACGTTAGTATGCATTTTAATTTAATGTGTTATGAGAGTCGAAAATTGTAGCATTATGTTTCCTATTTTTTAAGCTTTTACCTTCTTCTTTTTCTTTTTCTTTTTCTTTTTTTTTTCTCTTTCTTCTTTAGTTCTTTTGCACCATGGATAGGAGTTGGATGCAACTTCGTCATAGAAGGTCACCTCAGTACATTGATGGGGTGAGGGAATTTATCTTGTTTGCTCGTGATCATATGAAACCAAAGATAGATAAGATTTGGTGTCCATGTTATAGATGCAACAACCATATTCAAAAAACCATAGAGGAAGTTGAAATTCATTTGTATGCATATGGGGTGGTCATGAGTTACACTAGGTGGGTGTATCATGGGGAAGGTTTTGAGTTGAATGATAATGATGACTCACAAAATGAAAATGACGAATATCTTGACAATGTGACAGAGAAGTCAAATAGTCCCAATACCGAGGTGCGAGAAGTTATTCATGACATACGAAGTGGAACAACCACATTTGGTTATGTGGGAGAAGCATCTAGTAGTCGTAATCCTGACTTACCAAGTAGTTGTGGTGGAGAAACAAATAAATTTGCAAGATTAATGAGGGATGCGGAGCAAGATTTGTATCCGGATTGCCAACGATTCTCCAAACTATCATTCATGGTTAAATTGCTACATCTAAAGATATTTAATAGATGGAGCAACAAATCACTCACGATGTTGTTGGAATTGTTGAAGGAGGCACTTCTCATTGGTGAAACGCTTCCATGCTCTTACAATGAGGCTAAACAAATAATTCGAGATTTGGGCCTCGACTATCAAAAAATACATGTATGCAAGAACGATTGCGTACTTTTTTGGAAGGAGTATGAAAATGAAGATGAGTGTCCTACTTGTAAAGCGCCAAGATACAAGGTTTGTAAAGGTAAAGGTAAAGGTAAAAAGATCCCTCACAAGGTTCTGCGATACTTTCCTTTAAAACCACGGCTACAAAGGCTATTCATATCCAGGAAGATGGCTATTGATATGAAGTGGCACAAGGATAAACGTGTAGAGGAGGAAAATGTGTTGCGTCATCCGGATGATTCTGAAGCATGGAAAGACTTTGACAAAAAGCATGAGTCTTTCGCCAAAGATCCGCGTAACGTTAGGCTCGGACTAGCTAGCGATGGTTTTAACCCGTTTGGAAACATAAGTAACTCATATAGCATATGGCCGGTTTTTCTTGTCCCATACAATTTACCACCATGGAAATGTATGAAGGATCCATTTTTTATGATGCCTTTGCTTATTCCTGGGCGTAGGGCTCCCGGGTTTGACATTGATGTGTTTTTACGGCCATTGATAGATGAGTTAAAGGAGTTATGGAAGGTAGGGGTAGAAACATACGATGCATCAAATGGCCAAAGTTTTCAATTACGTGCCGCATTGTTATGGACCATCAACGATTTCCCTGCATATGGTAACTTATCCAGTTGGAGCACCAAAGGGAAATTGGCTTGCCCTTCATGTAATGAGGATGCATCTCACTAATACTTGCATCATTGGAAGAAAACTTGTTACACGGGACATCGTCGTTTTTTGCCACATAATCATGTTTTACGAAAAAGCAAGGCATTCAATGGTGAGCCAGAGCATAGATCGGAACCCAAGTTGTTGTCTGGGGAGGAGGTTTTGGGACAATTGGAGCATCTTGACTCAACAGTATTTGGGAAGATAGATGAACGTGGGAAGAAGCGAAAACGTTCTCCTCAATATTTAAATTGGACAAGGAGAAGCATCTTCTTTGAGTTACCTTATTGGAAAGCCCTCAAAGTTCGCCAAAACCTCGATGTTATGCACATTGAAAAGAATGTATGCGATAGTGTGATGGGAACATTGATGAACGTTGATGGAAAAACCAAGGACTCATACAAGGCTCGTCTTGATCTAGTGGCTATGGGTATAAGGCCTGAATTACACCCAAGGCAAGTAGATGGAAAAACCTACCTACCCACTCCTTGCTTCATGCTCTCTCCAACTGAAAAAAAGGAGTTTTTGTGAATTCTTGAGTACAATTAAGTTGCCAGATGGCTATGCATCAAACATATCACATTGTGTGAGCACTAGTGATTGTCGAATTACAGGGTTGAAAAGCCATGATTGCCATGTTATCTTGCAAAGATTGTTTCCTGTTGCCCTACGTGGATGTTTGAAAAAGGATGTGAGCAAGGCTTTAATTGAGCTTTGCTTGTTCTTTAAGGAGTTATCGGCAAAAACATTGAGAGTTGATGTCTTAGAACAACTTGAGAAAGATATTGTTTTAATTTTGTGCAAGCTTGAGAAGATATTTCCACCATCTTTTTTCGATATTATGATCCATTTATGCGTACACTTATCACGTGAAGCAATCCTTGCTGGACCGGTGCAATACCGGTGGATGTATGCATTTGAGAGGTACATGCATATTCTTAAGGGCTATGTGCGTAACAAAGCCCGTCCAGAAGGCTCTATTGCTGAAGGTTACATTGATAATGAGGCTCTTACATTTTTCTCTATGTACTTCAACGAAGGTGAGACAAAATTTAATAGACGAGAGCGGAATTATGATGGGTCTATT
Source organism: Camellia sinensis (assembly GCF_004153795.1). Taxonomy (NCBI): domain Eukaryota; kingdom Viridiplantae; phylum Streptophyta; class Magnoliopsida; order Ericales; family Theaceae; genus Camellia; species Camellia sinensis. Next base: position 1,132,590 of record NW_021024822.1, read on the forward strand.
AAAGCTACACAAGATGGAAATATTTCTGTATTTAAGCAAAAAGTACGTGGAATAGGAGCTGCAGTTAATGATGTGTTGAATTTAAAAGATTTGAAGAAAGCTCGATGGTATGTGTTGAATAATTGTGATGAAGTTCAACCGTATGTGAGGTAAGAAACCACCATATGATTATATTCACTGCAAAAATTTTCATTGTGAATTCTACTACTTTCACAACTATTTGTGTCAAATAATGTTGTGTAATAATTTATAGGCAATACATGGATGAACTTGAGAGACAAGGTTTGAGAAATGTTCAAGAGAGGCTGGAATCAGAGTTTCATACATGGTTTCTAAAATACGTAAGAGCTATAAATTTTTAACCTTATTTGTGCATTTAAATAATGTAGCTAAGTATATGCTAATACATTTCACATCATAAATGGAATTAGGTCACAAAGCAACAACTTGAAGGGACCATGGACGCTTCCAATCAACTTATGAACCTAGCCCGAAGTCCTGATAGTCAAGTGACGCGATACAGTGGTTGCATTATCAATGGGACCAGATTTCACACTCAAGATCGTGACATGAACCGAAAAACTCAAAATAGTGGTGTGGTTGTTAAGGGTGACCATAAAGGAGAAGCTATTGATTTTTATGGAGTTGTTAGAGATATAGTCGAGTTGAAATATCTAGGGAGAAATCGGGTGTTCCTCTTTAAGTGTGATTGGTGGGATGTTGGCAATGAAAAAAATGGAATGAAATTTGATGATTATAAATATGTTAGTGTGAATGTTACAAGAACTTGGTACAAGGATGAACCGTTTGTGCTAGCATGCCAAGCTATACAAGTGTTTTATATGAAAGACATGAAATTTGGCAACAATTATCGAGTTGTACAAAGAATAATACCTCGGGCAATATATGACATTCTAGTGAAAAGGGATGAAGAGGAAGAGAAAGAGGAAGAGGAAGAAAAGGACAATGATGAACCATACCAAGAATTTGAATCATTTGGTCTTGGAAATGCAGTGCACATGGATGATCAACCCATAGAATTATGCAAAGAAGACATGGAAATGATATGTGTTGATATTGATGGCGAATTCCATGAGGAGAATCTTGAAGATGATGAAGTTAATAATGATATGATTGATTATGATAGTGATGATAGTCAATGAAATTTGATGCTATTTAATTTTCTAAGGCTTTTGAAATTCTGTATATATTGTTTGATTTCGTTGGAAATGCCCATTTTTTATACTTTCAGTTATATAGGTTGAGTGAAATTAATGTTGTTCTTTTTCTATGTGTTGAAGAGTTCTTGAATTGCCAATATGAATCTTCTTTATTTTTTTCAAAAATACAAATCTATACAAATCTACTTGATGTTATTTACTGAATGTGCCATTTTACTAAGGATATTTTGCATCTTTGAATATTAGTTGCGAAAAGGTCTCCTTGCAATTATGCTTAACTGGAAGTCTGGGACTAAGGAGTGATGATGAATCCACAGGAGTAACATATTTGCATGAATGCTAATGTATAATTAAAGATTACTCTGCAAAACCCTGTTACTCGAAGGAATATTCTTATCTCAAGAAATGTGCATCTGGTAACTTGCATTGTGCATAATCCACTATATGATTTGTCCATTTGATGACACTTCTGATTGGCAGTGAAACTTGGACCAGATCTGTTGGAATGTTATCAAATGTAATTATTTTTCTTTCTTAATGGCAGGACTATCTTGTAGCACTGGCAACAACTGACTTGGCTTATAGTGTCATCTTAGACCATACTCTTGCGGAAAAGGAGCGCAGGTTCGTACCATGTGCTTAGTTGTACTACTATTAATTAATTTTATTTTATTTTTGTTGGTAAAATATATGTAATCCTATGTAAAAAACTCTGCATGTTATATCTTGGCATTCTGATGATGACAAGCTTTATGCACTGCATGATTCTGCTTAATTTCTGGTTACTTGTACTAAATCTAATGGTATCTACTGTTTATTAATATATATGCATAAGTATATATGCAGTGTAGCAATATATGATGTATATACCCTCAACTTCTCAACAGGTATGTCCACAAGAGGCAGAGGACGAGCAGGGTATGTACCTAGACCCCATGCACCTACACCCCATGCATCCACTAAATCAGTTCGCTCATCCACTCAATCAACACCTGGACCCCATGCATCCATTAAATCAGTTCGATCATCTACACTGCACCCATTTACATCAGAATCGGTACATGAAGTTACGTCACAAGTTTCACACTCGGATACTTCTAGCACACATTGCAACACTGATGGTTTGTAAATATTTTAAGTTTATGTTTTGTTTTGGTTGGTGGTTCTCGTCTTTTCAATCTATATATTAACATGATACTTTTTCATTGTTTCTAGTAGGCACATCCAAGGGTAAGAGAGGACGTGGGAAGTCACGAAGCCTCAAATTGGCCAAGCTAAAAAATCAAGGGGTGCGATTGCCTATTCAGATTTGTAAGGTTAGTGGACGACCATATGGTGAAGCATCTGAAAAATTTACCAGTGAATTAGGGATTGTCACTAGGCAATTTGCCCCACAAAATGTGCCATCGTGGACTGATATTAGTGAAGAGGATAAAGAAACATTGGTTGCATACCTTCAGGTAAGTGGTACAATTGCTGAGATTTAGATTTCCTCTTTGCAAATTATTTTCTGGATAATTATTTTCCCAGTAAATTTCCTCTTCCCACATTATTTCATCAAGCATTTTGATAGCACTATTTGTACCATTTATTTGTTTCTGGCACAATAATTAACACGCACCATAAACAACTTTGAGGGAAGATTTTAATGTGCTTTAATTTTTTCTTGTTTGGTATGACAGGAAGGTTTTAAGTTTACCAATGAACCCTATGCTATCGAATCTATCCTCAATTTGATGCACGACCGGTATAAGAGCTATCGCCATGACCTACGACAACGCTTTAGAAGTTTCCCTACAATGGAATCTGCCCTTGCGGATCCACCCGAAAACATGGAAAAAGAGACGTGGAAGTTTTTGTGCGAAAAGTGGTCTGACAAGGACTATAAGGTAACTTTGTCAATCTTGTCTCATTTTTTGTCAAACATGATGGTTTAAATATGAAGTGCCCTAAGCTCCGTGTCATAATATACTATGGTATGAACAGTAATTGTGTTCCTATTCGAAGTTAAATGCCGAGTTTGATGTAAAATACACATCAACTTGCAGAATGCTTGTGAATTTGTTGAATCTTTAAACAAGGAATTTCTGAAAGACTACTTTACGCATTAAGAAAAATATGCATATTTTATTTTTGTGACTATACGATTTATTATGATTGGCATGCAAAAGTTTGATTGTTGATTTTTAACTTGTGAGAGAGAGAATTAGATTTTTGTATTTTTTTTTATTCATTTTAACTTGAAATCAGGAGATAAGCATGATCATCTTAGACTTAAACGAGAATATGGCATAATAGAGCACTGGAGAAAATTGATCCCGTCTACCTGCATCTGTTTGATTTTATGCTTTCATTCCACATGACTGGTGGTGAGAAAGAGGAAGAAGAAGAAAAGGACAATGATGAACCATATCTAGATGATTTACTCATTATTATATCGTTGTCATATAATAGCCAAGTCTTTACTTTGTATTTTTTTTTATTCATTTTAACTTGAAATCAGGAGATAAGCATGATGATCTTAGACTTAAATGGGAATATAGCGTAATAGAGCACTGGAGAAAATTGATCCCGTCTACCTGCATCTGTTTGATTTTATGCTTTCATTCCACATGACTGGTGGTGAGAAAGAGGAAGAAGAAGAAAAGGACAATGATGAACCATATCTAGATGATTTACTCATTATTATATCGTTGTCATATAATAGCCAAGTCTTTACTTTGTATTTTTTTTTATTCATTTTAACTTGAAATCAGGAGATAAGCATGATCATCTTAGACTTAAACGAGAATATGGCATAATAGAGCACTGGAGAAAATTGATCCCGTCTACCTGCATCTGTTTGATTTTATGCTTTCATTCCACATGACTGGTGGTGAGAAAGAGGAAGAAGAAGAAAAGGACAATGATGAACCATATCTAGATGATTTACTCATTATTATATCGTTGTCATATAATAGCCAAGTCTTTACTTTGTATTTTTTTTTATTCATTTTAACTTGAAATCAGGAGATAAGCATGATCATCTTAGACTTAAACGAGAATATGGCATAATAGAGCACTGGAGAAAATTGATCCCGTCTACCTGCATCTGTTTGATTTTATGCTTTCATTCCACATGACTGGTGGTGAGAAAGAGGAAGAAGAAGAAAAGGACAATGATGAACCATATCTAGATGATTTACTCATTATTATATCGTTGTCATATAATAGCCAAGTCTTTACTTTGTATTTTTTTTTATTCATTTTCACTTGAAATCGGGAGATAAGCATGATCATCTTAGACTTAAACGAGAATATGGCATAATAGAGCACTGGAGAAAATTGATCCATAAAACTGACCCATTTCTACAATTTACTAACCCATTTCAACCTGCTATCTCCAATTCTATATTTCTTGTAGATGAGAAATGTTTAATAATAAAAGAAACACTTTGTACTCTGACTTATGCATTTAATAATAGGTGAGATGTGGCAAGAATAAGTTGAATCGGGAGAAGTTGAAAGTCCTCCACACTGCTGGCTCAAAGGCCTTCAGAAAAGTGCAATATGATGAGGTATTAATTATAGAATCTATAATTTATGTTTTGTAATTGTAATTGAACAACGTAATCTATATTGAGGTTTAATGTGTGCTATAAATGGCACAGCGAGACCGTGCCACTGGAGAGGAACTTGGACTTGTTGAGTTGTACAAAAAGACGCATTTTAGTGAGAAAAAAGAGGCATGGGTGCATGCTGATGCTGAGATTAGACATGTAAGACATCAATCTTTATGTACTTTCATTCCTTATATCCTTAATAAAATGTGGATGGATACTTAATTTTATCTCAACTAATGAATATTGTAGTACAAGCTTGAAAAGCGGCAAGAGAAAGCTATTGAAGAAGGATCTTGCCCGATATCTGATGAGCAACTTTCTATTGAGGTATTTGGACAAAAAGTTGGCTACATACGCGGCTTAGGGCGTGGTCGAAAACCAAGTACAACATTATCTGGAAAACTTACCCGTGCCCAACTCGAGAGGGATAATGAGGCTGCTACAAGGGAGGCTGAAGAGCAACGAAGAATCAATGAGGAGCTGGTGGGAAGAATTCAAATCTTGGAGTCTGATCGCACGGAATACAATGCCAAAGTCGACTTCTTGATGCAGCAGATCAGTCGAAGAGTACCCTCTACTGATTCTTCTTCTTAGTAAGTCATCTTTTCAGAATGTTTGAGTAATTGATATTTGTTTCATTCAATAATATGATGAATCTTAGGATATTAATATGATTGGATTGCATGTA